>BSBM01001409.1:12090000-12690000 GCA_027924585.1 Larix kaempferi | reverse complement strand
GCCCTTGGGCTTGTCGAGCCTTTGTTGTAAACAAGCACAGTGAACAGAAAAGAGGCAAACCAAGGTTGGTTGTCAATTTTAAACCTCTTAATGCAGTTCTCCAAAAGATCAGGTATCCTTTGCCTGATAAAGCTAGTCTTTTGCAGAAAATCAATGGTTGTACTGTTTTTAGTAAATTTGATTTAAAATCTGGTTTTTACCAAATTGGGATAGAGAAGAAAGACAGATTCAAAACTGCATTTGTAGTTCCTCATGGACAGTATCAGTGGAAAGTGCTACCATTTGGTATCAATAATGCTCCTTCTGAGTTTCAGAAGCGAATGGAAGATATCTTTAGAGATATACCATGGTTAGCTGTTTTTATTGATGATATTCTCATATGTTCTAAAAATCTCCAAGAACATTTGAAGCATTTGCAGCAGTTTTATGATTTAGTCTACCAGCATGGTTTGGTCTTATCAGCAAGCAAAATGGAAATTGGTAAGACAGAAATAGAATTTCTGGGTCTCCATATCAAAGCAGGTCAGGTAGTTTTTCAGCAGCATGTGCTCCAATCATTTGATCACTTTCCTGACAAAATTATTGAGAAAACCCAGTTACAAAGATTCTTAGGATGCTTAAATTATATCAGGCCCTTTTATAAAGGTCAAGCCGCAGATATTCATTGTTTGCAGAAAAGGCTAAAGAAAAATCCTGTTCCATGGTCTGATGAGATGACTTTAGCTGTCCAGCGAATAAAAGAAAAAGTTAAGCATCTTCCAGCTTTGTCTCTTCCCCAAGGAAAGGGAAATTTGATAGTTGAAACAGATGCGTCTAACACCACATGGGGAGGTGTTCTAATTGAAGAAATAAATAGCCAAGCAAGAATCTGTGGCTATGCATCTGGTTCATTTAAAGGAGCTGAACTAAATTATCCAAGTAGCCATAAAGAAATACTTGCAGTCAAGAAAACTGTCAACCATTTCATTCTGTACTTAAAGCCTGTTCGTTTCATTGTTAGAACAGATTTAAAGATTATGCCCGGTATCTTTAAGAATGAAAGTTTAATGGCAGAAAATAGTAGCAGAATTTTAAAATGGTTTATCTGGCTCAGTAATTTTGATTATGACATTGTGTATAAGCCAGGTTACTTAAATTGTCTTGCTGACATGTTGACTCGTGAGAATGTACAGGTTTCTTCTCCAAGTCTGAATATGTTTTCTGCTAATGATGCAAGTGGTTCTGGTTCTGGTCCAGGACATAATAAAAGATACATGAGTGATAATATGGTGAATTATAAAAGTGGCAAAGCTCCATTCCAAGAAGAAGAAGAAGCTCTCAGAGCTCCTCCAGAATCCTTATTTTTGGCTCCTTGGGATAAGGATATTTCTCAGGAAGAACGTCAGCAACTGTTAGATTATGCTGATGTCAAGGATGCAGAAAAGTTTTTAAGCCTCACTCTGATTAAGCAAATTCAAGAGAATCCCTGCAAGTTAAAGATTCTCGAAAGATGGGAAAAAGGTGCTTTCAGAGGTTTACAGAATGCCAGAGAAAAATTAGCTCGATGTGAAGAAGTCTGGATTGACCAGAACATGGAAGCTGAAGGAGAAATTTGGTATGTCGATCTCGGCTCAGGAGATTTGACATGGACTTCTTACAACTTGATTCTTCAGTTTTGCAGAGAGCAGACAGCAATAATTATTTGTGCTGATCCTGCTAATTTAAAGCACAGAAAATGGTCCGGTTGGACTCAAATATTTCTAGAAAAATTCTGCCCAAGAAACGCCTGGGTAGATCGTAAAGCTAATTTTATTCTTCATCTTGAGGCTGATATGCAAGCCGCTGACCAGGTTCATCAGTGGTTTAAGTTTAAACTAAGACATCATGGAGGTAGATACACTCCATTAGAACACTGTGTAACAGTCACCCAGAAGTTTATCAAAAGGGATAAAGATGGCAAGAGACTGGATACTAAAGTCCATAGAAGAACCCTACCTCTAAACTATAGGGTTGAATCACAATTTGCCTCCGAATTTGTCTATGGTGCTAATGAATATCTCCGTGGGTCAGATGTAGAACAATGCTTCGGAGAACTTTTATATCCAGATATGAATGAAGAATTCCCAAATAATCAGTATGACTATTGGCAGTATACTGAATCCCATCCAAATTACATAGAAGAAGAATTGGCAAGGCGAGAACTTGAAGAAGAACTAAATGCTCAAGGTTGCCTTGACTGTGTTTGTGGCGGGGTACCTGGACCTGGTGACACGACAGTGTGCGTATGCGGATCAGGATATGATACTCCATGATTTTTCCGTATCTTACGGGAATGAAGATTCTTTGGTCCGTGATTATGCTCTTGTACATATTTAGTGGAAGCCGTTGGTGGGCCAACCCACTTTGTTTTGTCGGCCATAGTAGCCGAAAGCTTTCTTTGGATTCCTCGGTCTGCTTTTTTGTACCGAGATGCTTTGTAATTTGACTGATGTAATAAATGGCCCAGTTTTGTCGGCCAATAGCTTTTACTTGATGTCTTTCAGCCAGTCCGAGTCTTGAGTTTGTCGGATAAGATTCGCCGGGTCCCCACATGGCACTGCCTCTAAGGGACGAGATAACATGATGGTAGTCCCCATCATGCCCCGGAATCTTACTTTTGACTGTCTAGTGTAAGTTTTTGGGTACCGGCTTACCGGTTGTAATGCTATAAAAGAAAGGCCTTGGGTTCATTTGATACATAGCGAGTCGCATGAGCAAGTAGTCCGCTCTGCAAGTCTAGGAGTCGTCTGAGCAAGTAGTCCGCTCGACAGGTCTGTAGGTGTGTGAGAGCCGAGGTAATATGCTCTGCAGGTTGCCTGTAATGGTATAACACTGCATCAGAAAGCCAAGGTCTCGATTCTGTATAAAGAGTCTGTAAGGGTCTGCTAGTTGGCATATTATGGGAAACCCAGGAGCCTGAGAGTAACTACATGCCTTCGGGAAGTAGCCAAATCTAAAAGGGCCCATAACATTGTGTCAAGGCAGTGAGATGTGGTGACGAGCTTCGCTGTCCGAAGCCGATCCACCTGTGCGTCTGTAATCTGTATTCTGAAGATATAATGTTCATCATCATATAGATCAATGTGCTGCTTTAATATGAATGTTTGATTGCGATGCGATCCTGCGTAAGCTTCTGTACATGTGCATATACAGACACTTGTGGATACATAAGCTGCGTATACGCAGTGTATATACAGAAGCTTCCGTATATGCGCTGCGCATATACGGAAGCTTCTGTATATGCACATATACGGAAGCTTACGGATATGGAAGCATATACGGAAGCTTGCGGATATGCGCTGCGCATATACGGAAGCTTCTGTATATGTGCATATACGGAAGCTTACGGATATGGAAGCTGTACATACAGAAGCTGCGCATATACGGAAGCTTTCGTATATGCGCATATACGGAAGCTTTCGTATATGCACAGCTTCCGTATATGTGCATATTCTATAATCTGCGCATATACGAAAGCTGTGCATATACGGAAGCTTGCACAACTTCCATATATGTGTAGATTCTGTATATGCACATATACGGAAGCTGCGCAAGCTTCCGTATATGCGCATATTTCGTATATGCGCATATACGGAAGCTTCCATATATGCGCAGCTTCCATATATGCGCTGCGCATATACGAAAGATTTCGTATATGCACTACTTCCATTTATGCGCATATACGAAAACTTCGCATACGTTGCGCATATACGGAAGCTATGCATATACAGAAGCTTCTGTATATGCACAACTTCCATATATGTGAACCGTATGTGAAGTTTACGTATATGCGCATATACGGAAGCTGCGCATATACGGAAGTTTCCGTATATGCCGACATACTGAAGCTTTTTCTGTATATGCGAATATACGAAAGTTTTCGTATATGCACATATAAGGAAGCTTCTATATATGCGCATATAAGGAAGCTTCTGTATATGAGTAGCCTCCGTATATGCGCATATACGGACGCTTATGGATTCGGAAGCTACGCATACGTAGTGCATATACAGAAGCTTCCGTATCTGCGCTGCACATATACGAAAGCTTCTGTATATGCGCATATACGGAAGCTTATGGATGCAGAAGCTACGCATGTGCATATACGGAAGCTTACGGATGCAGAAGCTACGCATACGGAAGCTGCGCATATATGGAAGCTGCGCATATATGGAAGCTTCCGTATATGTGCAGCTTCCGTATCTGTAAGCTTCCGTATATGTGCAGCTTCCGTATCTGTAAGCTTCCGTATATGCGCATATACAGAAGCTTACGGATATGGAAGCTGCGCATATACGGAAGCTGCGTATATACGGAAGCTTCCGTATATGCGCAGCGCATATACGGAAGTTGCGCATATACGAAAGCTTTCGTATATGCGCAGCGTATGTGCAAGTTCCGTATCCGTAAGCTTCCGTATATCCGCATATATGGAAGCTATGCATATACAGAAGCTTCCATATATGCGTAGCTTCTGTATATGTGCAGCTTCTGTATATGCACATATACGAAAGCTTCCGCATATGCACAGCGTCAATGAGCTTCATGTCTGAACGAGGTAACCTACCAATAAAGGCCCAACAATCTTTTTGGCCTGAGGTCTCAAGTTTTTCTCTAATGGGAGAATACTTTTGAAGAGTCTTTCTGTCTACTTTGAATATTTTACATGTGTGTGATAGTAGGCGATGTTTCCCCATGGATTTGTCTACAATCGATTCCGATAGTACATGACGGGCCGCATTAAAATCTTTTGTACGAGAAGTTTTTCCAATCAAATTAAATGCAGATTGTAGATTTCTAACAACATGATTGTTGACATCTGAACTTCTAACTACCTTTATGCCCAAAATTCTCCTAACATTCGCTAGACAATGTGATTTTAACAAAGCAAGAAACAATTGACATTTTTCTACATTGGTTTTGGATTCAAAAAATTCTTTCGTTATCTTGCTACAATGGAAATCAATCAACTGAGATTTCATACATATCTGAAAGTTATATGTTGATATTAATAAAATGTTGAATAGGGCTACTGTTATTTGATGAATGATATTTGCATATCTACTTGCTATATCTATTTGCAATTTGGTGCTACACTTAGTTTATACTGTATTGGTCAATGAATTATTTTCCCTTGGATTATGTCATGCATTTTCATTGATAGAAATAATTGAATGACAATGACATTTATTCCTTAATATATATTTGCGTTGAATTTGTTAATTTTTTAATGTCCTTCAAAGATAGTCGGGTAATTATTTAAAAATATGGTCGATGTTTGTTAGAATAAGTCGTGTTTGTCGGTGAAGAGTGGTCGACTACTTTGGCATACCCTACATGCGATTGCAGAAGTTGGTGAAGAGTCCGGGGTTGGGTGCCCTAGGTACGGATCGTTTCGCACCCATCGGGGGTTGGGTGCCCCAAGTACGGATCGTTTTGCACCCATCGGGGGTTGGGTATCTGAGCCATGGTGGGTGGAGCTCCGCCATGGAGGCGCTGAGCTTCGGAGTGCTGCTCGTCTTCCTGCCTATTAAAATTGATCAGAGCTTAAATTCCAGGAAAATTGTGGTCGAATTGAAGGCGGGGATCGAGATTGAGGAAATTAATTGTAATGATAAGATTGACTAATTTAATTTGATTGGATGTTCAATTTAATTTGATTTAAATTTAGATAATTAGTAGATATTATAGCTTTAATAATTTCAAAATCTAATGTTTTGAACTTTATATTAATTGTAATATATGTGTGAAATTTTTAGAATGTTTTAAACATATTATTATTAAATTAAAATTTTGAAAAATAAAAAATTGATTTTATTAAATATTTTTTTATTAGTATTTGGTTTTAAATTTATAAATTTTATCTAGTTTATAATATATTTATTACAAAACTAAAATTAATAAAAAAATAAAAAATAAAGACTCCAATCTATATAATAATTTTTGCATGGTAATAAGGTTTTGTTTTATGATGCTTCCATTTCCACTTTGTACACCTCCAATACTTCCAAGTTATAATTTACATGTCTTTCTAATATTCTTGTTGCTTAAATCTTTTAATGCTATCATTCACAATATTCAAATTCTTTTTTAAAATGATTTTTTTGATTTAAGTTAAAACTTAGTAACATTTTTTGTTTGTTTTGTTTTAGTAATTAATTGAAACGATTACTTTTATTAACTAGCAAAAAAGATTCTAAACCACTTTGAAGTTAGACAAGGGAAAGTGAATGACCCGAAGAAGAAAGTAGCAACTATCATGGTTCTAATTAAAACACATTGATAATAAAATTGAACTGCCCAAAGAAGAAAGTAGCAACTATCTGGTGCTAATTAAAACACATTGATAATAAAATTGAACCCATGGTTATCAATTTGAACAACAAAATTTCATCACATACCCATGACCTAAGTTTCAATGGCTCTATATTTATGACCAAGATATCAAATGTAGTAAGCAAATGTTTATTATGTTGATCTAGTAATACCACAAAATCTTATGCTCAAAAAATAGTTTTTACCATAAGCAAATGAGCTATGAGTACTTTTTATGTATTCAAATTATATAAGTTTGCATCATTCCATTTTTATAAAAATAAAATAAAATGAATTACCTATACTAGAAAACTATATGCGTTCAACTTCCTTTCACAAAGGAATGAGAGAACTTCATAGTACAATCTTGTTCAAGAATTGTAATATGTATTTTAAAGAAGTGCCTCAACAAAGTACATATTATATTTTTTTGGCCTTTCAACTCAATTCATGCGATTAAAATTTTTGGTATGCGCCATTCCATCTAGCCTAACATTAACCTCCTTAAAAAATTATGGTTCGTTTTGTTTGTTTCGTAAATTTATCACTTAATGTACTTCATATGAATATGCAAAACGTTGTGTGATGGGAAAGATAAAATTTCAAAAAATCAAAAAATTTAGTTAATTTAGTTTGAAGGACATATATGAAATGAAATTCCAACCGTGCATATAGATGAATCACAAGACTTCTCCCATTAGTCAACACCTTATAGTTTTGATGAAACTTCCTAATCCAAGTTTTAAAATAATCTAGAGAAGATTCCCATGTTTAATAAACGTTTTCACTTGAGCGAAGGGTGCATTTTGGTTAGGGTCAAGACAGAGGAATTCAACAATAGTCTCTACCAACATCAAGAATCGTGTTTGATTACATGTCAATCCCATAATATCATACGTGATAGAATACAGTGGAAACCTTGCAATCCTAAAATATTGAAAATTGTTAATTCTGTTGAATTCTAGATCCCAAATCACTATAAACAAATATGCAAAGTTTCTCATGTGTATATAGAAAGATTGCATACAACTAAAATAACATCACGTGAAATCCATATATGCCCCAAATTACATATAAACAAAGATGTTAAATGGTCTATAGAGTCCAAAAAAATTCAAACGATGCATTGTACAACATAACATCGTACATAGAAAGAAAACGACAATAATATGCCAATGGATTGATTCCTGTGTATGATAAGACACCAATCAACATTATTGATGAACACATGATTCCTATATATGCCTTGTGCATATACATAAGCTTCCTTATATGCGCAACAACTTCCGTATATGCACAAGGCATATACGGAAGCTATTGCGCATATACGAAAGTTGTTATGCATATAGGAAAGCTTCTGTATATCCGCAAGGCATATACAAATCTGAGCATATACAAAAGATTTCGTATATGCGCAAGGCATATATGGAAGCTATGCCTGTACGGAAGCTTCTGTATATGCGCAACAACTTCCGTATATGGCTTGTGCATATATGGAAGCTGCATATATACAGAAGCAGCTGTGTATATACAGAAGCTTCTGTATATCTATATGAAAGCTTCTGTATATACGCAGTTGCTTCTGTATATACGCAGCTACTTCTGTATCTACGTAGCTTCCGTATATGTGCAAGGAATATACGGAAGCTGTTGCGCATATACATAAGCTTCTGTATAGGCACAACTTTCGTATATGCCTTGTGCATATACATAAGCTTCCGTATATGCCTTGTGCATATACATAAGCTTCCGTATATGCGCAGCTTCTGTATATGCATTGTGCATATATGAAAGCTTCCATATATGCGTAACAACTTCCATATATACGGAAGCTTCCGTATTTGCGCCGCGCATATATGAAATCTTTTGTATATGCCGTGCATATATACGGAAGCTGTTGCGCAACAGCTTCCGTATATATGCACGGCATATACGAAAGCTATTGCACATATACGGAAGCTTCCGTATATGCGCAGGGCATATACGGAAGCTGCACATATACGAAAGCTTCCATATATGGACAGTTTCCGTATATGCATTGCGCATACACAGAAGCTTCCATATATGCCCAACAACTTTCGTATATGCGAAATACAGAAGCTGTGCATATATAGAAGCTTCCGTATATGTGCAAGGCATATACGGAAGCTGCGCCTATATGGAAGCTGCACATATATGTGTAGTGTATATACAGAAGCTGCGCATATATGTGCAGCTTCTGTATATGTGCAGCTTCTGTATATGCTGCACTTCCGTATATGCATTGTGCATATGCAGAAGCTTCCGCATATGCGCAACAGCTTTCGTATATGCGAAATACAAAAGCTGTGCATATACAGAAGCTTCCGTATATGTGCAAGGCATATACGGAAGCTGCGCCTATATGAAATCTATATGCGCGGCGCATGTACGAAAGCTGCGCATATGCAGAAGGAGCTACGTATATACGAAAGCTCTCGTATATGCACAGCTTCCGTATATGCGTTGCACATATACAGAAGCTTCTGTATAGGCTCAGCTTCTATATATGCCTTGCGCATATAAGGAAGCTTCTATATATGCCTTGCGCATATACGGAAGCTTCCGTATATGTGCAACAACTTCTGTATATACACAAGCTTTCGTATATGCGCACTGCATATACGGAAGCTGCCCTTGGCTAAATATTTTTGTATTCCCTATAAACGTTATTGTTTGTAGCATTGTAATGTGATGTACGTTTGCATAATATGAAATCCAAGTTTCCAAGGGAGGACTAATGAGCCATCAATTGTCAAATATTGACTCATGCACCCCAATCATTTAATGCTTCAAAGAGGAAGGTAGTTGAGGTAGTTATTACCTCGGGAAAAGGAAGGTGTGGGTCTGAGTTCCTTGTTTTAGTTGTCGCGAGGAACTCGAAATGAGAATTGATTATTAGGTAATGAAGTCATCCTTTGAATTACATGTTAGTTGGGAGTTGGAATAGTAAGTCTATTTGTTAGTTTGATAGTTATCATATAGAACCGTTAGTTAAATAGTTTATGTGTCCAAGTAACTGATCCCTCATGGGAATATCCATCTCATCATGTCTTGTGTACAAGACCCAATTCCATCGATTGATCTATCATTCTCACCTCGTGGAGAGGGGTCGACCATTGCGACTGGTATATACACATTGGTACACCAACCTACACACTACATTGGTATATACACTAGTGTATATACACCCACACACCTAATCACCCACACCCTCTCCAACTCTCTAATCCCAACACCTACACTCTGCACCTATACCCCCCCTTTCTCTCTAATTTCCATGCTCCTACCCAAACCCCTAACCCCATCTCTCTCTCTCTCTCTCTCCCCTAACTCTTACTAACCCCCTCTCTCGCTCTTTCTCACTCCCATACACCTCCACCTACACCTAATCCCCACTCCTCTCCATCTCCCCCAACCCCCTAACACACCACCATCCCATTGTCTCTCTCTCTCCCCCCCCCCCCCCCACACACATCCCTATGCATCCCCCTACCACTAACCCCCGTCCTCTCTCTATCTCTCTGTCCCCCCTCCTCTCCGTAACACTTACGGACTCCTTCTCTCACTCTCTTTATCCCTTGATCCACTTACCCCCAATATACTAACACCCCCCTCTATATCTACCTCTAACCCATTAACACTTCCCTTTGTCTCTACCTCTAACCCCTTAAAACCCCCTGATCTCCCCCCCTCTAACACTTACCACCCCCCAATCTCTCTCTCTCTCTCTCTCTCTCTAAACCCAACACTCACACTCCTCACCTATACCTCCCTTTCTCTCTTATTTCCCTACTTCTCCACCTACACCTAACCCCCACCCCTCTCTATCTTACCCAACCCCCTAACAAACCACTACCCCTTACTAGTGTATACCAACAATATATACCCTAGTGTATATTACTAGTGTATACTAGTATATACACTGGTGTATACACTAGTACATACACTAATATATACACCAGTGTATATGGTGTATATACCGATATACACACCAGTTACACTGGTGTATATACCAGTATATACACTGGTGTATATATTAGTGTATACACCAATACACTGGTATATACATTGGTCTATATACCATTGTATACACCAATATACCAGTATATACATTGGTGTATATAGGTCAGTGTATACACGAGTGTATATACTGATATATAACACTAGTAGTTTATGAATCTTGTGCAATTTATCAAGTTGTTTATGAATATGAAGACAACCAGTATATACACCTGTGTATATACATGTATACATACACCAGTCTATATACCAGTTCATATTTAGTGATCTCCAGCGTATATACATACACCAGTATATCTCCTTGACCTCCTATAGTTCATATTCAGTGATTACACCTCCTCTTGTCACTCTTCTTTGAAGCATTCTTCTCCAATCATTGTAAAAATTCAAGATCGATGACTCTCTATGAATTCTGAGCTATGATACTTCTATTTAATGCTTAATAATATCAATTAATGTTTGATGTTGCATCTTTATTAATGTTTAAGTTCATATTAACCCTCCGAGAAAGAATTCAAGAGCTCTAAGGGCTATTTGTGCTTAGTTTTCTCAAGACTAGCTCTTTAGGCATCAAATTTTAACTAGTATTGCAGTATTTCTTAAGAAAATGATGAATCCCATCCAAGTCTCAGACCAATAATTCGTGACCCTCTCTGCTTGTTTGGAAGGGCCTGAAGAAAATCTAGTTGAGTAGTCCTCCATAGCGCTCTTCCTCTTTGGACCCCACAAACACTGCCAAATCTTCCCAAAACCTCTGCAAATTTTTTTCAACAGTATATTAGGGGAATTACCTGATATAAACCTTTTGGTTTCTTTCAATTGTAAGCCGATGAATCTAGTATACATATGCTGGTGTACCTAGGAAGCCTTGGAGTAGACTTCAGTGGTAGTTGTTGTTGAAACATAAATGGTCCCAGTACCTTGTGCATAGGATTCCGAAGTTGGCCTTGATTCTATTGTTTATGATGTTTCACACTCATTATCATATCTTTTAGATCCAAAAGATTCCAACTCTTAAGCTCTGGGAGGGTTTAACTGTGTTCAGTACTAGTTTCCCAATTCTAGTTTTAATAACTAGTCTCCCGTCTTGCAAATTTCTGATTTAAAATTTTTGTGGTTTAGTTATTATTCTCAAATATGATTTGGGGATATTAAACCAAAATACGAAATATTCCAGGAATATTTTGGTTTTTTCTTAAATAGAATACATTTTGGGCATGCTTGTTTCTTATAGATGATAAGCCTTTGAAATCCCTATCAATTTCAAGGGATCAAAGAGCTATCTACTATAAATGTACTAATTTATAGCTTAAGTTAGGGTAGATTCCAAATTTAACAAAATTAGGATTAGTATTAACAAAGCCGCAAACTAAAGAATGTAATTTGAAGTGTTCATTAATGAATGCATTACTAGTCTTTTAAATGAGTTAAAGCTATGACTTACTTGAAGAGATTGTTGGTGAGCACACCTTCTTGTGTATGTTGAATTTATTTTTTTCTTCTAGTTATCATGTGGTTTGTAAAACCATTGACTCACATCTCATATTCTTGAGTGGTCCTGGAATTGTGTATCATTTAGTTCTTAGTTTAAAAAATGTTTAATTCATCTCGCTAACTCTTTTTACAATATACTATGACCTTATGTCTAGTAAAGGGGCTTGCTATGATGTTCATTGTGCTATAGAATAGTTTGATTCCATCACAGTTTGTTATGATTTGAATTCCATAGTATTTAGTTCTTGTTATTAGTACCTTTATTTATGAAGTAGTAATATTTCACTTCGAAAGCATTGTAGATTCTAAGAGTTGGATATTTATTACGGAGAAGTGAAGACCCACTTCCCATAGCTTCAAAAGGAGATCTTTTTCCCTTGTCATTTTCCTTTTTTATTAGAATTGAAGAGTTAGGGTTTCCCATGTGGAGAAGGGAAGACCCACTTCCCCTAGCTTCAAAAGTACAAAGGATAGGACCTACCATTGAAATGACCTTTAAGGGGTTAAGTATAGAGGCCCCACACATAGAGAAAATGCATGATAACAAGGTTACATCTTACCATCTATATAGAAGGTGTGGGCTATCCTTGGATTTCATCACCTAATATTTTAAGTTAGTATAAACTACATCTTTACACATACATACATAATAATAATGAAAAATAAATCCATTTTTTTAAAGATCTTAACTTTTATTTTAGTTTATAAATTTCTGTATCGCATCTACATTCAATTATAAGTAGTACTTTACTTCCCTTCCCTCATGATAATGATATCATGATGAACCATTTGACATTAAAATTAAGTAATAATGACACATTTACTTTAAAAATAAACAACTCTTTAACCATTAAATATATGTAATAATGTCAAAATTACTTTAAAAAAATGGTAAACCAAATCAACAAGTTGACTACTTAATAATAATGTCAAAGTTGTTGTATAAACCAATGACAATATTAAGCCTTACCATGATATAACCTGAAAACAAGATTTGGAAATAATATGGTAACACTTATCAATATGTGGAATGTTTGTTAAATTCCAAAGGTACAAATTTATATTATCATCTAATTTTTATTAATAGATAAATGTTCTTGAATAAGTTTGAGTTGATAATGATATTTTTCTTTAGAAATAACATATAGAGATTTGAAGGTGAACATACAATAAATAAATTTAAATGTTAAATATTTTAATAATTTAAGTTTTCATATTTTTTATTAAAAACACATATTCAATAAAAACA
Organism: Larix kaempferi; assembly: GCA_027924585.1. Lineage (NCBI taxonomy): Eukaryota > Viridiplantae > Streptophyta > Pinopsida > Pinales > Pinaceae > Larix > Larix kaempferi. The sequence continues at coordinate 12,676,883 of BSBM01001409.1, read as the reverse complement.
CATATTCAACGCTCTCAAATATCATTAATATAATTAAATTATATAATACTAACATATACTATTCGCAATTAAATGAATTCAATATTATTTATAATTATATGAATTCCAAAAAAAATATTTAAAGTTAAAAACATCTATATTATTTGGAATAAAAAAACAATTTCATAGAATATAACTATGTTAAACATTAAGTAAATACTTTTCACTTAACTCTTATATTCTTTTTCTAGAAATAGTGAGAAAATAGACTGCATTGAAATAATATACAATTATTATATAAATAAAAAGTTTTATTATAGTTAAAGTATATATAGAAAGAGTTTGAGATTGTATTTTTTATAAATTTAAATAAAATATTTTATTATTATAAAATGTATTTTTTTTTCCGCGGAAAATTATAAAATGTATTTGTTTATTGTATTATGATAATAATATAAATTAAAAAATTAAAAAAATAAAACAAATAATTATATATATTAATTTTAAAACATTGTATTTAATATTAAAATTATTTCTTATATTTTATTTAATATTTAAGAAGTTTTTTTCCAGACCACATTCTTTTAAGTTTTTTATTTTATATTTCTTTTATTATATTTATTTAAATAATTTTTATATATTTTAAAACAACAATGTTTAAAAAAAAGCTATGATTGTAATAAAATAATATATTAATTCAATGAATCTTTATTTGAACTCCATAAACAGATAAAGAAAAAACTTCAAGGCACTTATTTCCTCACAACCTCGTATAAAAAGTCAACTCCTCACAACTTCATATAAAAAGTCAGCTCCTCACATCCTCATACAACTTAATCTCTCCTCACAACCTCATACAACTTGATCTTGCTACGGGCCAAAACACTTTAAAAAGATATATCATAAACTAATATAAAAGTCATATCCTCACAACCTCTTTTTGCTATTGGCAATAATACTTTAAAAACATCTAACTCCGGTTGAAAAGTAGATTTTATAGCTTGACTTAAATATAAGTTCTTTCAAAATGGTCCTTTCCAAACCAAACTAAACTTTGTTTCATCTATCTAATTGCACAAAAACAATTTACAGGCTCTAGTTACAATCAAACAAATCAATTTACGAAGTTCATTTACAATCAAACAAATCATCACAATATAACAAATACTGATTTCCTAAAAACAAATACGATTTGTTAATATATATGTCAATCTCTACACTTCTGCACTTGATTCGATTTTAAGATCCAATAAAATTGTAAATATACCTGTCAATTTCTATTTTATCCTCATACGTATGTTGCTTTAAAAAATAATCTGTTACATATATAATTAACTCAAATGCTTGCGCATTATATATAAACCATCAAATTTAATCTTACTATCCGAAAGTTCCAGTAAGTGCTCATGTCAAAGCTGAGGTGAGATTGGCAACTTCCTCAAAGAGCTTGGAATTTGATAAATGTGGGTTGCTTATTCTTTTCAGTGTTTTTTTGCTGGGGGAGGGCGCATTTGAAGATCTTGAATTAAAGAAACTATAAAGCTTTGGTTAAATTAAATGAAACTCCGAAACATAGTTCTGGAAATATTAAAACCCTAATACTTTAAAACTCTCATTTTCATGGGATTTAATACACTCTCATTTCCATGGGATTTATTAATTCAGAACTCTCATTTCCATGGGATTACTGAATTTAAATATGAAATTGAAAATGGAGAGTGCTTAAGTGCCACTTGTCATAGACTTATACAATATCGTTGGAGATACATACGTGGTGAATCACACATATAGATTTGCATACAGTGTGCATCTCTTCTCCTCCACATGTATAGATTTGCATACAGTGTGCATCTCTTGTCCTCCACATGCAAGTCGCCATGGAGAAGAGAGATACCTACTTTAGTAAATGCTTAGAAGAAGAAATTGAAGCCTGAAAGAAGTGTTGGTAACACAAGTTTTGACTCGAGATGGAAGTTTCTATGTGAGCTCGTCGCACTCATGCAAGATCTCCCACTTGCAGACCGGACATATGGGATGCGGAAGCTGGTAACCGAACCATTTCGCAATGCAATATCTCTTTCCTGCAGACCGGACATGTGGGATGCGAAAGCTGGTAGTGGACCGTTTCGTAATGCAATATCTGTGAAACAAATGGCGGCATGATAGGTCGCTCATCTGGTCATGATCCTCGTACCCCAAACTAGATAAACAAACTTTACAATCTTCACTGATACTGCCTACAAACCTGTGAGTGATACTTTGATTTACCAAATGGATGCATCGACTGAATAGTTGCACGCAGTTGCAAGATTGAAATGGCATGCAGTTGCAAGACTGAACAGTGCTGCCCACTCTGAGCTGGGGGTTTACAAATTCAAAATCCCGCGGGTTTACAATTTCAAATTTCAAATGAGCATGCCATTAAAGCTGATGGTATTGGCTTTCCGCATTCCATCCATCCGCATAATTTCGCATTAATGCTGATGGTATTAGCTTTCCATCCATCCGCATAAATTTGTATGGGTACAGTATGATGGGGCTCAGCGAAATTGTGGTCATGGCCCATGGGCATTGAAGGAATAAATCTATGGGTATGCATGAGAGTGGGCATGGGCAACTGAACCACCAGAAATTTCTCACCGTAAAGTATTACAAGCACGGGTGGCTAAGGTGCTGTCAGAGCCCCTGGCAGCAGACTTAATTAGTCTGCTGCCGTTGCTAAGGGTGCATATGGCTTGCCGTTGCTGGTCCGCGGTCCCACTTAATAACGGATGACATGTTATAAATTTAAGAGGAACCCTTCTAAAAGCAGTCGTTGGTGGTCGGCGGTCGCAATTAATAACGGAATGTCATTCGTATATTAGCTTAGATTTTAAAGAGTCGTAAAATCTTCAAATTTGATCTCAACCTTTTAAGAATTGAACATGGAAGCCTGTCTCTTTGTTTCGATGTCCATTTCAAATTTCAAGATCCAAAACCCTCTTTCCATGAAGCTTCCTCGTATGTGGATTCCTCATTTGCGTGGACTCCAATAAATCCGGATTTGAACGAGTGAATGAATGTAGCATCTATTACTAATAATTATGCATGTTATAACCATACACTTCCGCGTACCAAAAGACTGCCACCGTCCCATCGTTTTTAAGAATGGAAGTTGTTGGCCATCACTTAAGCGTAGCATTAAAGCTGCGTTGGGTGGCTTATATGCCGTTGGATCTGAATTTCTTCAAATCCAGCGGCATATAAGCCACCCACCGCAGCTTTAATACTCTGCCGTAGGGTGAGGTTGTATGTCTATTTCTATGTACAATCCAAACTCCCCATCCGAGCTTCTTTCGACGAAGCTTCCTCAATCTCGTGCTGTGTACTCTCATGAGTTAGGTCTCAAGTAGTTGTCCACAATAACTTGGTATCTACAACGAATAAATGAAAGTGGATAACTACAATATGACATGACCTAATTCTACTACATATACCTATACCTAATTAAATGTTAATGTATTTGATACGCTTATGTTTTCATGATACTTAAACACCAGATACAGAAAGTATGATACGATACAATCTCTCACAAAATCTCTGCCGACAACCGAACTCACAACCTTGTGGGGAAATAAAAGTGCAGTCATAACAACATCACAGAATTGGGTTGTTAATAGTTACTTGTCCGAAGTAAGTAAAATCGGTACCTTAATCATTCTTCCTTACCAATGGAGGATTATTTTATATAGGAGTAGTTTATTTATTCTATGTTTTGGATTTTATATTGGGTTTTGGTAAGAATCTTGTAAAAAAAAAATAGTAAAATTGAATTTTGAAAGTGTTTAAATTGTGTTTTTGATTTCATAAATAAATTTAGTAATCTATGTAGAATTCGAAATCACTGCATGAGTATACCTCACAGAAAAAGAATGAGTAGAAAAGATGAATTACTGAGTAAAAATGAGCACACAATTAATCATGCATGAGAATTGAGATAGGAACAGAATAATGTCACAAGTATAGTCAACAATGATGTTACAATGGAGAGAATTCCAATCACCTAGGAGAATTCGAGTCTCAGTCTCTCTAGCATAGGAATTGTCACCTCTATTAGTGCTCCAGAGCTCCCAAACTCAGTTAAACTAAACCAAATCTCAGTTAACTGAAGACACAATCAATTAATTGACCAAAATGGGTGCATTAGTGAGTTTGGCATGCAAATCACTCAGAAAAGGGCGCATGAGACCACAATGAGTGGCAATCCGAGCATAAACCCCCCACAAGAGTCAACTAACGTAGGTGGATTGATCTAGAACACTAAGTTGGCTCCTAAAATGTAGGGAACTAACTCAGGTGGTCCTAAAATGATGCATGCAGGGCGCATTAGGTGGTTGATGGATCCTAGATGACATCTGCACACCACTAGGGGGGAAATGACATCATCAACTACTAGGAAAAAATAAATAATGCTAGGTAGGACAAGGATGGAGTATTAATTATCTTAACACCCCCCCTTAATCCAAATTCGTGCATCTTGGGCCGTGGTTACTAGGACCAAAGGTCACCCATACAATCAAATAAATGATGAAAATAAAATAATTGTCCATGAACCAAGGATATGGGGAAAACCTCATGGAAAAAAAAACCCTAAAAAATAGGACAGTAGGGAGCTCAAACAACTTTCACACCAAGTAGAAATCTGAGATAAAAAAATCTCTTCTGAGTGAAAAAATTAGTGCATATGTTTGCAATCACCTCCTCTATAGGACAATAATGCAGTGAGATGGTCCTGTTGTGCGCTAGCTCCGTGATGTAGTGAATTGAGTCACTGGAGATCCTGATGGCACTTTGATTATCACAAAAAAGTTCTATTGAAGGATAAGTGCGAATGCCAAACTCTTTCAAGATCCCATGCAACCAAACTTCCTGGATAGATGCATTCATAGCCCCTCTATACTCTGCCTCTGCTGAAGAAAGTGCAAGTGTTGCTTGCTTCTTGCTTGACAAGCAGATTGGTCCTTTCCCAACATAAATACGTACCTTGAAGTAGATTTCCTATGAGTATTGTCTCCAACCCAGTCTAAGTCAGTAAAACCAACCAGATCTAGCTGAGCACTAGTAGAATAATGAATACTAAACTCTCTTAGATCTTGCACATACTACAAGATCCTCTTTGCTTTCTTCCAATGCAGCTTATGTGGCTCCACCTAGCCACAACGCCAACAACATATGATAGATCTGGTCTCGAATGTGTCAAATACAACAAGCTACCAGTCAACTATCTGTAAAGAGTGTTGTCAACCAAGGGAGTGGAACTAGGCTTCTTCAATTCTAATGTCAGATAGGAAGGGAAAAGATGTGGCTTTGCAATCAGCCATATGGAACTTTGTGAGTAAATCAGATGCATAACTTGACTGTGAAATCGTGATCCCTGAAGCATTTTGAGTTACTTCAAGACCAATGAATTGTTTTAACAGTCTTAGATCTGTCATAGTGAATGCTTTGTTCAAGGAAGACTTGATGTGCTTCAACCCAGTAGCAGATCCACCAGTGATGAGAAAGTCATCCACATACAAAAAAATCAACAATAGACATCCTCCTTTTTGTTGTATGTAAACATTGCAATCGGATTTGCATCTTTCAAACTTTTGTGACAGTAAGAAGGAATCCATATTTGAATACCACGCCTTTAGGGCTTGCTTGAGCCCATACAGTGATATCCTTAGTCTGCATACCAAGGAAGGATCATCATTGTACCCCTCAGGCTGTTTCATGTAGATATTTTCTTCTAAGTCACCATGCAAGAAGACACTCTTTACATCCATGTAATGTACCTCCCATGCATTCGAAGCTACAATGGCCAAAACAACCCTTACGGAATCCATTCTTGCTAAAGTAGAAAATTTCTCATTGTAGTCCAAACCTTGAACTTGTGAGTACCCGTTTGCAACCAACCGAGCCTTGTACTTGGTTTTAGATCCATTAGATGCAAGATTTGTTTTGTAGATCCATTTGCATTGAACTAGTTTCCTCCCTAGGGGAAGAGAGACAAGATCCCATGTCTCATTGTTCTGCAGTGACTCGTATTTTTCATCCATGGTTGCTTTCCATCTCGGATCATGGCAAGCCTATCTGTAAGATTGTGCATCAGACCCCACCATCATGAACCACCTCTCAGGGAGAAGTGGATCTGTATGGAAAAGTGCAATGTTTGCATCTTGGTATTGATATCTTGTTCTTCTGTAGTCAGATGGATCTCCAACAATGTCCCAAAATGCCTTAATAAACGTTTGAGCTCATTTAGGATTTGGATTGGGAGTAGGTGTTGGATCTGGATCTAGATCTACTAGATCTGAATCATATTGATATTCTTCTTCAGAATCTGAATGTGGATCACTTGTAGAAACATCATTAGGATAAAATGGAATAGGTAAATAAATTATATACCTTGTTTTTCAACTAGTTGTAGATCATGCAATGGATTCTCATTGAATTGAACACTTCTTTCATTGAAGCATCTCTTGGTTGCAATCTCCATCAATTTGTAAGCTTTTGCATCTTCTGCATATCCAAGAAGAATGCATTCGCTACTTTGAGGTTGAAGTACTTTCCTATTGTTGGAGGGGATTTTGGCCCATGTATTGGATCCAAAAACTCTCAGGTGAGAGACATCGGGTTTGTGTTCCTTCAATATTGCTTCGAATGGAGTGACCCCATCAACAGATTTGTGGGGGTACCCTATTTTGAATGTATGTGGCGCAATTCAGTACTTTTTCCCAGATATTTGATGGGATATCTCTTGCTTCAAGCAAGCAGGTATCCATCTCTTTCAATGACTTATTCTTCCTCTCTGCTACACCATTTTGTTGTGGTGTGTATGAGACATAATGTTGCATTTGAATACCTTCGGAAGCACATAGATGCTTCAATTTATTCTTGATGTAATCCCCTCCATTATCTGATCTGAGTGCCTTGATCTTATTTCCAACAATGTTTTCAACTAAGGCTTTGAAAACTTTGAAGCTTTCGAATACCTCAGATTTATGTTTGAGAAAGTAGATCCAACAAAACCTAGAGTAGTCATCAATGAAGGTCAGAAGGTATCTAGATCCATTCATTGAAGCAGTGGGCATTGGTCCTGAAATATCATTATGGATTAGATCAAGTATGGAGGAAGCTCTCTTTGCCTTCCCAACATCATATTTTCGCTTAGGGTGCTTCCTTACCAAGCAACCTTTGCAAATTCCTTGAGAGAAATTTATGTTAGTCAAACATTCAACCATCTCTGCCTTGTGCAGTTGTTGTATGTATTTGAAGTTTAGGTGTCCGAATATTTCATGCCAGAGTCTGCTTGTCTCATTTCCATGAGTTAAGAGAGCACTGCGATGTGAATATGGAAAGAAGTAGGATAACTCATATTCCTTGGAGGCATGGTTTGCAACTCCTTTGGATATCAGCTTCCCAGATGAGATCTCTGCAACTTCAATTGTCTTAGGTCCAAATACTACTTTCTTTGGTGAAACTGTGTGTGTAATTTGATAAACAGATAACAAATTAGCTGGTAGAGAAGGCACACATAGCACATTGTTGAACTTTCCATGCTCAAGCTATATAGTGCCCTTCCCTTCAACAAATATTTGAAAGTCATCTCCCATGTGTATGCTAGGTCCATCGGTGAGATCTTGTAACATCGCCCTCACCCAATCCGACCATCGGGAGGGGACGTTGACCAAACCTGGGCTCTAAAAATTCGCCCCAAGTCCATAATATGATTTTCAACAACAGAGTGTGTGCAGAAATGTAATTTAAGCATGCACAACGGAATTAAAAACAATCCACACACATCTAATATGAAGATACATCAACATAACATTACATGCATAAAATAAAATAGTTTAGATTCGAATACATGAGAGTACTTATCTTTATCCAACGTAGATCTAAGCAACTGGTTGTGTAAGAGCGCTGTTCCGCCCAACCATAGGCACTCCATCCAGCATATACTCTTTCTGCTAGGAGGCAACCCCCAAGCTGGGCTATGAGTCCACAAGGGCGAAGGAAACACCTACATGATTCTATATTCCCTCGCAAAAACGCATCTCTATGTCTTCTAATTCCAATTTTTGGGTTTAATACACAGTCTAGTAATGGACATGGGCAGCCATGGTAACTTTGCATAGTGTAGCAGCTTTCATGAGAGAGTGAGAGTGGAATAATGATCAACAAAATAGGGTTGACTCTAAGGATATGAGGTAAGGGTGAAAAGAAAACTGACATGGCTTATAACCATAGAAGAAATAGGACTATTGATAGCTGACATAACTGTCACAAAATTGTAGTCAGCTCCATGCTTCAATAACTACATGCGGTTACTTTTCCCACCAACCATAATTTTGCAATAAATGATTAGAAAAAATGGTCAAAAGGAGATAATTGGATTATTCTCATCACATGACATAATTTAGAGTGAGTTATAAGGTTGACAAATGGAAGCATAGGATTGGGTTTCCCATAGGCCCCCTTCCTCTTCCCCTCTGGTGGAATCATAGCCCCTTTGGTGCTCTTCACACAGCCATTGTTGGACCATTCCATTAATCTTCAGCATACTATTTACATACATTTCGAATTAGGCATAATAAGCCAACCAAACAGTCCAACTAAAATATAACATCACACATGCCTATCCATTCACTAGTCGGGCATTAGCCTTGATCTCCGCACTAGGAATTCACACTAGCATATTTACATCATTTACATTTTGATGAAATGGGGTCAAAATCGGGATATTATAGATCTAATGAAGAAAATTGGTCTATGGAGGAAACCATGTGGTTGGAGGCTCCAGAATCAATAAGAAAAGCTTGGGATTGTGAGAATCCAACCTTTAATGCATGGCATCTCTCATGATCTTCTGACTTGCAAACTGGATCAGTCTTCCTTGTGCCTTCTGGAAGGGCAATGTTGTGTTGTTCAAGGATTTTTTCCATTTGATCTATGGTCTTCTTCATACAAGAACTCTCAAGATAGTTACCCTTATTGCAGTATGCACACTTGGATTTCTCAAATTTCTTTTGATTGTCCTTATTGGAGCTGGAGGCTCTTTCCAATGGAATAGACATGGCATTATGATTGGGTTCAAATTGCTTCTTCTCTTTTCCCTTTTGCTTCCCTTTTTCATTCTCACTTTTTGACTCTCCAGCCATAAGAGATTAATTTTTGGAGGCCTTCAAGGAGCCCATCTGAATCAATTTTTCTTGTTCTTGGATGAGAGATTTAGTGAATACATCTAAGGATGGAATTTTCCAACCAGGGATTGACAATATCCATGAATGAAAGGTAGAAACAAATATGGAGAACTCAGGACCAAGCTTGCTCATAATGGATAGCACTAACTGCTCATCCTTCTTCTCAATGCCACACTGCTTGCATTGCATGACCAAATATTTGAATTTGGAAAAGAATTGTTGGATAGTTTCAAAACTATTGGTTTGAAGAGTAATCAAATCATTCTACAGAATATGGCCCCTTAGCTCATCTTGTTTTCCGAAGAGGGTCTCCAAATTCAACCAAATCTCTTTTGGAGTTTTCAATTCATCGAGGTGGAAGAGTAGATATTTGAAATATGAATACACATGAAACCAAATGCTTCATCCAATCTATTCAAATACTTGGCCTTCTCAACAGATGCTTGAGGTTCGACCTCCTTTCCCATTGTTACCATGTACAGTGACTTGATGTGCAACACCATATGCATATTAGCCCTCCAATCAAGATAATTGAGAAGAATTTGAATTCTCCATTAGAGTTGCTGGAGTGAATACAGTGTGGTACTGCTGCATTGAAAAAAATTCATTATCCTACAAAAAACTCTCAATTTTGGAGATAAAATACTACTGAGCATTGCTTTAGGACAATAGGCACATTTTTCCAGATCCTTCACACTTGGCTAGACCTCAAATGATTTCTCCAATGAATTCAATGCAATGGCACTAGGATTTGTTGTGGAAATCCAGAGGCTTCTAGTGCACTACTGAAAGAAACTACTCAACCTACGCTCACTAAGCTCTGATACCATGTGAAATTCTAAATCACAATAGATCATGGAGTTGAGTATACCTCACAGAGAAATAATGAGCACAAAATATGAATTACAGTGAAAATTGTAGTAAAAATGAGTAGACAATTAATCATGCATGAGAACTCAGATAGGAACAGAATAATGTCACGTGATCCAATAATCAGTATAGTCAATAATGATGTTACAACGGAGAGAATTCGAATCACCTTGGAGAATTCGAGTATCAGTGTGTCTAGCATAAGAATTGTCACCTCTATCAGTGCTCCAGAACTCCCAAAATTAGTTAAACTAAACCAAATCTCAGTTAACTGAAGACACAATCAGTTAAATGACCAAAAGGGGAACATTAGTGAGTTTGGTATGAAAATCACTCATAAAAGGGCACATGAGACCACAATCAGTGGTAATCAGAGCATAAACCCCCCACAAGGGTCAGCTAACTCAAGTGGACTGATCTAGAACATTGATTTGGATCCTAGAATGTAGGGAACTAACTCAGGTGGTCCTAAAATGATGCATGCATGGCGCATTAGGTGGTTGATGGATCCTAGATGAGATTTGCACACCACAAGGGGAAATGACATCATCAACTACTAAAAATAAATAAATAATGCTAGGTAAGACAAGAATAGAGTATTAATTATCCTAACACTTTAGAATAATCCCATGACACCCAAATTATACAATTTCCATAGCTAATCTATGCGATTCTAAGATTTTTTAAAATTTTCCAATATAACTCCTAACAAAATAAGATGAAAAAAATTAAAAAAGCAGAAGTATTTAGACTACACATTTTATATATGTATAAACAATAAAGTAAAATGTATTTTATATGAGTATAAATAATGATGTATTGATGAAAAAATAATAATTTATTTTTTATTTTTATTTTTATTTATATTAAAAAGAAAGATTATTTAATATTTAAGTTTTTTAAAATTATATGATGGGTTGTAAAAGGGTTTTTAACTTTAATGACAATAAGATTTGAACTCTTGGTTTGAATTTACTAAAATGTATATATATATATATATATATATATATATATATATATATATATATATAATAAATTAAGTAATTATTTATTTTAAAAAAAAAATATAGTTTTCAATTTATGTGTTGATGACTATTATTATTATATTTAATTTTAAATAATTCCTATTTTTTTAAAATTGAATAGTTTTCAATTTATGTGTTAATAATTATTATTATTTTATTTAATTTTTTTATTTTAAAATTGTAATATTTTTTTAAATATTTTTTTCTTAATAAATTATATATTCATTATTATATAGTTGATTGAATTTGAAGAGATTTTTTTAACATTATTTGTTTATTTCTTTTAATTAAAAAAATAATATTTTTTTTCAATGTGTTTTACAATCTTCTGAAGGAGTATTATTAAGGAGCCTATGCTAGCAAAGTTTTTATATATCAATGCATAGTCATCCGAGCTCCTGAGTCCTTTTGCTTACAACTCACAGCTCTCAACCATTTGAGCTAACCCATCAAGCTAGTTAAAGAAATTAAAGAAATAATATATATATACATTTTTAATTAAATCTATTCAATTTTTTAATTATATTTTTAATAAAAATTAGATAATAATATATTGTTTAATGAGTGTGATTTGTATTTAAAGATATGTGGAAACCCAAGTAACCAAAATATATAGAGAGTTCCGAATTTAGACAAGATTGATCTAACTATTTTCACTTCCGATCATCTCTCGGAAGAGGAGTTGGCCATACTCAAGGAACGAGCATAAGGGTTTAAACTCTTATACTTTTCATAACCAAAGAAAACTCCATAAGATAACCAAACCTCACCAACATATAATAAATACTTTCAGAAGTGGATTGCGTAGACTAAGAGGGGAAAATCTAATTCGCTAAAGAGATTGAAACTACTAGATTGGGGATGATCCAAAATAAAGCGTGATAACCGGGACATAATTTATTGTAAATCCAAATAAACAAACCACTCAACACAATAATCCTTAGCTATCCCTACCTATGTCAAACATAATATCCCCTATCTTTATCCTCACTAAGAGCTCGCTACTAGGTTAGCTATCAACCTAATGTCATCTGCACATGCCAAGCCAAAGCATGTCCATCCAAGGCATTATCTCACCTCTTGGAGCTAACTTGATCAATAAATGGGACATTAAAGAGATGAGAGGACCGAGAAACAAGGGAGTGTGAAGGCTTCCTTCCATGGCATTAAATCACTAAGGAGACTTCCATGGATTTTGTATTTCACATGGTGACATTTGTGTTGCATTTCACACATTTATTGAAAAGGTTTGATAGATGAAGTTATTATCATATTGTTGTATGATGTTGTATACATATGGTAACTAATATGTTTTGTTCTTTTTGGTTTTTTTTGATGGGGTTGCTACTGATTCTGGTTGTTCTGGTTGTGGTGTTAGTTTTATCATCTATTGTGGTGTGGACTTTATTGACAAATTCAAACTTATGTGTGGACATGGGACAAATTCTAAAGCAGAGTTACTTGGTTTGTGGGGGCTTTTAAAAGCTGCAATTTGTTGTGGATTAGGTTCTTTCAAAAAATTTGGCAACTCCTTAGTCATTGTTAATTGGGAAAAAGGAAAGCATCGTCTGAAAAACTCTTAGCTCAATTAATTAGTGAGCTTTCCATTGATCATACTTTCAGGGAAAACAATGACGTGGCTGATGCCTTATCCAAAGAGGCCCTTGATGGATTTGTTGGCATTCTTCATTGGGAAGAATGGGTTGAAAATGAACTTACTCTCTTTGGGTCTATGCCTTTTTTCTCTTATGTTATTTAGATCTCTGTCAGTATGTTGATTGGTTATGATTTTGAGTTGTTGGTTCAATTATGCTTGAACTTTGAAATTTTGGTTGTATGTACTACTCGAGCAACTTGAACAATAATTCCTATTTTTGTTAGGATTGAACTTTCATTGTCTATCTTTGTACTTTTTTTATTTCTATTGAAATAACAGAAGTGCGATTTTTTTTCCTTGAAAAAAAAATATATTTTGGAAGTTCCCTATTTTCAGCTAGTATCCTTTATTTAGGTATACTATATAATTTACTTAAAAACCGATTTATTGTTGGATATGTGGATGTGGAATAACTTGACTTTATCTAATAAATAAAAATTCCAAAAAAATCTTTCAAAAATTATGTTCAGATGATAATATAAATATTTTTTCAATTTGTTTCAAAATTTTGTTATTTTTGCAATATTATAATTTATATATTTATTTTAAATAATTGGAATTTCTTTTTTATATTTTTGCAATATTATAATTTATATATTTACTTTAAATAGTTGAAAATTTTTGTTGACAAATTTATAACATAATCATTTAATTAATCATAAATTAAATTTTTTATTTCATACAAATAAGTAATAAATTTATCGGATTATTTTGACTTTATATTTTAATTGTAAAATAATATTATAGATTTTTATTTTAATTTGTTATAATGTTATTTAATTTAATAAAAATAAAAATTATTTATGCATGTTTTCTATTTAATCAATTAATTAAAATTGTTTTGAATATATATAATATATTTTAAATAATAAATTGAAATTATTTCTTTTATATATATATATATTTATTGCTAGTATATAATAACTTAAAAAAGATCAGTTTGGACCACACCAGTCCTCATTAGTAGGACATGTTTATAAATTATGAATGAATTGGATACAAGTTTACAAATACTAAAATTTAGATTAAAAAATATTATTAATTTTTTATAAAATTAAATTTCATTAAATTTTATATTTTGATATAGTAAAAATAAAAATGAAAAATTATTTATATTATATCATAAAAATGGTGTATTTAATATATATACATTACAAACTAATTTATAATAAAAAATCAAATTAATGTTAAAAATTAGTTTACAAATACTAAAATCTAGATTAAAAAATATTATTCAATTTTTTATAAAATTAAATTTCATTAAATTTTATAGTTTGATGTAGTAAAGATAAAAATGAAAAACTATTTATATTACATCATAAAAATTGTGTATTTAATATATATACATTACAAACTAACTTATAATGAAAAATAAAATTAATGTTAAAAATTTTAAAAATATTATTCCATTGTAAGGTATTTACAATATAGAGAAATGTGTACATTTTTGTTTTCATTTTATAATTTACACATGTCACTTAAAAAATAAATATGGATTTAAAAGATACAAACACATACACAAAAATGAGGATTATGAATAGTAAATATATATTTCTTAGTTATTTGGGATATGTCGAAGATGTGTGGAAGGTTATACCATCATAGATCCATCTTAACTTTTGATATATTTTGTGCCAAGAATTATCAAATCTCTAGAAGCGAAAACCTTTTCATAAATTTTTGTACTCTAAAGAAGTGAATCTTTCCTTAAACCTTTGCTATCTAAAAAGAGTTTACACCTAGAGTGATTTGATCCCTCTTAGTGCATGATAAATCCAGAGTTAAGATGGATTTATGCTAATATAATATAGTTTCAAGAGAAATCATTTTCATGTTTATTACGATAGTGAAGATGATCATTATTACTATCCACTAAGACTAGCTTTGGTCTAACCTTAAAAAAGACAAGGAAACCCGTGGTTTTCTTTAGAATTTTTTTTATGTGCTCAAAATGATTTAAGAGAACCACTCCTATATCGCCATAGTTATGATGAATTAAAAGGGTAGGATGTGAGTATTGTAGCAAACATTTTGAAATTGCACTTTAATGTGGGTGTATGTAGGACATTTTATGAGTAATTTTCACCTTCAACTCTCTTAGTATCACAAAGATGATAAATTATTTCATCCAATGACATTTTAGGAATTCCTCAATCCCTATTTCACTATGGAGCTTGTGCGAGTTTGCTCTTATTTTAGCAATGCTGATTTTTTTCTTTATGCTAGTTAAAATAGAGAGATACTTTTCATCTTCTAGACTAGGGTCGATCATCTCTTTATAATATATTAATTTTCTCTTATCCTCTAATTCTTTATCATACCCCAACTTCTCCTTAAATTTGGATGTAATAATACTTTTACTATTATCACCATTTTTCACAGTGGCCTCTTCCTTGACTTTCCAATCATTTAGCCTAGACAAGGTATCTTTATACCAACCTCTCTTAAGTCCTAGGTGGTTTTGAATAGAGTATGAAGCGAACTTAGGAAACCTCGTTTATCCCATGTTGATTATCTTGTTCTTGTACATTAGGAACCTAGTCAAATCCATGTTCTCAATGGAACAAAAACACACTTCTACGACAAGGATAGGATATGCTATATTGCCTTTAATTTTGCGATTATATGTTATAAAGTGCTTTTGGATTTTCTCTATCCTTCTCCACAATTATCTAGAGATGTTTCATCCCCAAATTGCATATCCATATGAGATAATAGAGGTGATGAGATTCTCAAAAAAGATTTTATTCTTATTCGAAAGCCAAAGCTCTATTGATTTACAATTGTTTTCAAGTCCGTAATAATATTTCCACACTTCATTAATCATTTTCTCAATGCTATGGTTCGAATTAAGCTTGTGATGAATATTGATTCCAAAATATTTGTATGAAGTCACTTCCTCCAAGTTTTTGTTGTCATACATGAAATTAACATAAGCGACCTTTTGGGATTTTATTATAATAACCTTTGTTTTGTTAGTGTTAATAGTCATATCCGTACTAGAGCAAAAATCCTTGAGAATTTTAAACTTTTCTTCTCAATATCATATGGATTTATGACCATAAGAGTGATATTATCGACATAGAGAAGAAGGATCATGAGTATACTAGCCAAAGCTGTGTCCAAACAACTTACATCTTCCAAAAAACCCTCTAGCTTTCCAATGTATATAACAAAAAGAGTAGGGGACAAGGGACAACCTTGCTTGACTCCAGATATTATAATTAATTTATTATAACCAACCCTTAGAGTTCCTAAACTTGGAAATAACCTTCTCATACAACCTTATTGCAACAAATCTCAACTCGAAATGGACTTTTAGCTGTTTTAATCTATTCTAATGGTTAGCTTTGGGCACTATGTCAAATGCTTTTCTAAAGTTGACAAAACAACACAGAAGAATGGTATTTTTTTTACACTCTTCATCAACAATCCTAAGCATAACATGGTGGTCTATGATTGAATGGTAGCTCCTAAATATTGCATAGCCTTTAAATCTTTTTCCATGATTTTCTAGCCAATATTGATCTTCATTTCCAAAATAATTCCATATAAATTGGCTAAAAGAGGGCTAATCATAATGGTCCTATAATTAGATGATTTTTGGTTTTTTATTTACACTTTTAAAAATAGGAAACTAGGGCTTTATATCCAGGGTTTAAGGAAATATTTCTTCACCACTAAATTGAAGAGCTTGTGGATGTGAGGGATGAGGATAGGATTGGTACCGATATTTAATATTTCTACTTGGTATCCTTAGATCCTTATATTTCCCTTTTACAAGCTGCTTAACCCCAAACTATGGGTATTATAAATAGAAAATGTATTCCTTTGTAGAAAGGGTTTGAATGTTGTCCACAACATCAAGGAATTCATAAATATTTTTAGTGTAGGGACCCGAGACCCTCAAGGGAATCATAATGTTTTCTTTAGTTTTATGACTTATTGCTTGCCTCCAAAATTGCTTAGGATGTATCTTATGGAGGAGAAAAATATTCTATTTATACAGTATCCTTTTTTTCTTTTTAATTGGGGATTTTTACCTATATATCTTGTAAAATTTTAAGGTCTCCTCAGAAGCATCCCTAATGGATTTTTTGGCATGCTTGCATTCTTTATCATATCAAGGGTTGGTCATTCTATTTTTGTATCTACATGAAACCGCAATAGAACTTATTAATGGTACTAGAGAGTATTGTGGTATGATTATGATAGAGGCCTTCAATATTGTGCTGATTTAATAGTATATTCAATTCATTATCTAGATCCCTTAAAAATATATTATTTTTATTCTTATAAAAAATCAAGTGCTTTTGGTTATTATAACACTATTTTAATGTGATTTTAATGGGACTATGTTCTTGTAATTTAACATGTCAAATTTTACTATTTGGTTGTATATGGTAAATCATATATCACATAATATGCGACATTATTACGGAGCCCATGGTACAATTCATTTAGTTGGATTTCAAATACTTGATCAGATCATTGAAAATTATTAGATCTTGAGAACTAAAAATCTTGATTATCACGACACCAAATAAATTCTTAACCAAGTATTTATAGTTTCTTTTGTTTCAACTAGCCAATATAAGGTCCTCATATGGCCATAAAGGATTAAGGTTGGAATCATTGCTAAAGATAATAGCTTGGTTAGTTGATGTTCTAGAATTAATGTCTCCTAGAAAGATTATATTTGATTAATTTCTTAGTATGTAGATATTATGTTCTAATCCATCATAAGAACAATTTTTATCTAGATTGTGCTTCTTATAAAAGGTAGAATTAATAGTCACAAAATAACATATTGATATATAAATCTTCTTAGATTTTCTATCTGAAATCTCCATCCACAGGTAATTATTGAAAGGATCTTTGTTGTGAAGCCCAGTACGAGGAAATATGTTCTTTTTTCCGTAACAAGAAATGCATTTGAGTCTTTTATGGTAGGATCTCTTATTCCATACTGAGCATAAGGTTAATCCTTCTATGTTAGGGACCTTGGATTCTTCACCCTCCAAAGTTTCAACAAGAAATTCAATATAAATTTCACACATGATACAACCTAACATGGGACCTTGGCTCCATGGAAAGCCACGACAATTCAAGAAAGGATCTAGAGTATCCCAAATTTCTATTTATTGTCATTTTTTATATGTACCCCTAATATTATATTTTCTATTCCTAATTCAATTTTTGTTCCTTTCTAGCTTATTTTACCTTTTGAAATTCCTTTATTAATTCACGTTGATCTTTTGGAATAAGACCTTCCTTTATAAATATTCCTAGCTCTTTTAGACTTGGGTTTTTCTGAGTATTCCATATTTATGGTCATTAAAATTTACCTTAAAATGAATTAACCTATATTTTTTCTCAATATTTTTCCTAGCCTTTGTGCTTCTATGAGACAGATTGTTTCAATTTGTAATGTTTCTTGTAGCTTTTCCTTCGCTAGTGATAAATTGTCCTCTTATTTCTCTTCTTTCAAAACAAAAATTATGAGGTTCGCAATTTTTTTGCTATGGTGATTGTCTAACTCTATAATCTTATTCATTTCCTCTTTGATGGGTTGGATATCGCTTTTACACTCCAAACTATTTTGGACCAAATTGCTATTTAGTTTCTCTTCTAATTCTTTAATCTTGCTCTTCATATTATGATTTTCTAAAATATCAACCTCTTGTGATTATTTTTTTTCTTGACTATTTTTATTTTTTGTAATCTCATCTTTTTTTTTTCAACTCATTCTCTAACTCTATTATTTTAGTGTCTATATGTGAAATTAATAAAAAAATTAAAGAAAAATTATATAATTATATTTATTTATAATATAAAATTAATATAAATATAAAATATATTTAGCAAAGGGAGAAATGTTAAACTCAATGACTTCTATTTTTTTTTATAGGCTTGTATCCATATATTTTCGAACCGATTACCTTACAAAAGGAGTGCCTTAACATTACACCCAATCAGTTTCTATTCTACACTATGTGGCCTATAAATTTTACTTGTATAAAATATTGATTATATTTTGTACCTAGGTTGGTTTTTGATATGTTCATTTGTAACTCGTCTTTTGTACTTATATTATTCTATGTACATATGTCACTTTCTTTTATAGTGCCTTGCGTACACCCACATTCAATAACAATTTCCTAATCTTTGCTACAATTCTAATCCCCGGGATCTCCTAACTTGTCAAAACTAGATGTAGGAATGTGCCTTTCTCAACTTTTTAATCATAGGAATCAAATTTTACAAAACTCCAAATAATACCTTTCTTTCTTAACATTCGATAGACTAAAGGGTCTCAGTGGACGTAATCATCATCATCATCATATTGATTTTAAATATGTGACATATTCTTTTTTTGGGTTTGTTCAATTGCCTGTCACTCAGGGTTGGTAGCAATGAACCATTAGTTAAGAAATGCAACCCAGGGGCATCTAATCCATCAAAGTCACCTCGGGATCGCACCCGGCCTGGGCCACACTGACCATTATGATGGATGGGTTTTTGGGCATCTCCTACCAACTGGCTCACCCCTAAGGGGAATTGAACTTGGGTCACCTTGCTGATGAGACCCACACCTTAACCGAATGAGCTAACGTGAATTGAATTTCTAAAGGAGGACATGGGGGTGGGATTTGATCCACTTATGTGTCCATGAGTCACGAGATCATTTAATATAATATCTATAGGTGGAAAAATGTTAGGAGGACATGGGGGTGGGATTTTATCCACCTATGTGTCTACTCCTGACGAGATCATTTGATACAATCTCTCTGGGTAGAATCACACGTTCGACCACTACCTCAAGGTGCCTGCATGGCTCCAGGTTCGATCCTCATTGGAATTGAACCTTGCCCACTCGTGAAAAACTCCTCGCTCTTCGCCAATGAATCCAACCCCTTTAGGATTAAATGTTAGGAGAAAATGGGATTGGGATTTAATCAACGGATAAATATGTGACATATTCATTCACAAATTATATTATATTTATAGTTGAAAGAAAATTTGAGTGAAAAATTTATAAAAATATATAATTTATGTGATGAGTATATATATATATATATATATGAGTGAATTTAATAGTGAAGAATATGTTTAAAAAAAAATTTAGATTATAGTATATTACTTAATATATAAGAGTAAGAATAACATGTGAGATCTAAAATTCAAATATTATTACAATTTAAAGAGAAATTGTAACATCATAAAGAATTAAAAGATAACATTAACAAAATTGAAATTAAAATTATATACATATATTCATATTAAATTTTAATTTCAAAATATATATCTTTATTGTCAATTTTCTTAATCATTTAACTCGCTAAAGTCATTAACACATATACAATACAATAAAATAAAATAAGTGAATTACTTTATGTTATATTTATAGATATCCTATCAATAAAAATAAATTCTCTACACGATTTAAGTTTAATTCTTATGTAATAAACATTCTAACCCAATTTAAAAGGTTATATGGGCAAACGAGAAGTATATTAACGGACAAAAGAGAGCGCATGCATTAAAAGTAATTGTTTATGTTTAGCTCATGTGACAATTGAAATTTAACACATTTTAATTTATTTCCTTAAATTAAGTTCATTAATAAATATACGGAAATATCAACTCAAGGTAATAATTTTCCTTGGGGCTGCCGTTATGGCTGGGTGGCTAGGGTGGTCGGCTTTGGCCGTCACCACCCAAGATCGACCCCGAGACTCCATCATATTCGGCGATCTCGCCCACTATTGAGCGCCGATTACACTATATATGAAAAAAAAGGTAATAATTTTCCTTAAATATGATTTACTGAATTTCTTCAAATTATTTTTCTTTATTATGGGTTCTTATCTAAATTGAAATTATTTGTTATAAAAAATTTATTTTAGAAAACAATTATATCTTTTTCGAAAATGCTGTATTTTATTTATAAATTTAATTTTATCTTTATATTTTTATTAATGAGGATGATGATAATGGTTAATGTCCATTGAAACCAAATTGGTTTATCAAATCTTAAGAAAAGATAGAAATTATTTGGATTGCTATAAACTTTTATTCCTATGATCAATAAGCTTAGAAACAAGGGTCCTTAGGTCACCATAGTTTTGACATTTCAGAAGGTTAGGGTTGTTAGCATTGTAGAAAAGATTATGAAGCTGCAATCAAATGTGGGTGTACGTCGATCACTTTAAGAGAAAGTGACTCTCATCGTTAATGCTCATAGTCTCACAGAGATGGAAAATCCTTTCCACCCATGGTGTTTTAGGAATTGTCCATTGCCTCATTTCACTATGAAGCTCATGGGAGTTCGTTCTTATTTTAGCTATATTAATTTTGCTTCTTGAAATTGGTTAAGATAGGGAGATACTTTTGATTTTCTAGATTAGGGTTAATGAATTCCTTATACTATCACGTCCCATATTTTCTCTTTAAACTTAGATGTGATAGTATTTTTAATGTTGTTGATATTTTGCAAAGTGGCATTTTCGTTAATCCTCCAATGGTGTAACCAATCCATGGCATCTTTATACTAGCCACTTTTGAGCCATAGATGGTATTGACTATATTTTAAAGAAATTTTATGGAGTCTCTGGTCCTCCATGGTATTTATCATGTACTTGTACATAAGGTACCTAGCCAGAGAGATGCTTTCAATGGGGGAAAGGCCCACTTCTATAAGGAGAATAGGATAGGGAATATTGGTTTTAATTTTGAGGTTGTATGTGATAAAATGATTCTCAATTTGTTCAATATTTCTCCAATCACAATTGTACAAGATAACAGGAGTAACGATATTTTGAAAAGAAATTTATTTTTATCCCATATCACAATGATTGTTGATTTACAATTTTTTTCTAGACCAAAATAAGCTTTCCACCCTTCGTTAATCCTTTTCTCAATAATATAGTTCTAATTGAGCTTGTGATGAATACCAATTTTGAGATATTAGTAATAGGACACTACCTCCCACTACAAGGAAAAAGCCTTGTAGTGGAGTTTATAGTGGATGCTCCTCTAAATAGAACCCAAATATCCATTTATAAGTGAGGATGCTAGCAGAGCCAAGTGGGCGAAGGTTTTAGCATAATTTTTTTTTTGGTGCGTTTATATACAATAAATGTAGCGATGCATCTAAGACACAAACTCACTAGTGCTAACATACATCATGTGGCATAGTGGTCAGAAACACCAATAAGCGAAAAAAAATATTTTTACAACCGGTGCGTTTAAATTACCAAAGAGCACCGGTACACAACCGATTTGAAAGCACTGAAGTAGGGTAAGTGGAGGAACTTAGATTACAATAATTTGTTAATTTTAATTTCCATTGTCGGTGCAGTAATTATAATTAAACACATCAAGGCTTTCAACATTATGGTGCACCATATTAAGGCAAAAAAATACCATAACCACATATTATATTATTTTTTTCATTTATGATGTAGTCTTTCTCACGAGAAGAACTAGGGAATTTTATGTCTGGGGGCATTGTAAAGTGTTAAATAAAAAAATAACAAAATAAAAAACCTATTACATTAATTTTATATTTTTAATCTCAATTGTCGGTGCAATTTTTTTAAATACATGCCCCAGTGCAATATAGTTTCAAGCACGTGCAATAGGGTTAAAGAATCCAAATTTAAAAACCACATATTATATTAATTTTTTTACATTTTATTTTTATTCATAGTGTGTTTCTACTACCTAACCACACTAGTGCGTTAGGTAATCGGGTACACCATAATAGGGTTAAATAAATTTTCTTATTGAATTGAAAACCCATTTTTACCATCTCTGCAGTGCTTTTTACCCCCTAAGCATCGGTTCCATACCTTCCTTGCTCAGTCTCCCCACCATCCATGATCCACATGGCGACATTGCTTGCTTCCATTGCTTACTGAGTAGATTTTGAATTTTTCCAAATGGTAGGAAAATTTTGAAATTTGGTTTACATTGCTACCATGCCTTCTCGACACACAAGTGACTAGGTAAACTCTTTTTTACCCACCAATTTGAATTTATAGTGAATTAAAATTTCAAATTGAGCTTTATTTTCCCTTTAATTAAGAAAAATTAAAAAAAACTACACTGTGCATTTGAGCCATTCAGTTCGCACCACCCGACAGTGCCCCCTGTAAATTTACAGGGTGCATCACTACTGGTGCCTTTGTATGTGAAATGCACCACAACATTGGTGCACTATAATGTGCATAACGCGCCAATAAACTATACTAAAAAAAATTCACAACCTTAACCGGTGCATGTTGTAAACATGAACACATTGAATTTATGGTGCGCTAGTGTGTAACTAGTGCACTGGTATTTCATTAAAAATTATAAATTCACAAAGAGTTTCTCCTACTACGGTTCAACCTATTAATACATGTGCACCACTACCAGTGTGATGACGTTTCCACAATGCATTGATGCATCCGATCGATAGGAGAATTTCCAAACTAAACATATTAAACAAAAAATTACAACCCTAATTGGTGCGCATCATAAACGAGAACACAGTGATTATACAATGCGCTAATGTATGTTCTTTTAATACTTGTGCATCATTATAGGTGTGATGACTATGAAAATCCTCACAGCAGATCTAAGAGATGATGTATCTCACAAGAGAATAATTATGATTAAGCAAGAAAATAGAAGAAGAGTGATACATGCAGTATAATGAGCAACAGAATAATATGGTACAGTAGAACTCAGATAGAAGCAATAATACTTCGGTCATACTATGTTATTAATCACAAATGGACATATAAATAATACAATGCATGAGGAATTCGAATGCCTAAGGTGGCAATTCGAATTAGCCTTCATGGAGTGATCAAAGGATCACTGGAGTGTCATCGGAGCACAACTAGGTGTCCTCATGATCATCGGAGCGCAACTGGAAGTCTTCATCATCATCAGTGGAGTCATCAATGCTCAAGTAACTGTCAACCATCAGTCAAACTAACTCTGGTAGGTGTAACTCAGTGTAACTAAGTGTAACTGAGTGTAACTGAGTGTAACTCAATGTAACTAAGTGTAACTCAATGTAACTAAGAGTAACTGAATGTAACTAAGTGTAACTGAGTGTAACTGAACTGTAACTGAATGTAACTGAGTGTAACTGAGTGTAACTCAATGTAACTGAGTGTAACTGACTGTAACTGACTGTAACTGAACTGGTAGGTGAAGAAGGGCGAGTTTCTCCCTAAAATCAAGGAAGAAGGGCGCACTAAGCAACTGGAGGGCTAAAACTGAATAGTGAGAAGCTCCTGGGGGCTGGCTAACTGAGGGCTAGGTGCTGGACTGATGACTGGGATGCATGCAAAATGCATGCAAACCCTAGAATGCATGCAAACCCTAAAAGGTGCATGCATGACTGAAAATGTAAATGATCAAAATACTGGTGGGACTAGGATGGAGTATAGGAATATCCTAACAATGATGTGTGTACAATGCACCATTGCTTCCTATTGATGGGCGCACCACCAAACTAAATGTATTTCAAAAAAATACCATGTTCACCGGTGCGCTTGTTTATTTTAGTGCATTGTTTGTGGTTCTCTTGTGTTACAAGAGCATCATCTGTGGTGCATGACTGTAGTTTGGGTGCATTGTTAGTCAAATTCATTTTTTTTGAGAAAAAATACTATTTGATTCTAATAAGTAATATACTCATTTAATGTTTTTTATGTCCATTTATCGATTGATCAATGTTATCTATGTATCGAAGACGTCAATGGTGAGAGGTTGATTAGCATCATGCACAAGTTGACGAATACAACTTTGCGTGAAAGTGGGAGGCCAGAAAGAGGGAGAGGGATTTGTACCCTCACCCAATTACTCATAATACACAACAACATTTGACAATTGTCGGCCTTCTGAAGTTCTATCAGTTGGAAACTACATCCCTCAAGGGGAACTCTTATTTTTTTTTGTGGTTGATCCATCATTGGGATCATTATAGGAAGGAATTTTGCATTGGTCTCGATCAATCGTTCCAGTCCACCGAGGAGGAAATCTACTTCATAATTGGGATATCCAGGAGAGGGGCGTATTTTCCACAATTCCCTAATGTGCCAGTTGGTGTTGCAACAGAGAGTCATCTCACTTACTCTTAGAGATATATCACTAACCACGTCACTAATCCTATCGATTTTTAGGTGTACAATGGACATTTAAAGATTTATTCTTTCAATACAGAGGAGGTGAGTTCCATCATGCAGCTGGTGATTACCATCATTATAATACCCATTATATCTAGGATTATATACATTGTTATGGTATTCTACCCTCACTTATATAAGAAAATACTTGTGTTAGTAGTTCATTATCTATCCTAGAACTTCAAGACAAATTTTCCTGAAGAGGGGGTGTATGTAGTGCAGTACATAGACTTTGATTATTATCAAGACATTATTATTTGTGGGAATTCGTGTTTGAATGACCCGGTTGTGTCTGGATTTAAGACTTGAATTATTATGCTATGTTATTTGTTTTGGGCATTCGACAACAAATGGCTCGACCATTTGTGGAAACTAATGCTTTGATTAATAAATGAGATTCTTTAAATTTATATGCTGAAATTAAGAAATCATGATTTGATGATGATGATGATATGTTTATATTTCTATAAATTATGAAATGATGATTGAAATGAATATGTTACTGTTATGTATGCATATAATTATGATGGGTTTTCAAGTGTGACATGAAAATAGTGGTACATGTGACATAGGGTGGCTTTGATATTGAGTGGATTCTGGACTGTGTCAGGGTATCCATGGCAGGTGATGTTGACTTGATGTAATTAATATATCATGTTTTAATTAGAGAGATTTGATATTCATAGTGTTTATGTGCAGTTGT
This sequence comes from Larix kaempferi, assembly GCA_027924585.1. Taxonomy (NCBI): domain Eukaryota; kingdom Viridiplantae; phylum Streptophyta; class Pinopsida; order Pinales; family Pinaceae; genus Larix; species Larix kaempferi. The sequence continues at coordinate 12,651,231 of BSBM01001409.1, read as the reverse complement.
TGGATTACGATTTCCAATCGGTGCACACTAGGTAACCTGGTTGACTGTGAAGAAGGTGTAATACTAGAGATTACTCCACACAGTGATTTGAAAATAAATAAAGTCTCTTGCTTGCTAGATGAATATTACCATGAGGTTAGGATTCATATTCAATCACTCACAAGGCTTAAAATGGGGGGTGAAAAATAAGCACTCGACCTTATTCCCTAGGAACCATTAGTCCCTCAACATGGTTGACAGGACCGAGTTAACGAGGTCTCAGTCGTTGTACCACCCCACCATGGAAGGGATATTTTATGGTCATGCGTGCAACACGACACCCTTAATATGCTCATCACAATCAGAACGCGATGTTAAAAATAACACACTAAAAATGGGTAAGAATATGCTAGAACTGTAAAATGCAAGGGAAAACAAAGATCAAATATTTAGCCCAAAGAACTATTACTATTCATATCAAGTGAGTGCAGGATCAATATGACCAAGGGCCGATGACTATAGGATGAAGAAAGGGGCTTAAATATAGAGCGTTGAGCATAAATAGAAAAGAGCCATTAGATCTCACTCAGATCTATAGTTATGAAAGAGCACTCTTTGATATAGTGTAACTTAATTATCTTGAATGAATAACGAGCTAATAAAAAATAAAGACCGCCAGATTAACATTTGAAATTACTTGTGCCTTGGTAAAGTACTCACCATTTAAAAAGATCTCGACGAAATGTTGCTCATAAAACCACCTTGGACACATGCTCAATATCAATTGACCGTTCCTCCAATGAGGCCTTTTTTAAAACCTCCCTACTCTCGATCCTTGCTACTCTAGGAAACCAGAGTGTTTTTTTTGCTTGATGTGACATCACATAAAGTGAAATACTTGCCAAGGTACCCCACCTATCATCCTAGTCAGCCTTCCTCTGTCCGCCACGTATTCCAAAAGTGGGCCCATTGTCTTGTCATCATATTCATCAAAAGTATCTGATCAAAGTTCACCATCTGTGATTTTCAAAAAAATTCAAAAGGTTAAATTATTTATTTACCTGCCCCCCACCAAAAAAATACATTTGTTTATTTCGAAAGGACCCTTACACCTGATACCCTAATTACCACACCAGCTAACCATAAACAACCGACCTATTCCACCTGATCAGCTGACCGATATGAATCATTCAACCGACACCATCTGGGTATTTTTACTATTTACCACTCTTAGTGATTTATGCTTATACTGTCATATAATACAAAAATTAAAAAGCCCTAATTTTTCCCTATTTCAATCGATACCCGTTAAACCTACCAGTGTAATAAAATCCACAAAAATGGCTCCCAAAGCCAAAGAAAAGCTTCCCAAACCTAGGTTTTCAAGAGACGAGCATATATATGATCACCAAAATTACATTTTCAACCCAGTCATAACCAATTCCGATATGAATTCCACTATTAAGGAATCCAAATCCCAGGAAATTACCAACCAAGATAAGTGTAACTTATGGAAATCCAATTTCACTAGAACAATGTGCCCTAGGACTATATATTTTCCCGAATTTGTAACGTGGTGCTCTCAACACTACTCCATTAGTAAAAGAGCTATTTTGTCTTCAGACATGTCAAAGACCTTGTGTTACATTATTCCAAACAAATTGAATAAAATGTTCTGCATCCTTGAGTCTCTAGCCTCTCATCCATTCAACGAAAAAATCCCCATCCATAGCCATCCAAATCCTTGGGTCATTTGATCATCACCAGTTCCTTTCTAAGCACCTTGAACTTGGTATGGAAGTCCCAACTGTTGCACCTCCCTATAATACAACAATGTTTTCTAAGAATTCTAGAAACGATATTTCATTATCTACACTATTGTAGGTATACATGATGACAATACTGTAGATGATGTGATCATGGGGACATTACTCAGTCTAACCATAGATCCTAGAAAAGGTCCTCCTAAGTATGACCTCTATAGAGATTTAACAAATGCTATCCATGAGTAGTTAGAAGAAATGGCATCAATTGATTGGTTTAGATATCCATACCTTTTGTTCTATATTTTTTATGTCAAATCTATGAATTAAGCTTCAAGCACTTGGATCTCAATATATCAAATGAACATGGTGCATAAATTCCAGCTTTTGAATGGATTGAATTAGTACTAAGGAAAGTAGACAATTCCAATTTCACTAAGTTCATAAACAAGGTGATGAGTGTGGCATACAAATTGATTTTTGGCGTCTCACCTACTAGGATGCTGCCAGAGAATAAAAAGCATATGCAATTCAAATCATAGGTAAAAGTAAGAGAATGGTTCTTATTTGAATACCATGCAGTGATTAGGGTTATGGTTTTGAGGAGGAACAATATAAGTTACTGGTTTTTCTAACTCAAAGGGTTTTTTCCATGGAATATGTGAGATAAAGGTTTATATCAGATGAATTTCATTTTAGGCATTTCAGGAAGTATAAGACTTTTCTGCTTCCAAAAGAAGTAGGACCACTTCAAGTAAGAGGCCATGATTCCTTTCAATATGAAGAGGGGTATATAAATAAGTTGAATCTTAAGAATGCTCAAAATGAAGCATATGATCCTCACAAATTAATTTCGAAGCAGAGGTTGAAAAATAAGAACTCAATTATGTGAGAGAGCCCATGCTTGTTTGGGACAAAATTGCAAACAAGGACACCTGGGAGGAAGTCTAAGAGGTGGTAAAGAATATGTAAGAACAAACTAATGCATAACATGTGGAAGGTCAGAAAAGAGGAGAAAAAGAGATCCAAGAGATGGATATTGATGTTCTTGAGCAGGGTCCACACCCTAAGAATTCCAGGACAAAAGCTAAGGAGTAAAATCAAGCAATAGTGGAAGGTGAAGAATCATATGAGATCCCAATGGAGCTAACTGAGTTAACAGTAAAACCATCACCTCCAAGAGAGCTCCCTTTGAGATATACAATTTATCCCTCTTTAGACCACTGTCCCACAAGGTTCACCAGCTTCATCTTCAGGAGGACTAGTACCTGTCAAAACAAACTTGCAGGAAGGGTATAGATATATTAGAGTAAGGGGTATGAGGCTAATAAATGACAAAAAGAAGCCATGTAGCAGAAAAAATATTGATAATAGTGGATGATCACCAACATGACACCTTCAAATTTTCTATATTCGAACCAAAGGTGCCTAAACACTCAAATTTAAGTGAGTGGAAAGTTGAAGAACATACAATTGACTTAAAAGAATTTGGAAAATTGGATAAGCTTGATTTCTACAAACAAGTTAGTGACATGATATGCACCTAGAAGTTGTTAAGTCTATACATGAATACAGAAGGCTAATAATAGCTTTGGAGAAGTTTGAACAATTATGGAAATTTGAAAGATGGACTACCAGAGTCAAACAAGTGACCATCGATCAATTAGAAGAAAAATAGTATCATTCTCATCTAATTCCTTTGATGGGGCTCCAATCAAATCACTAATTAAGAAGAAAGATAATGAAATAGGCACCCTGAGGAAGAAACTAAAAATTCCCACTTCATAACCAATCCAATCAGAAGTGTTGAAGCAGGTTCAAGTTGAGAAGGAGCAAATATATGCCAACATGAAGAATATCAAAAGATAGCAAAAGAAAGATTAAATAAGATAGATGATCTGCAATGGCAGGTTGCCTCTCTGAAATTGTAGACCACAAAACTCTCAGCTGGAAAGACTTCTCAATCAGAATTTCCAGTAGAAATTCCACCAGAAACAAAAGAAACAGAGAAAAATATGGAACAACCAGTTGGCTATCCTAATATAATTGACATTGATGCAATGGAAGAGGATAATGTAACTCAGCCATCAAGTCCACAAACAATCATGGAAGAAAATGAAAAAGATAAGAAGATTCAAGAGTTAGAAGCTGAACTAAATTAAAAGGATGGGAGAATCTTGGAGCTGGAAGGGAAAGTAAGATGACATGGTTGATTTAGAAAATGAGATCAAAGAATTGAAAATCCAAGTGACAAATCTACAATTGGATATTCAAGTGTAATAGTTGTTGACGAGGACCACACAGATTTTGTGGGACAAAATAACCAGTTGGATTATAAATAAATGGGAGTACTTTGAGGTAATCTATGATGAGTTGGATATGGATACAACAACTATAGAAGAAGAAAAATTTGTGGAAAAACAGCTGGGAGGCATGCCCAAGCAAGACACTAAAGTAATTTATTTCCTAAATAGAAGGACCAAGAAGCACTTGGTTGAGCTTGGGATTGAAAATACAACTAAGATAATAAAGATGATCCAGGATGATGGACATGAAGCAGGCATACTTGTTGAGGATGAAGGATAACATCAAGCGATTAATATAAGAAATCAATGCCTTCAAAATGATTTTTAAATAGGTAATGAATCTTTGCTTACCTTCTCCCTGGGATGGTAATGTGATGTGTATCCTAAAGAATATTATAAGAGACAACTGTCTAAAAAGAAAGATGAATTCCCAAATAAAGCCATATATGGAGAAGTTAGTGGAGAGAAATATATATGAATGATCAGTAATGATTTTGAAATCCTGTTTCTATTGAAAGGTGTTTCCTGAAAATTAGGACTTATCTCATATGAGAGGACAACCAATGCTGAAATGTCTCTTGAAGCATTAAAGGCACACATATTTCCTATTGGAAAAGAGTGGAAGTTAGTAGTGTAGTAACATAAGTTAGTTTTTCCACCTCAAATGCTACCAGGGAAACCAATAGGGCATACATCAGGGTAGTCTTTAGGGCAATCATCTAGTCAACATTACAGTCAATTAGTAGGGCAGTCATTTGCACAAATTCCAACACAATTTACAAACCAACCAACTCCAAATGATGCATCAAATGATTCAAGAAGGCATGCCACACGTGATTCATGTAGGTGTAAAGCTAGTTGTACAACCAAATGTTTACATGAAGTGTCAAACCACCTCATCAAAAGGAGAAAAGAAAGCCTCGACTAAGAGAAACCAAAGAGGAAAATTGTTTTCAGTCAAAAGTGAAAAGTAGAGGTAAAAAGGGGTTAGAGTGAAAATTCAGCTGCAAATTTGTTAAAAGAAAACATAATGTTGTTTCTTTGTAAGAGGCTATAAATCCATCCTCGGGCCCATTGTAAAGGGATGACAAATTTGTAAAGGGACTCTATCTTTTTTTTGAGTTGGTGAACTATTTTGTAATGTGATTCCATTGTCAGATACTAAGCTTACAGAGTGATACATAGAGTTTTTCCTCTATATTTTTTTTTATATTATGTGTAAATCATACTTCTCTTCAGCTACGTATGTGTTCATGGGATGCAAATAAATATTCTGAGTAACTTTTCAGCTCCACATTGAGTCAGCGATGCTTTATGTTGATGAATGTTGATAATGATTTCAGATATTTCAATTTGTCTTGATCTCTGGTTTAGTTTCATAGTTTTTTTGATGATCAACAATATATTGATGTCTTCTCTTATTGATGTTTATCATGAATGTATTGTTACCATCAAATTCATATAATAAATTCATGGTCTGTCATATACCTTGTTAGAAACTACTGAATTATTTAAAATAAATCTCAGTAGGTTTATGCTTTCACTTAGGTTTAAGAGGTTCGTCCCGCAGGAACCTCCTTAACATATTTTGTCTCCATTTGTTCAAATCCATCTACATTTTTATCCAAAGTACTGGAATACTCTATAAAATTCCTCCACAATTGTGTTACATCATCATAATTATTCATACAAGTTGTTGGTTTAAACATTCATCGCATATTAAATTTCACATAGATTTAGCTTGAAAATATTTGAAAATTGAGTCTGTCATGCCATGGCTACTATTGTTTCAGTCTAGTATTACTCAGGAAACAACATGAGAAACGGAGCCGTTGTCGGGGAACAATTTTGAAAGCTAAATTTTCCTTAGGTACGACACTGATAAGTTCTGATCTAGATTGGTGAGCTGGAATCAGACAAGTTGGCAGAGATTATCACCGTGGCGACTCCACAGTTTTGAATATGATTTTTGGAAAGAGGCAGAATAGAAGAAATCCAACTTCTGATGAATTCTTGAGTCTCCCTAATTCAAGAAACCATTGGAGGAAACTTTGAGCTGAATGAAGCGATTGGGAGAAAGTTATTACTCAAAGAGATTCTCCTTTAATTTCTCCTACTTTTAGAAATCAAGAAAGTTGCTCAAATTTAAATATTCAAGAAAATCCCAGGAATCTAGTAAATCCTATACTTGAGCATTAGATTTCTCATTTGTCTCCTTCTACAAGTACTTCAATCACTTTACAACATGAGATAGGAACGCATAGACCTCCTATTACTCCCCTATCCAGAAACACGATCTTGCAACATTTAAATATGGTAGGAAGAGAAGGTGGACCACCCCCATTTGTAAACCCTTGGACATCTTCCAGGTACGGCCCCTTAAATTTGCCTCATAACTTGCATGACCTACCTGATATCTATTTAAAGATATTACCAAAATTTGACGGAGAGAAAGCTACAATAGCTGAGGAGCACATGCCTATGTTTCAATATTTTACTGATAATCTTTATATAGAACACGAAGATGTGTTTATGAGGTTGTTTATACAAACCTTACAAGGTGAAGTAAGAAAATGGTATAGAACCTTACTAGAAGACTCTTTAAACTCATGTATTTCTCTAGAAGCTGCTTTCATGAGACAGTGGGGGTGAAAAAAGGGATCACTTATACTACTTAATAGAGTTTGTTTCCTTAATAAAGAAGAATGGGGAGACTATTGGGGAATTGAATAAAATATTTAACAAGATTTATAACAAGATACCTTAGGACATTAAACCTTCACAAGCTGCTACTAAAGTCACATATGCAGGAGCTTTTGAGTCATAATTGGCTATGGTTCTTAGGGAAAGAATATCTGCAACTCTTCTAAGTATGATGGATGATGTTGTATATGTGGAAGGTAATATGACTGACTCAGGGAGGATGAGAAATCAACATGATTCAGAAAAGAAGAAGTCTAGAAATGAGGCTGGTACTTCTGGTAATAGTAAAGAAAATCAAAATGAAAAGATGAAAGAAATGTCAAGGTTACTCAGAGGCCTTTCAACTAAGATCAACATAATGGAAATGGAACGGAATAATCATAAAAGTAATCCTTAAGATTTTGAATAGAGAAACCCAAACCAATATAGGAGGCCATTGAATCCTCAAATCACGAACATAGAAAAATAAATGAGGATCCACCTATACAACCTCTTGTAAGAGAAGGAAGCAATGATAATCATGTTTTTTATATTCCTCTCCCTCTAGATGAAGTGGACATTGAACCTCCCGAATAAGTCTTGTGGATGGAAGATGAGAGTAACATGCTGCATATTACACAACAAGATTATGAGAGATCTTTGGAGGAAGAAGTCTACCAAAATGATCAAGAGGTGCAAATGAGGTATAATTTATGGCCAATGAATAATCCCTCAAATCACAATCCTATTGACTCTCCTAAATAAACCTCTGCAAATCCAGTCTCTGTTGTAAATCCTACACTTCCTCAAAGCAAAATTGCAAATCTAGTTAACCTAAAGAAATCTGAAACTCCAATAGAAAAGAATACATAAATAGAAAGAAAAGAACAAGGTAGATCTTCAATCCCTTTTGATCTAGAGCATGAACGATCTAAAATCAAAATCTATGTTCCTTTATTTGAGCTGGCTAAAAACCCAATGTATTAGAATAAAATTGAAAAAGTTCTAAAACTAACTGGGCCAAGTCTCCCCCCTGATACTCTAAACTTGGAAGATGAAAATCCTACTATATCCATAGGTCTAGCAGTTGAAGAATAAGTATATGATCACATTGCTTCTTTTGACATAACTCTGAAAGTGCATGACAAATTGTTACATAACTACATGTTGGACTCTGGAGCTTCATGCAATCTGATGCCAAAAGAGATCATGGAACAATTAAAGTTAGAAATTACTAAATCTTACCATGATATTTACAGTAAAAGTGAAATGTTTGGGAATGATAAAGGATCTAGTAGTCAGTTTGGCTTATCTCCCTACCAAGAGTGTTTTAATGGATGTGGCAGTGGTAGATGTAACAACAAGATATGGGATGTTGCTTCAATAACATGGGCCAAAAAGGTGCGAGGTACTATATATATGGACCTTGAATATGTTATTGTCCCAATGTTTGCACGAGAATCAAGAACACTGTAGAGAGGCCAGGTTTTCATATGTGATTAGTGATAAAGGAATCCCCATAAACTACCCTATTTATGAAATGGAAGAATATATGGGGTCTTTCATCTTAGCTATGAATGAAGAATATGAAGAACCATCCCAAATAGAATTATATGTCTCAAATATTGCACCTTTTGCAACTCAGATTTGGCATATGTATTTCAATGGATCTCCAGCTAAAGGAGAAGTAGGAGATAGTGTGGTTTTGGTTGCTCCTAATAAAGAAGAGATTTCTTTATCTTTAAAATTAAATTTAGAAACTACAAATAATGTTGTAGAGTATGAAGCCTTAATTTTAGGATTAGAAGATGCTAAGAAAATGGGAGTGGAAGAAATTTCCACCTTTGGGGATTCAGAATTAGTGGTGCAACAAATCAAAGGAGCGTACCAAACTAAGCATCCCAGGATGAGAGCATATAGAAATCAGGTATGGGATTTAATAGAACACTTATTTATTTCTTTTAATATTAGTGTTGTACCAAGAGAAGAAAATAAAAAAAGAAGACTCATTGGATGTATCTGTTAGAACCTTCAAAACTCCACTTGGCCCTAGATAGAAACATAACGTTGAGTTGATTTACAAATCTTCAATACCCAATAATGTGAAGCTTTGGAAAGTGTTCGAATATGACCAATAGATAAAGAGATTTATGGATATGATTGAAGAATTTTCAAACTCTTGTATATACCAAGATGACGACAATGAATAAGGTGAGGAAGATTCACCAGAGGAAGAAGAAGGAAGAAAAGAAATGAAACCATAATTTAGAAACAAAATAACTAGTCATAAGATATTGCATCTCAAGAAAGTTTCATTCCAAAAGGACCAGTACCATTGGAGAGACCTTTTGATAAAAAATATATTCCTGCAAAATCTACAATTTAACCAAGTGAAGAGGACGTGGAGAGTGTAAACATTGGTACAGAAAGATAGCCTAAGTTCATCAAGCTATCCAAATTATTTCATGTTGAAGTAAAGCACAAATATTTGAAATTATTCACAGAATATATTGATGTGTTTTCCTAGATATACAAATACCTTAGGACTTATGATACATCCATCATTGAACATAGGATACCTTTGAAGCCTGGAGTGAATCCTTGTAGACATAAGTTGAGGCAAACTGACCCTATATGACTACCCATAATAGAAAAGGAGGTAAGGAAGTTATTATTTGCAAAAATAATAATTCCTTTGAGATATTCAGAATGGGTATCCAATCCGGTTCGAGTAAGAAAAAAGAGTGGGGATATAATATTGTGTTTGGATTTCAGAAATCTAAACAAGAGTTCTCTAAAGAATAATTATCCATTGTAAAAAATGGACCATATTTTGCAAAAAGTGGTTGGATCTAATGGAATTTCCATGATGGATGGTTCTTTAAGTTATAATTAGGTGGCTATGAGTAAATAATACTTGTAATAAACATCATTCACCACACCCTAGGGAAATTTTATGTATGATAAAATGCCATTCGGGCCAATGAATGCAAGAGCCATTTTCCAAAGGGCCATGGATATAGCGTTTGTTGGAGAGAGAGATAGGTTCATAGTAATTTATGTTGATGACATGATTGTCTTCTCTAATATAGATGGTGAACACCTACCACACTTAAAACAAACATTCAATAAATGCAGGAAGTATGGATTATCTCTTAATCCAAAGAAGTCATATTTTTCCTTGAAAGAAGGAAAATTACTTAGGCACATTACTTCCAAAGATGGAGTAAAGATAGACCTTGAGAGGGTAGTATCTATTCATCTAATAGACATCCCTAAGAACAACAAATTAGTCCAATATTTCATAGGAAGGATAATTTTTTTGAGAAGATTCACCTCGAATATGGAAGAGTTGATAAACACCATTACCAACATGCTAAAAATAAGTAATGATGTAAAATGGATCCAATAGTCTAAAGAGGGTTTGGAACAACTTAAGAAATCCACAGGGGAAGTCTCTATATTAATCAGTCCTGATTATACTAAACCCTTCATAATTTTCTCTTTTTATTCAATAGATACCATAGTACATGTGCTTCTACAAAACAATCAGGAGGGACATGAACAACCCAAAGCATTTTTCAGTAAAGCCTTAAGAGATGCAGAATTAAAATAAAATTTGATGAGAAAAATGGCTTATGCTATGGAGAAAGCTCTGAATTATTTGAGATGCTATGTTTTACATTCCCATGTAATTGCATATGTCCCACATAGCACTATTAAACATATTTTATGTTAGACAAACATAGAGGGTAGAAGAGGGAAGTGGATTTCCAAGATACAAGAATATGACTTGGAAATCAATCCTACAAAGTTGGTAAAAGTTCAAGGACTTGCAAAATTGTTGGAAAAATAAAAATGTGAAGCATTAGACTTAAATCTAGTGGTTGAGCTCACAGAGGAAGAAAAGATGAAAGCTCTCGAATATTTTCAGAACAATAATGTAAAGGTAAACCCAAAATTTGAAGAATCTGACTGGTATAGAGATATTGTTTTCTACTTGTTAAATCTTGAATGTCTAGAGCATATGAAAGGTCACATGATAGATGAATGATGTTGCAGGAAGTGAAATCCTGTATTCTTGATGAATATATTTATTGGAAGGACCTACAAGTTATCTTGCTAAATTATGTAATAGAAGAAGAGACAGAAGGGATAATTGCAGAATTTCATAAAGGCATATGTCAGGGACATCATGCCCGGAGAGCCACTACCTATAAGGTTATAAGATCTGGTTAGTATTGGACAAGATTGTTTACTAAATCAAATTAGATGGTAAGAGCATGTGTTGAATGTCAAATGTTTGCACGAAAGAAAAAATTGAAGACCCTACCTCTGAAGCCAATAAAAACATCATCTTCTTTTCAACAACGGGGCTTGGATTTTATTGGAGAAATAAATTCCAACTCTAGTGGTTAGCATAAATGGATCCTAACAACAATTGACTACTTCACCAAATGGGTTGAATCAATCCCAATAAGTACAACAAATGATACAATGATCATAAAGTTCCTAGAGGATAATATTCTGTCAACATTTGGATGTCCAAGGAAGATCGTAGCTGACAATTCCCAAAGCGTTCATGTCAGTAAAGATGTTATAATTTTTCCATAAATACAATATTGAGTTGTGGCACTCGGCCCCATACTATCCTCAAGGAAATGGCCTGGTGGAATTATCAAACAAAACTATACTGAGGATAATAAAGAAGATGCTTTTAGAAAATAAAAAATATTGGGAAGTAAATCTGAGGTATGCTTTATGGGTTGATAGAATAAGTATGAAGAGAACAATTGACACATCTAACTTTCAATTAGTTTATGGTAAAGAGGCCATTTTTCCAATCTAGTTGGGACTTCTTGTGCTAAAACTAATCTATAATGAATCAAAGAAACCAAATAACATGATGAGGAGAATGTATGACTAATAGAGCTTCAACAGGAAAGAGAACATATTAGTGTCAAATTTCAAGAGCATCAGAGAAGGATGAAGGCCAATTTTGATAAGAAAGACATAGGAAGATATTTTCAAATTGGTGACATAGTTTTAAAGTGGGATGCCAGAAGAGAGGACAAAGGAAAGCATGGAAAGTTTGACAATCTATGGATTGGACCATACCTCATTTCAGTTGTGCAGGACAACAATACTTTCATACTTGTTGAGTTAGATGGAGAAATATTGGAGCCTGTTATCAATGAGATGATGCTCAAATGCTTCTTCCTATACTAAAAATCAAGAGAAGCACCTCCAGATATGTATATAGTAGAGTAGGAGCACCTTAATTTATGTTGTTATCCATTTTCCAGTCTTTTCATCATTTATATTTTCCATGTTTTACATTTCAAGATTGTAAATAAGTTTGCAAAGATAAAATTTCCTCATTATGTAAAATATCCAAGAAGAAAGAATCCATAGCCCAACATAAGGAACTAATATGTAGGTCTTAGCAGTTTGTTGAATAGACAACTGTCCCTGATGGAGCCAATGTTAGTACTGATATTTTTTTAATCTATTGAAAGAAGATTTTAAGCCCTCCAAAGATAATAAAGATCAAATATTTATCGCAAAGAACTGTTATTGTTCATATAAAGTGAATGAAGGATCAATATGACCAAGGACCAGTGACCATAGGTTGCAGAAAGGTGCTTAAATATAGAGTGTTGAGCATAAATAACATCGATTCATTAGACCTTGCTCAGATCTACAGTTGTGAAAGAGCGCGCTCTGATTAAGTGCAAGTTAGTTATCTCAAATGAATAACGAGTTAATAAAAAAGAGATATTGCAAGATCACCATCGAAATTAACTACGCGCTAGTAAATTAATCACCATGTAAAAATATCTAGAGAGTGCGTTGCTCATAAAACCACCTTGGACACATGGTCAATCCTGATTCATCGCGCCTCCAATGAACCCTTTTTAAAAATAACCCCTCTCTCGAGCATTACCTCTTTGGGAAACCATAGTGGTTTTCCACCCGATGTGACATCATATAAAGTGAAATACCTAACAAGGTACCCCACCTATCATCCTAGTAATCATGCCTCTGTTTGCCACGCATTTCAAAAGTGAGCCCATTGTGTTCTCATCCTAGTAACCAAAAATATCCAATCAAAGCTCGCCATCTATGATTTTTGAAAAACTCAAAAGGTTAAATTATTTATTTACCTCTCCCCCAAAAAATCCATTTGTTTATTTCGAAAGGACAACTATACCGGATACCCTAACTACTAGAGAAGCTAATCGTGAACCACTGACCCAGTCCACCTTAGCAGGTAATGGGTCTGAATCGTTCAACATACAAAATCCGAGTATTTTTACTATTTACTAGTCTTAGTGATTTCTTCTTATACCATTGTATAATACATAAATTAAAAAGAGGTAACTTTTCCCTATTTCACTCCGATACCCATTAAACCTACCAGTGAAATATAATCCATAGAAATGGATCCCAAAACCAAAGAAAAGATACCCAAACCCAAGTTTTTTGCAGACTAGAATATATATGATCACTAGGATGACATTTTTCGACCTCGTCATAACCATTTTTTATCTGAATTTCATTGTTAAGGAATCCAAAGCCCTGACAATGGCCGACCAAGATCACTATAACTTGTGGAACTCCAATTTCACCAAAACAATGTGCCCTCACACTATATATTTTCCCAAATTTGTAACTTGGTGGTCTCAACACTATTCCCTAGTAAAATATTTTTTTTTGTCTTCAAACATGTTGAAGACCTTGTGTTACATTATTCCAGACACGTTGAAGCAAATGTTCTGCATCCCTGATTCGCTAGCCTCTTAGCCATTCAACTAAAAATACCTATCCATATCCTTCTAAAGCCCTGGGAAATTTGACCATTACTAGTTCCTTTCTAATCACATTGAACCTTGTATGGAAGTTGCAACTATTGCACCTCCCTATAATACAACAATGTTTTCTGAGAAGTGTAGAAAATCTATTTCAATTTTCTGCACTATTGTAGGTCTACAATATTATAATACCGTGGATGATGTGATCCTGGGGACATTAATCACTCTTACCACAGGGCCTGTAGAAAGTCCTCCTAAGTATGACTTGTGAAACTATTTAACAAAATCTATCCATGAGGAGTTATAAGAAATTCCAGCAATTTGGTGGTTTATATATCCATCCTTTTTTTCTTTATGTTTTTACATTAAAACTATGAAATCTTCAAGCAATTGTGTCTAAAGATATCAGATGAACATGGTGCAAAAATTCAAGTTTTTGAATGGAATGAATTAGTACTAAGGAAAGCAGAAAATTCCAATTTCAATGAGTTCACACACAGGGTGACAAGTATGGGACATAACTTGATTTTTGGCATCTCACCTCCTAGGATGCTTCCAGAGAATAAAAAACATCTACAATTCACATCAGAGGTAAAAATAGGAGATTGGTTCTTATTTGAAGACCACACAGTGATTAGGGTATATGGTTTTGAGGAGGAACCATATAAGTTACCAATTCTTCTAACTTGGAGGATTTTTTCCATGGAATATGTGAGAGAGAGGTTTATAACAGATGAATTGCATTTTAGGTATTTTAGGAAGAATAAGACATTCCTGCATCCAAAAGAAGTATGATCACTTCAGGTAAGAGTCTTGAATTCATTGCAATATGTAGAGGGGTATCTAAATCAGTTGAATCTTAAGAAAGCTGAAAAGGCAGCATATGGACCTCACAAATTAATTTCAAAGCAGAGGTTCGAAAACAAGAACTTAGCATGTGTATGTGAGCCCAGGGTTACTTGAGAGAAAATTGCAAACAAAGCCACTTGGGAGGAAGTCCAAGAGGCGCTAAAGAATATGGAAGAACAAACTAATGAAAAATATATTGAAGGTTAGAAAAGAGGAGCATAATATCTCCAAGAGAAGGATATTAATGTTCTTGAGTAGGGCTCACATCCTAAGAAGGATAGGACAAAATCCCGGGAGGAAAATCTAGCAATAGTGGAAGGTGAAGAATTAGATGAGCTCCCAAGGGAGATAGCCGAGTTAATAAAAAAACCATTACCTCCAAGAGACCTCCTTGTGAGATATACAATTTATCCCTCTTTAGAATTTATTGTCCCACAAGGTTCACCAACTTCATCCTTAGGAGGACTAGTACCTGTCAAAACATACTTGCAGGAAGGGTACACAAATATTAGAGAAAGGGGTATGAGGATAGTAAATGATGTCAGGAAGCAGATCCCTGCAAAAGAAAAAATATTAATAACATTGGATGATCACCGACATGACACCTTCATATTTTCCATAGTTAAACCAGAGGTCCCTAAACCCTCAAATTTAAGTGAGTGGAAATATGAAGAACATATAGTTAACTTCAAAGAATTTGGAAAATTTGATAAGCTTGATTTCTACAAACAAGCTAGCAACATGATATGCACTGGAGTTGTTAAGTCAATAAAGGAAGAGCCAAACAGGTGACCATAAATTAAGTAAAATAAAAAATAGTAGCATTGTCAGCTAATTCCTCTAATGGGGTTCCAATCAAATCACTAATTGAGAAGAAAGATAATGAAATAGGCACCCTGAGGAATTAATTAAAAATTCCCACTACAAAACTGGTCCAATAAAAAGAGTTGAAGTAGGTTCAAGTTGAGAAGGAGCCAATATATGCCAACATGATAGAATATCAAAATCTAGCAAAAGAAAGATTAATAAAATTAGATGATTTGCAAATGCAGATTGCCTCTCTAAAATTGCAGATCATGAAACTCTCATCTAGAAATACTTCTCAATCAAAATTAGTTTCATTACAAGTAGAATTTCCACTAGAAATAGCAACAATAGAGAAAGAGATATAACGACCAGTTGTTTCTCCTAAGGCAATTGACATTGATGCAATGGAAGAGGATAATGCAGCTCAGCCATCATTTCCACAACCAATCATGGAAGAAAATGATAAAGTTAAGAAGATTCAAGAGTTAGAAGATGAACTAAATCAAAAGGATGGGAGACTCATGGAGATGGAAGGGAATGTAAGTAAGAAGGAATATGACATGGTTGATTTAGAAAATGAGATCAAAGAATTGAAAATCCAAGTGACAAAGCTACAATTGGATGTTCAAGGAGAACAAATTTTTAGGAGAACCGCATAGATTTTGTGGGACAAAATAACCACTGGTTTATAAATAAATGGGTTTACTTTAAGGTAATCCAATATGAGTTGGATATGGATATAACAACCAGAGATGAAGAAAACTCTATCGAAAATTAGTTGAGAGGCATGCCCAAGCAATCAATTCAAGTTGTTTATTTTCTAAATAGCAAGACCAAGATGCAGTGATCCGGATTTTATGAGCAGAACGAAATGAATATAGATTATTATCAAATGCTTAACACAAAATAACAGAGATACAGTAAAACTGGTTTTCTATTCAATAAGGAAATAAGCTAGAACTGTAAAATGCAGCGGAAAACAAGCTTGCTGGAATGGTGGCGGCTTATCTCTGAGAAGAGATGTGACGGCTGCGCTCATTTCGCAAGAATGTGGTTACAATGAGGCTCTCAAGGCCTTTTACAATAAACAGGAATGTCAACAACCCTAGACATCCAAAAACCTAACCCTAGGAGATGAAGCGCCAAAATTCATGTGGGCCCCGTTTGGGTTAGTTAGTACATCAACTTCCCGGGGTCGTAACTTTTGCATACGATCTCCGTTTGGGGTGCTCGGTAGCCCGCTGGAAAGGTCTATCCGAGATTTACAACTTTCGATTGGATGTAAGTAAATGTTAGGGGCTGACATTTGGCCCCCTAAATTTCCAAAAAAGGTCGTTTAGGGCCTCAAAATGGCCCCAAAAGTTCAGGACCCGAAAAACTGCTAAAAATAGTACAATACCATAATTGCCATAAAACTGTTTTGAGCTAGTTGGAAAGGTGGGTGGCCACCAATATCCACCTGGATCAATCCTCCCTCCTTAGGAAGCAATGGTCTCCATTGCGTTGAATTCCCCCATTAGATGAGGAAATTTCTGCTGAATTTGGCCTCGGGTGAGCCACTTGCCTTGGTGCAGGAGCTGCCCTGCTTTGACAACCCGATAAAGCTGGATCCTTTGATGTCGAGTGCCCTTGATCTGTGCATCTGAAATATGATCACTGGATGCTTGTTTTAGGCAGTCAGGGTTGAGCTCTATTGGTGTCAACTTCTTTGTTATCTCTGAGGTGTCTAATAGTGGTGGGAAATATGGCCGAAGGAGAGCCACGTTGAAGACTAGATGCAGACCAAGGAAGGGGGGAATGTTGAGCTCAAAAGCATTTTCACCCATCGCCTTGGTGATGGTGTACGAACAATAACGCAGTGGGCGAAGCTTTCGATGGGGCCCTGTAAGGCGTTCTTTCTGCAAATGCAACCAAACTGTGTCGCCCACCTGAAACTTATGTGGCATCCGATGTTGATCATGGCGCTGCTTGTACTTGGCATTAGAATTCTGTAGAATATCTTGAACCTGTTGGCGGATATGCTGGATCCGTTCAATGAACCGAGCGGATTTGTTAGCTTTTGGGGACGAGTCGGCCGAGGTGGTCGCAGGGGGAAGTGCAACATCCATGGGGCCCAATGGTTGGAATCCCAACCCCACTTGAAAGGGTCTGTGGCCAGTTGATCTATTCAGGGCTCGGTTGTAGCTATGTTGGACATAGGGGAGACTCTCATCCCATGTGTGGGGGTGTGTTGAGACAATCAGTGTGGATGATTGTCTCCTTCCCAAGAATGTAATGTGTCCACTGGCGGTAGGCTTGTACAATGGAGTACATTCATTGTCGTAGGTAGGGTACTTGTCGACAACATCTGATAGTGTCTCACTATGATATGCCACGGGGTGGCCGTGTTGAGTGAGAACGGCGCCCATAGCATAATCTGAAGCATCTGTTTCGATCTCAAAGGGATGTTGCAGGTTCGGTAATGAGAGTACCAGCGATGAGCACAAACGCTTCTTCAAGTCATCGAAGGCTTGTTGTTGGGACAGGCCCCACACAAATTTTTCCTTACCACCACCCCTGGTCACTTGGCTGAGGGCCCATGTGATATGAGAGAATCCCAACACGAACCGGCGATAGAAATTGGTGAGGCCCAAGAAGCTCCGAAGTTCAGTGAGCGTGGTTGGGGCTGGCCAGTCACGGATGACCTGGATCTTGGTTGGATCCACATGCACACCATGTTGGTCAACGATGTAGCCTAAGTAATGGACCCTGTCCATGCCGAAGGAACATTTTTCCAAGTTTGCATATAGTTTGTGCTTCCGCAGGGCATGCAGAACCTGCTGAATATGCTGCAAGTGTTCCTCCCAAGTCTTGCTGTAAATGAGGATGTCATCCAGATACACCACTACAAAATTGTTGGTGAAAGGTCGTAGGATATCGTCCATCATACTCATAAAAGTTGCTGGAGCATTTGTCAAACCAAAAGGCATGACCAGCCATTCAAAAAGACCTTCTTTTGACTTGAAGGCAGTCTTCCATACATCTGTCTGTTCTATTGGGACCTGGTGGTAGCCAGACTTCAGATCAATCTTACTGAAGTATTTGGCCCCTGTGAGTTGATCAAGGAGATCATCGATTCGGGGAA
Source organism: Larix kaempferi (assembly GCA_027924585.1). NCBI lineage: Eukaryota > Viridiplantae > Streptophyta > Pinopsida > Pinales > Pinaceae > Larix > Larix kaempferi. The sequence goes on along the minus strand of BSBM01001409.1, from coordinate 12,632,906 downwards.
TCGAGTACTGGTTACAGACTGTGATTTTATTCAGGGCCCGGTAATCAATGAACAGTCGCCAGGTCCCATCCTTCTTCTGCACCAGCATGATTGGGCTCCCACAAGGTGATGAACTGCGACAGATGTGCCCCTTATGGAGAAATTCTTGGATCTGCCTCTTGATCTCCTCGTTTTCCAATAGAGAGCGGCGATAGACTGGCCCATTGGGTAGCGGTGCGCCTAGGGTTAGATCGATGGGATGCTTGACGTAGCAGTGCAGAGGTACCCCGGTTGGAGAGGAGAAGATATCTGAGTATCCTTCCACCACCTTATCCACTTGCTTTTGTTGTGTGGATAGATCGGTCATGGAGGCCCGGGATGTGGCTGCGATCTTTCTTTCACTCTGAGAGTGAATCACGAAGAAGAAAAATTTCCTGGTCTGAGAGATGACCTTCCTGCATTGCTTGGCAGATATCAAGGAAATAGCACTGGGAGGGATTGCCTCGGGTATCCTGTACAATTTCCTGCTCAAAGAAATAATAACACTACGAGGCCTAGACTCATATACAGCATGACGTTTCCATAAATAAGGTTGGCCCAAAAGAACATCTGAAACTTCGAGAGGAGCAACATCACACAATACCTCGTCCTTGAAGGGCTTGATGCCGTATGGTAGTCGACACTGTTGCCTGACGCGGAGATCGTTTCGTTTGCGGAGCCATCCAATGGTGTAGGGTTTTCAGCAGGGCCAAGCGCTTGATGACCTCTGCTGAGATGAGATTCTTTTGGCTACTGCTATCAATGATGAAGTGCAGTTGGGTGCCTTTTACCGACATCTGTGAATGGAAGAGGCGTTCTCCTTCTTCTGGCTCGTCTAGTTCATCATGCTGGAGCTTGGTGGTAGCAATGGTGGCACTGGGTTCCGCGTCAATGATCTGTCTTCCTCTTTCTGGTTCGGAATCAGAGTGAGAACCCTCATCTGATACAGATGCTTTCACTTCGGCCACCAGTGACTGCTTTGAGCGGCAATCAGCAGTGTTATGCCAAGGGCTCTTATGGAAGTCGCACCACTTCCCAGTATCTTTCTTTGTTTTTTCGGTGTCCTTCTTTGCTTGCGGCTTGGACTGGTTGTCCTGATACTGCCCATCTTTGCTCTGTCCTTTATTCTGTGGGTTGGGGCCGCCCTTTCCTGTTTTTTGATCTGAAGGGTTCCCAGGCCCAAATTGACGCGTCTTTTGTTTGAGCTTCTGCTCGATTTTGATGGCATATCGGTAGGCCGCGTCCAAGGAAGAGATGTCCAGAAATTCCATTTCGGTCAGGATGTATCTATGCAAACCACCGCGATACATGAGCACCAGATGTCGCTCTGAATCTTTGATACCCAGCTTGGCTCGTAGAATGTTTCCCACCAATCTTTGACATGGGGAACGGCTTTGAGGAGCGCAAAAGTAATCTTTTCTTTATTTGAAAAGTTATGGATAGAAAAATACCCTTCTAGTAGATTCAACCACTTATCTACAGCATCTGCGTCTATCTGTCCTTCAAATATAGGGATATCAAAGTTGATTTGTACCTTGAAGGGGGCGGTGCCTCTGCTCGAGGAAGATGCGTCGCTTGTTGGTAGTCGCCGAAGGATTTGCGTGAAATTATCCATCATCTCGTTCCTCTGCTGCGTGAGGGATTCTTGAAGCAACATTTTGATAGGATCTCCTATCCCATCATCTTTCTTTTCTCCTACAATGAGAGCTCGGTTGGGCGTGTGAGAGCTTTTGTCCCCAAGAGAAATAAGCTCGAGACCAATTTCTTTGTACCCTAACCTCGTTGGGGACATGCATTAAGACGACAAGGAGCAGACAGCTCTGATACCAGTGATCTGGATTTTATATCAGAATGAAATGAATACAGATTATTATCAGATGCTTAAAAAAAAATAACAGAGGTACAGTAAAACTGGTTTTCTATTCAATAAGGAAATAAGCTAGAACTGTAAAATGCAAGGGAAAACAAGCTTGCTGGAATGGTGGGGGCTTATCTATGAGAAGAGATGTGACGGCTGCGCTCATTTCGCAAGAAGATGGTTACAATGAGGCTCTCAAGGCCTTTTACAATAAACAGGAATGTCAAAAACCCTAGACATCCAAAAACCTAACCCTAGGAGATAAAGCGCCAAAAGTCATGTGGGCCCCGTTTGGGTAAGTTAGTACATCAACTTCCCGGGGTCGTAACTTTTGCATACGATCTCCGTTTGGGGCGCTTGATAGCCCGTTGGAAAGGCCTATACGAGATTTACAACTTTCAATTGGAATTAAATGAATACTAGAGGCTACCATTTGGCCCCCCAAATTTCCAAAAAAGGTAGTTTAGGGCCTCAAAATGGCCCCGAAAGTTTAGGACCCAAAAAAATGCTAAAAATAGTACAATACCATAATTGCCATAAAACTGTTTTGAGCCATTTGGAAAGGTGGGTGGCCACCAATATCCACTTGGATCAATCCTCTCTCCTTAGGAAGCAATGGTATCCATTGTGTTGAGTTCCCCCATTAGATGAGGCAATTTCTGCTGAATTTGGCCTCGGGTTAGCCACTTGCCTTGGTGCAGGAGCTGCCCTACTTTGACAACTCGATAAAGGTGGATCCTTTGATGTCGAGTGCCCTTGATCTGTGTGTCTGCAATATGATCACTGGATGCTTGTTGTAGGCAGTCAGGGTTGAGCTCTGTTGGTGTCAACTTCTTTGCTATCTTTGAGGTGTCTAATAGTGGTGGGAAATATGGCCGAAGCAGAGCCACGTTGAAGACTGGATGTAGACCAAGGAAGGGGGGAATGTTGAGCTCAAAAGCATTGTGACCCGCCGCCTTGGTGATGGTGTACGGCCAATAACGGAGTGGGCGAAGCTTTCGATGGGGCCCTGTAAGGTGTTCTTTCTACAAATGCAACCAAACTTTGTCGCCCACTTGAAACTTATGTGTTACCCGATGTTGGTCATGGCGTTGCTTATACTTGGCATTAGAATTCTGTAGAATATACTGAACTTGTTGGTGGATATGATGGATCCGTTCAATGAATAGGGCGGCTTTGTCAGCTTTTGGGGACGAGTCGGCCGAGGTGGTCGCAAGGGGAAGTGCAACATCCATGGGGCCCAATGGTTGGAATCCGAACCCCACCTAAAAGGGGCTGTGGTCAGTTGAGCTATGTAGGGCTCGGCTGTAGCTATGTTGGACATAGGGGAGACTCTCATCCGATGTGTGGGGGTGTGTTGAGTTGTACATCCGCAGGATATGTACGACCATACGGTTGACGACCTCTGTTTGTCCATCAGTTTGGGGGTGGAAGGCAGTGGATTTGGTGAGCTTGGTATCCAGCAGTGACCAGAGGCTTGAACAGAATGAGCTGAGGAACCAAATGTCACGGTCTGAGATAATGGTCTGTGGGATCCCAAAATGTACCCATACTCGTTCAAAGAAGAGCTTGGCAGTGGCTTCTACTATGATGTTCTTCTTGCAAGCAGCTAGAATCGCTATCTTGGAAAAGCGATCAACAACCACGAAAACACAGTCGTTTCCCCTCTTGGTGGACGGGAGGCCTGACTTGTAGTCCATTGAGATGGATTCCCACGGCCTGTCAGGAGTAGGCGGAGGGGTGTATAGGTCCTATTTCTTAGTGGTCGGTTTGGCAATAGCGCAAGTGGTGCAGGCCCAAGAATCCCAACAGGAACCGACGATAGAAATTAGGGAGGCCCAAGAAGCTCCGAAGTTCAGTGAGTGTGGTTGGGGATGGCAAGTCATGGATGACCTGGATCTTGGCTGGATCCACATGCACACCATGTCGATCAACGATGTATCCTAAGTAATGGACCCTGTCCATGCCGAAGGAGCATTTTTCCAAGTTTACATATAGTTTGTGCTTCCACAGGGCGTGTAGAACCTGTTGAATATGCTGCAAGTGTTCCTCCCAAGTCTTGCTGTAGATGAGGATGTCATCCAGATACACCACTACAAAATTGTTGGTGAAAGGTCGTAGGATATTGTCCATCATCCTCATAAAAGTTGCTGGAGCATTTGTCAAACCAAAAGGCATGACCAGCCATTCAAAAAGACCTTCTTTTGACTTGAAGGAAGTCTTCCATACATCTGTCTGTTCTATTGGGACCTGGTGGTAGCCAGAATTCAGATCAATCTTACTGAAGTATTTGGCCCCCATGAGCTGATCAAGGAGGTCATCGATTCGGGGAATCGAGTACCGGTTACGGAGTGTGATTTTATTCAGGGCCCGATAATCAATGCAAAGTCGCCAGGTCCCATCTTTCTTCTGCACCAGCACGATTGGGCTCCCACAAGGTGATGAACTGGGATGGATGTGCCCCTTGTGGAGAAATTCTTGGATCTGCCTCCTGATCTCCTCATTTTCCAATAGAGAGCGGTGATAGACTGGACCATTGGGAAGCGGTGCGCCTGGGGTCAGATCGATGGGATGCTTAACGTAGCAGTGCAGAGGTACCCCGGTCGGGGAGGAGAAGATATCTGAGTATCCTTCCACCACCTTATCCACTTGCTTCTGTGGAAAGATCGGTTCTGGAGGCCCGGGATGTGGCAGAGATCAAGGAAATAGCACTAGGAGGGACTGCCTCAGGTATCCTGTACAAATTCCTGTTCAAAGATATAATAACACTACGAGGCCTAGAATCATATACAGCATGACGTTTCCATAAATAAGGTTGGCCCAAAAGAACATCTGAAACTTCGAGAGGAGAAACATCACACAATACCTCGTCCTTGAAGGGCTTGATGTCGTATGGCAGTTGGCATTGTTGGCTGACGCGGAGATCGCTTCCTTTGCGGAGCCATCCAATGGTGTAGGGTTGTGGGTGCGGCGTTGTCGGTAGGGCCAAGAGCTTGACGACCTCTACTGAGATGAGATTCTTTTGGCTACCGCTATCAACGATGAAGTGCAGCGGGGTGCCTTCTACCCACATCTGTGAATGGAAGAGGCGTTCTCCTTCTTCTGGCTCGTCTGGTTCATCAGGCTGGAGCTTGGTGGTAGCAATGGTGGCACTGGGTTCTGTGTCAATGATCCATCTTCCCCTTTCTAGTTCGGACTCAGAGTGGCACTGGGTTCTGTTGAGCTCAAAAGAATTGTCACCCACCGCCTTGGTGATGGTGTACGACCCATAATGGAGTGGGTGAAGCTTTCGATGGGGCCCTGTAAGGCGTTCTTTCTGCAAATGCAACCAAAGTTTGTTGCCCACCTGAAACTTATGTGGCACCCGATGTTGATCATGGCGCTGCTTGTACTTGGCATTAGAATTCTGTAGAATATGCTGAACCTGTTGGAGGATATGCTGGATCCGTTCAATAAAACAGGTGGCTTTATCAGCTTCTGGGGACGAGTCGGCCGAGGTGGTTGCAAGGGGAAGTGCAACATCCATGGGGCCCAATGGTTGGAATCCCAACCCCACCTGAAAAGGGCTGTGGCCAGTTGAGCTATTCAGGGCTCGATTGTAGCTATGTTTGACATAGGTGAAACTCTCATCCCATGTGCGGGGGTGTGTTGAGTTGTACATGCGCAGGATATGTACGACCATCCGGTTGACGACCTACATTTGTCCATCGGTTTGGGGGTGGAAGGCAGTGGATTTGGTGAGCTTGGTATCCAGCAGTGACCAGAGGCTTGACCAGAATCAGCTGAGGAATCGACTGTCACAGTCTGAGATAATGGTCTGTGGGATCCCAAAATGTACTCATACTCATTCAAAGAAGAGCTTGGTAGTGGCTTCTGCTGTGATGTTCTTCTTGCAAGCGGCTGGAATCGCCATCTTGGAAAAGCGATCAACAACCATAAAAACACAATCATTTCCCCTCTTGGTTGATGGGAGGCCCGACATGTAGTCCATCGAGATGGATTCCCACGGCTTGTCAGGAGTAGGTAGAGGCTGTATAGGCCTTGTTTCTTAGTGGTCGGTTTGGCAATTGCGCAAGCGGTGCAGGACCCGATATACTTGTCGACATCCTGTCGAAGTTTTGGCCAGTAGAAATGTTTCTGCAACACTGCCATTGTCTTTTCGACGCCAAAGTGTCCTGCCACCCGACTGTAGTGAGCTTCCCAAATCAGCTTCGCGTGCTCGCTTGATCGAACGCAGAGATGGCCCAGACGACACAACAACCCATCCTGAAGATGGAAATTAGCAACCACTGAGTTGGTGCCCAACATTTGATAGGTGGTGAAGTCAGGGTCTGTCTCGTAGAGGTGGGGCCATCTGGAGGTCTCGTGGCCACAAGAGTCTAGCACCGTGGTAAGTGCTGTGACTGGAGGTCGACTGAGGCAGTCAGCAACTAGGTTGGTACTCCCTGTTTTATATTTGATGTTGAGGCGGAACTGCTGTAAATATGTTGACCAATTCTGATGGCGGTCATTCTGCAACTTTCCTTGGGTCTGCATGAACTGTAGTGGCTTGTGATCAGTGTGGATGACTGTCACCTTCCCAAGAATGTAATGTCTCCACTGGCGGCAGGCTTGTACAATGTAATACATTTCTTTGTTGTAGGTAGGGTACTTGCGGACAGCATCTGATAGTGTCTCACTATGATATGCCACGGGGTGGCTGTGTTGAGTGAGAACAACGCCCATAGCATAATCTGAAGCATTTGTCTCGATCTCAAAGGGCTGTTGCAGGTTCGGTAATGAGAGTACCGACATTGAGCACAAACACTTCTTCAAGTCATCGAAGGCTTGTTGTTGGGATAGGCCCCACACAAATGTTTCCTTACCACCACCCCTGGTCACTTGGATGAGGGCCCATGCGATATGAGAGAATCCCAGCATGACCTGGCGATAGAAATTGGTGAGGCCCAAGAAGCTCCGAAGTTCAGTGAGTGTGGTTGGGGCTAGCCAGTCACAGATGACATGCATCTTGGCTGGATCCACATGCACACCATGTCGATCAACGATGTAGCCTAAGTAATGGACCCTGTCCGTGCCGAAGGAGCATTTTTCAAAGTTTGCATATAGTTTGTGCTTCCACAGGGCATGCAGAACCTGCTGAATATGCTGCAAGTGTCCCTCCCAAGTCTTGTTGTAGATGAGGATGTCGTCCAGATACACCACTACAAAATTGTTGGTGAAAGGTCGTACGATATCATCCATCATCCTCATAAAAGTTGCTGGAGCATTTGTCAAACCAAAAGGCATGACTAGCCATTCAAAAATACCTTCTTTTGACTTGAAGGCAGTCTTCCATACATCTGTCTGTTCTATTGGGAACTGGTGGTAGCCAAAGTTCAGATCAATCTTACTGAAGTATTTGTCTCCCGTGAGCTGATCAAGGAGGTCATCGATTCGGGGAATTGGGTACCAGTTACGGACTGTGATTTTATTCAGGGCCCGGTAATCAATGCAGATTCGCCAAGTCCCATGTTTCTTCTGCACTAGCACGATTGGGCTCCCACAAGGTGATGAACTGGGATGGATTTGCCCCTTGTCGAGCAATTCTTGGATCTCCCTCTTGATCTCCTCTTTTTCCAACAGAGAGCGGTGATAGACTGGCCCATTGGGTAGCGGTGCACCTGGGGTCAGATCGATGGGATGCTTGACCTGGCAGTGCAGAGGTACCCCGATCGGAGAGGAGAAGATATTTGAGTATCCTTCCACCACCTTATCCACTTGCTTCTGTTGTGTGGATAGATCGGTCATGGAGGCTCGGGATGTGGCTACGATCTTTCTTTCACTCTCATAGCGAATCACGAAGAAGACAAATTTCCTGGTCTGAGAGATGACCTTCCTGCATTGCTTGGCAAAGATCAAGGAAATAGCACTAGGAGGGACTGCCTCGGGTATCCTGTACAATTTCCTGTTCAAAGCAATAATAACACTACGAGGCCTAGACTCATATACAGCATGACATTTCCATAAATAAGGTTGGCCCAAAAGAACATCTGAAACTTCGAGAGAAGCAACATCACACAATACCTCGTCCTTGAAGGGCTTGATGCCATATGGCAGTCGGCACTGTTGGCTGACGCGGAGATCGCTTCCTTTGCGGAGCCCTCCAATGGTGTAGGGATGTGGGTGCGGTGTTGTTGGCAGGGCCAAGCGCTTGGCGACCTCTGCTGAGATGAGATTCTTTTGGCTACCGCTATCAATGAAGAAGTGTAGCGGGGTGCCTTTTACCCACATCTATGAATGGAAGAGGCGTTCTCCTTCTTCTGGCTCATCTGGTTCATCAGGCTGGAGCTTGGTGGTAGCAATGGTGGCACTGGGTTCTGTGTCAATGATCCATCTTCCCCTTTCTAGTTCGGACTCAGAGTCAGAACCTGCGTCTGATTTAGATGCTTTCACTTCGGCCACCAGTGACTGCTTTGAGTGGAAATCAGCAGTGTTATGCCAAGGGCTCTTATGAAAGTTGCACCACTTCCCGGTATCTTTCTTTGTTTTTTCGGTGTTCTTCTTTTCTTGCGGCTTAGACTGGTTGTCCTGGTACTGTCTATCTTTGCTCTGTCCTTTATTCTATGGGTTGGGGCTGCCCTTTCCTGTCTTTTGCTGTGAAGGGTTCCCAGGCCCAAATTGCTGTGTCTTTTGTTTGAGCTTCTGCTTGATTTTGACGACATATCGGTAGGCTACACCCAAGGAAGAGATGTCCAGAAATTCCATTTCAGTCTTGATGTATCTATGAAAACCACCGTGATACTTGACCACCAGATGTCGCTCTAAATCTTTGATACCCAACTTGGCGCTCAAGTTATGGAAGATATTTGTGAACTCTGGCACTGCTTGGTCTCTTTCTTGTTGCAGTGTGGTCCATTTGGTATACAAGTCGTCATAACTTCCAACACAGTAGTATTGTTCCTTAATAACATCCCTGAAGGATTCCCAGGTGGCCATGACTGAAAATAATGAGGATTCTTCTGTGTCCTTTTGCTCGCAGAATGTTTCCCACCAATCTTTGACATGGGGAACGGATTTGATGAGCGCAAAAGTAATCTTTTCTTTATTCGAAAAGTTATGGACAGAAAAATACCCTTCTTGTAGATTCAACCACTTATCTACAGCATCTGCGTCTATCTGTCCTTCAAATATAGGGATATCAAAGTTGATTTGTACCTTGAAGGGGGTGGCACCTCCGCTCGAGGAAGATGCGTCGCTTGTTGGTAGTCGCCGAAGGATTTGCGCGAAATTATCCATCATCTCGTTCGTTTGCTGCGTGAGGGCTTCCTCAAGCAACATTTTGATAGGATCTCCTGTCCCATCATCTTTCTTTTCTCCTGCGATGAGAGTTCGCTTGTGCATGCGAGAGCTTTTGTCCTCAAGAGAAACAAGCTCGAGACCCAATTCTTTGTACCCTGACCTCGTTGGGGACATGCATTAAGACGACAAGGAGCAGACCGCTCTGATACCACTGATCCGGATTTTATGAGCAGAACAAAATGAATATAGATTATTATTAGATGCTTAACACAAAATAACAGAGATACAGTAAAACTAGTTTTCTATTCAATAAGGAAATAAGCTAGAACTGTAAAATGCAGTGGAAAACAAGCTTGCTGGAATGGTGGCGGCTTATCTCTGAGAAGAGATGTGACAGCTGCGCTCATTTCGCAAGAAGATGGTTACAATGAGGCTCTCAAGGCCTTTTACAATAAATAGGAATGTCAAAATCCCTAGACATCCAAAAACCTAACCCTAGGAGATGAAGCGCCAAAAGTCATGTGGGCCCCGTTTAGGTAAGTTAGTACATCAACTTCCCGGGGTCGTAACTTTTGCATACGATCTCCGTTTGGGGCGCTCGGTAGCCCGTTGGAAAGGTCTATCCGAGATTTACAACTTTTGATTGGGGCCAAATGAATGTCAAGGGAAATCGTTTGGCCCCCCAAATTTCCAAAAAAGGTCATTTAGGGCGTTAAAATGGCCCCAGAAGTTCAGGACCTGAAAAACTGCTAAAAATAGTACAAAACCATAATTGCCATAAAATTGTTTTGAGCCAGTTGGAAAGGTGGGTGGCCACCAATATCCACCTGGATCAATCCTCCCTCCTTAGGAGGCAATGGTCTCCATTGCATTGATTTCCCCCATCAGATGAGGAATTTTCTACTGAATTTGGCCTCGGGTGAGCCACTTGCCTTGGTGCAGGAGCTGCCCTGCTTTGACAACTCGATAAAGATGGATCCTTTGATGTCGAGTGCCCTTGATCTGTGTGTCTGCAATATGATCACTGGATGCTTATTGTAGGCAGTCAAGGTTGAGCTCTGTTGGTGTCAACTTCTCTGCTATCTCTGAGGTGTCTAATAGTGGTGGGAAATATGGCGAAGGAGAGCCACGTTGAAGACTGGATGCAGACCAAGGAAGGGGGGAATGTTGAGCTCAAAAGCATTGTCACCCACCACCTTGGTGATGGTGTATGGCCCATAATGGAGTGGGTGAAGCTTTCAATGGGTCCCTGTAAGGCGTTCTTTCTACAAATGCAACCAAACTTTGTCCCCCACCTGAAACTTATGTGGCACTCAATGTAGATCATGGCACTGCTTGTACTTGGCATTAGAATTGTGTAGAATATCCTGAACTTGGTGGTGGATATGCTGGATCCGTTCAATGAACCGGGCGGCTTTGTCAGCTTCTGGGGACGATTCGGCCGAGGTGGTCGCAAGGGGAAGTGCAACATCCTTGGGGCCCAATGGTTGGAATCCCAACCCCACCTGAAAGGGGCTGTGGTCAGTTGAGCTATGCAGGGCTCGGTTGTAGCTATGTTGGACATAGGGAGACTCTCATCCCATGTGCGGGGGTGTGTTGAGTTGTACATGCGCAGGATATGTACGACCATCTGGTTGACGACCTTCATTTGTCCATCGTTCTGGGGGTGGAAAGCAGTGGATTTGGTGAGCTTGGTATCCAGCAGTGACCAGAGGGTTGACCAGAATGAGTTGAGGAACCGATTGTCACGGTCTGAGATAATGGTCTGTGGGATGCCAAAATGTACCCATACTCGTTCAAAGAAGAGCTTGGCAGTGGCTTCTGCTGTGATGTTCTTCTTGCAAGCGGTTAGAATCGCCATCTTGGAAAAGCGATCAACAACCACGAAAACACAGTCGTTTCCCCTCTTGGTGGACGGGAGGCCCGACATGTAGTCCATTGAGATGGATTCCCACGGCCTGTCAGGAGTAGGCAGAGGGGTGTATAGGCCCTGTTTCTTAGTGGTCGATTTTCCAATACGCAAGCGGTGCAGGACCTGATATACTTGCCGACATCCTGTCGAAGTTTCGGCCAGTAGAAATGTTTCTGCAACACTGCCACTGTCTTTTCGACGCCAAAGTGTCTTGCCACCCGACTATAGTGAGCTTCCGAAATTAGCTGCTTGCGCTCTCTTGATGGAACGCAGAGATGGCCCAGACGACACAAAAACCCGTCCGGAAGATGGAAATTAGAAACCACTGAGTTGGTGCCCAACATTTGATAGGTGGTGGAGAAGTTAGGGTCTGTCTCGTAGAGGTGGGGCCATCCGGAGGTCTCGTGGCCACAAGAGTCTAGCACCGTGGTAAGTGCCGCGACTGGAGGTCGACTGAGGCAGTCAGCAAATCGGTTGGTAATCCCTGTTTTATATTTGATGTTGAGGTGGAACTGCTGTAAATATTTTGACCACTTCTGATGGCGGTCATTCTGCAACTTTCCTTGTGTCTGCATGAACTGTAGTGGCTTGTGATCAGTGTGGATGATTGTCTCCTTCCCAAGAATGTAATGTCTCCACTGGCGGTAGGCTTGTACAATGGAGTACATTCATTGTCGTAGGTAGGGTACTTGTCGACAACATCTGATAGTGTCTCACTATGATATGCCACGGGGTGGCCGTGTTGAGTGAGAACGGCGCCCATAGCATAATCTGAAGCATCTGTTTCGATCTCAAAGGGATGTTGCAGGTTCGGTAATGAGAGTACCAGCGATGAGCACAAACGCTTCTTCAAGTCATCGAAGGCTTGTTGTTGGGACAGGCCCCACACAAATTTTTCCTTACCACCACCCCTGGTCACTTGGCTGAGGGCCCATGTGATATGAGAGAATCCCAGCACGAACCGGCGATAGAAATTGGCGAGGCCCAAGAAGCTCCGAAGTTCAGTGAGCGTGGTTGGGGCTGGCTAGTCACGGATGACCTGGATCTTGGTTGGATCCACATGCACACCATGTTGGTCAACGATGTAGCCTAAGTAATGGACCCTGTCCATGCCGAAGGAGCATTTTTCCAAGTTTGCATATAGTTTGTGCTTCCGCAGGGCGTGCAGAACCTGCTGAATATGCTGCAAGTGTTCCTCCCAAGTCTTGCTGTAAATGAGGATGTCATCCAGATACACCACTACAAAATTGTTGGTGAAAGGTCAGAGGATATCGTCCATCATACTCATAAAAGTTGCTGGAGCATTTGTCAAACCAAAAGGCATGACCAGCCATTCAAAAAGACCTTCTTTTGACTTGAAGGCAGTCTTCTATACATATGTCTGTTCTATTGGGACCTGGTGGTAGCCAGACTTCAGATCAATCTTACTAAAGTACTTGGCCCCCGTGAGCTGATCAAGGAGGTCATCGATTCGGGGAATCAGGTACCAGTTACGGAGTGTGATTTTATTCAGGGCCTGGTAATCAATGCAAAGTCGCCAGGTCCCATCATTCTTCTGCACCAGCACGATTGGGCTCCTAGGAGGTGATGAACTGGGACGGATGTGCCCCTTGTGGAGAAATTCTTGGATTTGCCTCTTGATCTCCTCGTTTTCCAACAGAGAGCGGCTATAGACTGGCCCATTGGGTAGCGGTGTGCCTGGGGTCAGATCAATGGGATGCTTGACCTGGCAGTGCAGAGGTACCCCGGTCGGAGAGGAGAAGATATTTGAGTATCCTTCCACCACCTTATCTACTTGCTTCTGTTGTGTGGATAGATCGGTCATGGAGGCCTAGGATGTGGCTGCGATCTTTCTTTCACTCTGAGAGCGAATGACGAAGAAGACAAATTTCTTGGTCTGAGAGATGACCTTCCTGCATTGCTTGGCAGAGATCAAGAAAATAGCACTAGGAGGGACTGCCTTGGGTATCCTGTACAATTTCTTGGTCAAACAAATAATAACACTACGAGGCCTAGACTCATATACAACATGACGTTTCCATAAATAAGGTTGGTCCAAAAGAACATCTGAAATTTCGAGAGGAGTAACATCACACAATACCTCGTCCTTGAAGGGCTTGATGCCGTATGGCAATCGGGACTATTGGCTGACGCAGAGATCGCTTCCTTTGCGGAGCCATCCAATGGTGTAGGGTTGTGGGTGCGGCGTTGTCGACAGGGCCAAGCGCTTGATGACCTCTGCTGAGATGAGATTCTTCTGGCTACCGCTATCAACGATGAAGTGCAGCGGGGTGCCTTTTACCCACATCTGTGAATCTAAGAGGTGTTCTCCGTCTTCTGGCTCATCTGGTTCATCAGGCTGGAGCTTGGTGGTAGCAATGGTGGCACTGGGTTCCGCATCAATGATCCATCTTCCCCTTTCTGGTTCAGACTCACAGTCAGAACCCGCGTCTGATTTAGAGGCTTTCACTTCGGCCACCAGTGACTACTTTGAGCGGCAATCAGCAGTGTTATGCCAAGGGCTCTTATGGAAGTTGCACCACTTCACGGTATCTTTCTTTGTTTTTTCGGTGTCCTTCTTTGCTTGCGGCTTAGACTGGTTGTCCTGGTACTGTCTATATTTGCTCTGTCCTTTATTCTCTGGGTTGGGGCTGCCCTTTCTTGTCTTTTGCTGTGAAGGGTTCCCAGGTCCAAATTGCCGTGTCTTTTGTTTGAGCTTCTGCTCGATTTTGACGACATATCGGTAGGCTACACCCAAGGAAGAGATGTCCAGAAATTCCATTTCAGTCTGGACGTATCTATGAAAACCACCGTGATACTTGACCACCAGATGTCGCTCTGAATCTTTGATACCCAGCTTGGCGCTCAAGTTATGGAAGATATTTGTGAACTCTGTCACTGCTTGGTCTCTTTCTTGTTGCAGTGTGGTCCATTTGGTATACAAGTCGTCATAACTTCCAACACGGTAGTATTGTTCCTTAATAGCATCCCTGAAGGATTCCCAGGTGGCCATGACTGAACATAATGAGGCTTCTTCTGTGTCCTTCTGCTCGCAGAATGTTTCCCACCAATCTTTGACATGGGGAACGGCTTTGATGAGCGCAAAAGTAATCTTTTCTTTATTCGAAAAGTTATGGACAGAAAAATACCCTTCTTGTAGATTCAACCACTTATCTACAGCATCTGCGTCTATCTGTCCTTCAAATATAGGGATATCGAAGTTGATTTGTACCTTGAAGGGGGTGGCGCCTCCGCTCGAGGAAGATGCGTCGCTTGTTGGTAGTCGCCGAAGGATTTGCGCGAAATTATCCATCATCTCGTTCGTTTGCTGCATGAGGGCTTCCTCAAGCAACATTTTGATAGGACCTCCTGTCCCGTCATCTTTCTTTTCTCCTGCCATGAGAGTTCGCTTGTGCGTGCGAGAGCTTTTGTCCTCAAGAGAAACAAGCTCGAGACCCAATTCTTTGTACCCTGACCTCGTTGGGGACATGCATTAAGACGACAAGGAGCAGACCGCTCTGATACCATTGATCCGGATTTTATGAGCAGAACGAAATGAATATAGATTATTATCAGATGCTTAACACAAAATAACAGAGATACAGTAAAACTGGTTTTCTATTCAATAAGGAAATAAGCTAGAACTGTAAAATGCAGTGGAAAATAAGCTTGCTGGAATGGTGGCGGCTTATCTCTGAGAAGAGATGTGACAGCTGCGCTCATTTCGCAAGAAGATGGTTACAATGAGGCTCTCAAGGCCTTTTACAATAAACAGGAATGTCAAAATCCCTAGACATCCAAAAACCTAACCCTAGGAGATGAAGCGCCAAAAGTCATGTGGGCCCCGTTTGGGTAAGTTAGTACATCAACTTCCCGGGGTCGTAACTTTTGCATACGATCTCCGTTTGGGGCGCTCGGTAGCCCGTTGGAAAGGTCCATCCGAGATTTACAACTTTTGACTGGGCCTAAATGAATGTGGATGGCAACCATTTGGCCCCCCAAATTGCCAAAAAAGGTCATTTAGGGCGTCAAAATGGCCCCAGAAGTTCAGGACCCGAAAAACTGCTAAAAATAGTACAAAACCAAAATTGCCATAAAATTGTTTTGAGCCAGTTGGAAAGGTGGGTGGCCACCAATATCCACTTGGATCAATCCTCCCTCCTTAGGAGGCAATGGTCTCCATTGCATTGAGTTCCCCCATCAGATGAGGAATTTTCTGCTGAATTTGGCCTCGGGTGAGCCACTTGCCTTGGTGCAGGAGCTGCCCTGCTTTGACAACTCGATAAAGATGGATCCTTTGATGTCGAGTGCCCTTGATCTGTGTGTCTGCAATATGATCACTGGATGCTTATTGTAGGAAGTCAAGGTTGAGCTCTATTGGTGTCAACTTCTCTTCTGTCTCTGAGGTGTCTAATAGTGGTGGGAAATATGGCCGAAGGAGAGCCACGTTGAAGACTGGATGCAGACCAAGGAAGGGGGGAATGTTGAGCTCAAAAGCATTGTCACCCACCACCTTGGTGATGGTGTATGGCCCATAACGGAGTGGGTGAAGCGTTCGATGGGGCCCTGTAAGGTGTTCTTTCTGCAAATGCAACCAAACTTTGTCCCCCACCTGAAACTTATGTGACACTCAATGTTGATCATGGCGCTGCTTGTACTTGGCATTAGAATTGTGTAGAATATCCTGAACCTATTGGCGGATATGCTGGATCCGTTCAATGAACCGGGCGGCTTTGTCAGCTTCTAGGGATGAGTCGACCGAGGTGGTCGCAAGGGGAAGTGCAACATCCATGGGCCCCAATGGTTGGAATCCCAACCCCACCTGAAAGGGGCTGTGGTCAGTTGAGCTATGCAGGGTTCGGTTGTAGCTATGTTGGACATAGGGAGACTCTCATCCCATGTGCGGGGGTGTGTTGAGTTGTACATGCGCAGGATATGTACGACCATCTGGTTGACGACCTTCGTTTTTCCATTGGTCTGGGGGTGGAAAGCAATGGATTTGGTGAGCTTGGTATCCACCAGTGACCAGAGGCTTGACTAGAATGAGCTGAGGAACCGACTATCACGGTCTGAGATAATGGTCTGTGGTATCCCAAAATGTACCCATACTCGTTCAAAGAAGAGCTTGGCAGTGGCTTCTGCTGTGATGTTCTTCTTGCAAGCGGATAATATTTCCATCTTGGAAAAGCGATCAACAACCACGAAAACACAGTCGTTTCCCCTCTTGGTGGACGGGAGGACCGACATGTAGTCCATTGAGATGGATTCCCATGGCCTATCAGGAGTAGGAAGAGGGGTGTATAGGCCCTGTTTCTTAGTGGTCGGTTTGGCAATAGCGCAAGCGGTGCAGGACCTGATATACTTGCCGACATCCTGTCAAAGTTTCAGCCAATAGAAATGTTTCTGCAACACTGCCACTGTCTTTTCGACGCCAAAGTGTCTTGCCACCCGACTGTAGTGAGCTTCCCAAATCAGCTTCGCGCGCTCGCTTGATGGAATGCAGAGATGGACCAGACGACACAACAACCTGTCCTGAAGATGGAAATTAGCAACCACTGAGTTGGTGCCCAACATTTGATAGGTGGTGGAGAAGTCAGTGTCTGTCTCGTAGAGGTGGGGCCATCCGGAGGTCTCGTGGCCACAAGAGTCTAGCACCATGGTAAGTGCCGCGACTGGAGGTCGAGTGAGGCAGTCAGCAACTCGGTTGTTACTCCCCGTTTTATATTTGATGTTGAGGTGGAACTGCTGTAAATATGTTGACCAATTCTGATGGCGGTCATTCTGCAACTTTCCTTGGGTCTGCATGAACTGTAGTGGCTTGTGATCAGTGTGGATGACTGTCTCCTTCCCAAGAATGTAATGTTTCCACTTGCGGCAGGCTTTTACAATGGAGTACATTTCATTTTCGTAGGTAGGGTATTTGCGGACAACATCTGATAGTGTCTCACTATGATATGCCACGGGGTGGCCGTGTTGAGTGAGAACGACGCCCACAGCATAATCTGAAGCATCTATCTCGATCTCAAAGGGATGTTGCAGGTTCGGTAATGAGAGTACCAACGATGAGCACAAATGATTCTTCAAGTCATCGAAGGCTTGTTGTTGGTACAAGCCCCACACAAATTTTGCCTTACCACCACCACTGGTCACTTGGCTGAGGGCCCATGCGATATGAGAGAATCCCAGCATGACCGGGCGATAGAAATTGGCGAGGCCCAAGAAGCTCCGAAGTTTAGTGAGTGTGGTTGGGGATGGCCAGTCACGGATGACCTGGATCTTGGCTGGATCCACATGCACACCATGTCGATCAACGATGTCGCCTAAGTAATGGACCCTGTCCATGCCGAAGGAGCATTTTTCCAAGTTTGCATATAGTTTGTGCTTCCGCAGGGCGTGCAGAACCTGCTGAATATGCTGCAAGTGTTCCTCCCAAGTCTTGTTGTAGATGAGGATGTCATCCAGATACACCACTACAAAATTGTTGGTGAAAGGTCATAGGATATCGTCCATCATCCTTATAAAAGTTGCTGGAGCATTTGTCAAACCAAAAGGCATGACCAGCCATTCAAAAAGACCTTCTTTTGACTTGAAGGCAGTCTTCTATACATCTGTCTGTTCTATTGGGACCTGGTGGTAGCCAGACTTCAGATCAATCTTACTAAAGTACTTGGCCCCCGTGAGCTGATCAAGGAGGTCATCGATTCAGGGAATCGGGTACCAGTTACGGAGTGTGATTTTATTCAGGGCCCGGTAATCAATGCAAAGTCGCCAGGTCCCATCTTTCTTCTGCACCAGCACGATTGGGCTCCGAGAAGGTGATGAACTGGGACGGATGTGCCCCTTGTGGAGCAATTCTTGGATTTGCCTCTTGATCTCCTCGTTTTCCAACAGAGAGCGGCTATAGACTGACCCATTGGGTAGCGGTGTGCCTGGGGTCAGATCGATGGGATGCTTGACCTGGCAGTGCAGAGGTACCCTAGTCGGAGAGGAGAAGATATCTGAGTATCCTTCCACCACCTTATCCACTTGCTTTTGTTGTGTGGATAGATCGGTCATGGAGGCCTAGGATGTGGCTGTGATCTTTCTTTCACTCTGAGAGTGAATCACGAAGAAGACAAATTTCCTGGTCTGAGAGATGACCTTCCTGCATTGCTTGGCGGAGATCAAGAAAATAGCACTAGGAGGGACTACCTCGGGTATCCTGTACAATTTCTTGTTCAAAGAAATAATAACACTACGAGGCCTAGACTCATATACAGCATGACGTTTCCATAAATAAGGTTGGTCCAAAAGAACATCTGAAACTTCGAGAGGAGCAAAATCACACAATACCTCGTCCTTGAAGGGCTTGATGCCGTATGGCAATCGGGACTATTGGCTGACGCAGAGATCGCTTCCTTTGCGGAGCCATCCAATGGTGTAGGGTTGTGGGTGCGGCGTTGTCGACAGGCCCAAGCGCTTGATGACCTCTGCTGAGATGAGATTCTTCTGGCTACCGCTATCAACGATGAAGTGCAACGGGGTGCCTTTTACCCACATCTGTGAATGGAAGAGGCGTTCTCCGTCTTCTGGCTCATCTGGTTCATCAGGCTGGAGCTTGGTGGTAGCAATGGTGGCACTGGGTTCCGCGTCAATGATCCATCTTCCCCTTTCTGGTTCAGATTCACAGTCAGAACCCACATCTGATTTAGATGCTTTCACTTCGGCCACCAGCGACTGCTTTGAGCGACAATCAACAGTGTTATGCCAATGGCTCTTATGGAAGTCGCACCACTTCTCGGTATCTTTCTTTGTTTTTCTGTTGTCCTTCTTTGCTTGCGGCTTGGACTGGTTGTCCTGATACTCTCCATCTTTTCTCTGTCCTTTATTCTGTGGGTTGGGGCCGCCCTTTCCTATCTTTTGCTGTGAAGGGTTCCCAGGCCCAAATTCCCGCATCTTTTGTTTGAGCTTCTACTCAATTTTGACGGCATATCAGTAGGCCGCGCCCATGGAAGAGATGTCTAGAAATTCCATTTCAGTCTGGATGTATCTATGCAAACCACCGCGATACTTGAGCACCAGATGTCTCTCTGAATCTTTGATACCAAGCTTAGTGCACAAGGTATGGAAGATATTTGTGAACTCTAGCACTGCTTGGTCTCTTTCTTGTTGCAGTGTGGTCCATTTGGTATATAAGTTGTCATAACTTCCAACAGGGTAGTATTGTTTCTTAATAGCATCCCTGAAGGATTCCCAGGTGGCCGTGACTAAAAATAATGAGGTTTCTTCTGTGTCTTTTTGCTCGCAGAATGTTTCCCACCAATCTTTGACATGGGGAATGGCTTTGAGGAGCACAAAAGTAATCTTTTCTTTATTTGAAAAGTTATGGACAGAAAATACCCTTCTAGTAGATTCAACCATTTATCTACATCATCTGCGTCTATCTGTCCTTCAAATATAGGGATATCAAAGTTGATTTGTACCTTGAAAGGGGTGGCGCCTCCGCTCGAGTAAGATGCGTCGCTTGTTGGTAGTTGCTGAAGGATTTGCGCGAAATTATCCATCATCTCGTTCCTCTGCTGCGTGAGGGATTCCTCAATCAACATTTTGATAGGATCTCCTATCCCGTCATCTTTCTTTTCTCCTGCCATGAGAGGTCGTTTGGGCGTGCAAGAGCTTTTGTCCTGAAGAGAAACAAGCTCGAGACCCAATTCTTTGTACCTTGACCTCTTTGGGGACATGCATTAAGACGACAAGGAGCAGACCGCTCTGATACCACTGATCCGGATTTTATGAGCAGAATGAAATGAATACAGATTATTATTAGATGCTTAACACAAAATAACAGAGATACAGTAAAACTGGTTTTCTATTCAATAAGGAAATAAGCTAGAACTGTAAAATGCAGCGGAAAACAAGCTTGCTTTAATGGTGGCGGCTTATCTCTGAGAAGAGATGTGACGGCTGCGCTCATTTCGCAAGAAGATGGTTACAATGAGGCTCTCAAGGCCTTTTACAATAAACAGGAATGTCAAAAACCCTAGACATCCAAAAACCTAACCCTAGGAGATGAAGCGCCAAAAGTCATGTGGGCCCCATTTGGGTAAGTTAGTACATCAACTTCCCGGGGTCGTAACTTTTGCATACGATCTCCGTTTTGGGGCGCTCGGTAGCCCGTTGGAAAGGTCCATCCGAGATTTACAACTTTTGATTGGGCCTAAATGAATGTGGATGGCAACCATTTGGCCCCCCAAATTGCCAAAAAAGGTCGTTTAGGGCCTCAAAATGGCCCCGGAAGTTCAGGACCCGAAAAACTGCTAAAAATAGTACAATACCATAATTGCCATAAAACTGTTTTGAGCCAGTTGGAAAGGTGGGTGGCCACCAATATCCACCTGGATCAAGCAGTTGGATGAGCTTGAGATCGATAATAGAACTCAGATCATAAAGATGGCCACGATGATGGTCATGAAGCATACATACTTGTTGAGGATGAAGGATAACACGAAGCGATTAATATAAGAAATTAGTGCCTTCAAAGGGAATTTTAAAGAGAAAATGAATCTTGGTTTACCCTCTCCTTTGGATGGTAATGGGGATGTGTATCCTAAATAAGATTATAATATCCAACTATCTAGAAAGAAAGATGAATTCCCAAATGAAGTCATAGATGGAGAAGTTAGTGGAGAGCTTGAGCTATAGGAAGGTGTAGGAATGATTTTGAAATCCTATTTCTATTGAAAGGTGTTGCCTGCCTGTTGGCTCGATTTTTTGCCAAAGGCCAACTGCGGAGAGATATCCCACACAAGGCACTTAATGTAGCCCCCGATATGTTTAAAATAGATAACTCTCGTAGGGTATAGGTCCTGCTACCTTTATGATTTGCTCTCAACAAGAAAATCTCATAGTTGAATTGACTAATTTAAAGAAAATAAAAACTAGTCATGCCTAACTAATCTATAATGCATATTTCAATAGCTGAAACAAGCAGTTCCTAGTAGATTCTAAACTAAAAACAATTTAGCAGCTGCCAAAACCTGTATGTTTTCTGCTATGAAATGGAACTACAATTCTAAAATTAAAACTAATTCTAACTACTTAATCTATCCTATCTCAACTGAGAGTGAATCGATGCTAAATATTGTTAGATAAATATGAGTAAAAGATTAATTATGATATGGTTGAATCAAACAAAGTGAATTATAAGCATACCATATTGACAGAACAATTGTATTGCTTACTATAATAATATTAGAACTATCAAGAGGGTTTGAAAGTTGGCTTCCGAGATGATCCCCTTGCTTTCTGTCATTGGCCGACTGAAGGTGTTTACAGATGGTTTCATCCTACGCTTTGGAACGGTGGAGGTGCCTTGGTGCGACAACCCATTGGGTAGCGGGCTCCTCCTGCTTCCCAGTGGTGGCGACGGTGGTTTTTTGTGATGAGGGGAGTAGAACCAGGGCTGGGCGTTCTTGGCTATGTGACGACGGTGGCAGCGGAGGTCTGTGGCACGCGGGCTCTTGTTTCTCCATTAACGGCAGTGGAATCGCTGAGGAAGCCACCCATGGGGATTTCTTGGCTTTGGAATGAAGACGGATGTGGGCGTCTGATAGAGCACGGGCTCCCATACATTGGCGTGGGCTCCTGTTACCCTTTGAAGGAAGTGGATTGCCGATAGCAAAGACTTCGGCGTTCTGTCAGTGGGCTCGTGCTCTTCTGAGGTGTCGATGACTGCTTCTATGCCGAGGGGAGTTGTCACTTTGACTACCTGTGGGCTGTCAAGGAGAGGCTTCCTTGTGGCAGACTGGGGTTTTCATTGCTGATGCTAGTGGCTCTGCTATCATTTCAAGCATTTTGGAAAAATCGTTTTTACCTTGCTTCTTTTTTTATTTTTCTACAACATTTTCTGAGCTGGTTTTGTTTATTGTATTTGAGCCATTCATGGCTGCCCTGAAATAGGGTTTTAGATGTAGGTTTTTTTCCGAGGTTCCTTGGTACCTGAATTTTATTATTTGATGCTGAAAAGCTGCTGCAATATCTAAATGTAATTTTGTACTGGCAAAATAAAATTACACTTTTTTTTCAAGGAAAATAAAATATTAAAACTATCATCATAAAAGAAAATAATTGTTAAACACAGTTTCAAATAACAAGTGTTCAATGAGTTAACAAATATGCAATACTATAAATCGAAATATCTAGCCACACCATGAAAGAAGTTTGATAATGATGAAGTAAAATTCACAAATACTGAAAGTAGCAGGACTGAAACGATTTCAGGATATCTCTCACAAAATATTTAAATAGACTTGATCGAAACAATGACTACTTTCATCTCCTTATAATCTCTTCTACAGCAACCCACGAGAACATGAAAACGAACAATACAGAACCTCCAAAATCATTTCTTCCATTCTGCAAAGCTCCCCCCGCCACTTTTATTTGATATTCTATTGCTTTTATAAGCTATGAAGACACACAACCGTCTCCTTATTCCAGCAGGAAGATGCAATGTTAAAGAATCTATTTGAAGTTTTCCTGGAAGGATCTCATCCGTGTTATTCGAAACAAATTCTATCTTCATGCGAGTCTTCCTCCTTTCCCTAATGAAGTGGAAACAATTTCGTAAACCTTTCTCCCATTCAGCGCAATGATCTTTTTCTTGTCGGTCCTTGGATGAACTGAATTATTTAATTTCATTCCTTTTGAGATAAGGTATGCTCAGAAATTAAAAGGATGTACAAAAATATATATCAAATAACAATAAAAGGATGTACAAATAGAAATTAATTAAGAAGGAGAGACGATAGTTCATTATCAATAAGAAAAATGAACAAGAAGATAAATCTGAATGATATAAATCTTCCTCTTTCATCTATTCGACGAGGATAGCTCTTCGGCGAGCAATGATTACTTCAACGATCCACTGCTATTTTAGCGCAGCCAAAGTCATATGAGAATTCTTCAACAAATTTTTCGAATGCTGGGACCTTTGGTGTGATAACCAACTAGAAACGAGATCTGAATTCTCTTGGGCACTTCCACGTGGATTCTTCTCGTTAACCTAGTTGAAATCCTTCGTGTTGCAATCTTCTTTGTCGATAATGATGGCGTGACATTCTCCTTTTCTGTAGGCTTGCATTTCAGAAGCGATTTCTATTATTCATTGCGTGAGAAGCGATCTTCAATGATCTTCTGCTGGTTTTCACCGAGCTGGTGGAAGAAAGCTTCTGCCCTTTTGATACTTCACACTACCAAAATTGTGCCAACTAACTTTGTGACTTAGCATTTCATTCCTTTGACGTATCGATTATCCAACTAGTTCACCATCTTCTTCTATAAACTTTATGCGATTTGTTTTCATATAGACACATGATTGCAATTTTGTTCATTATGTATTTTGCAGCTGTTAAACTCAACATATGTACAATGACCTCATTAACTAAAAGTCTATTTTTTGGATATTCACAGTCAAAAAAATCGTGGCATCTTCATGACATGATGAAACAACATCTTTCATTTTCCTTGTACTTGTACTCAATCCAATCCCTCTTTCCCAATAATCTGACAGAGTTTTGATTTATAATATCTTGGATCCCAACATAAACATTACGTCCTCATTGATGACATTTAACCTTTGAAAATTATTCCACCTGGAGAATGGCTTTTTCATATCACTGACAGAGTTTTGATTTATAATATCTTGGATCCCAACATAAACATTACGTCCTCATTGATGACATTTAGCCTTTGAAAATTATTCCACCTGGAGAATGGCTTTTTCATATCACTGCAAAAAGAAAGCCAAAGTCATGAATAAATTTATCAAACTTTTGGTTAATTCCCTTGCAAATGCAAATTAGATAAAAAGTTTGAATTACAATTCCAATGTGCAAGTTTTGTTTAATAAATTGAATAAATCCAAATGAAAAAGGAACTCCCAGGTGAATCCACATATATGTGTTAAGACAACAGAAATTTTCCTCTTTTCAATAAATGTTATTTTATTCTTTTGATGTGTAGATATAAAGGCATCATCAAAAGTTTAAATATGAAAATGTTTTAAAAGAAATTACATTTTGAGACATATACTCCATCCTAAGGAAACAAACACATTTTTATTTTAACATGATTATAAATGTAAATTATTAATCTAAAAGCATTTTTAGAATTGTCAATCTTTATGAAGAGATTTATGACCTTAAATAAAATGGTTTAAGAATAATGTAAAGTTATTTAAAATTACTAGATTAATAATTATACTTAGAAAAATATTAATAAAAATTTTAATTAAGCAAATAACCTTTTTGAATGCCCAAAACTAATTAGTACAATTATTATGATCAAATTTTCAATAAAGATGAGAAAACTTGCAATTTGTCACATTTGCTTATAAGTAAAAAAAAACAATCTGTCTTGCTTCAAATTGAAAAAATATTTGCATGTACATCTAAGAAGCCAAACGTTTCAAGCAACTAAGATTGATCAAATCACCGAAACCTTATGCAATGGAACCAAGCCGAAGAAGAAACAACAGAAAGAGTGAAGGATCAAAGAAATAGGACTATGAAATCATTGAGCAACTCAAGTAAGATGAAATCAAAATATAACTATTTTAAAAAATTCTAATGGGGCCCCTTAATTTCGCGAAAATAAAATGGGGAGTTGTTGGAGGCCCAACACTTCCAAATTAGGACCTATCTCATATGAGAAGACAACCAATGATGAAATATCTCTTGAAGCATTAAAGGAACACAAATTTCTCATTGGAAAAGAGTGGCAGTCAGTATTGCAGTATCATAAGTTAGTTTTTCCACCTAAAATGCCAACAGGGAAGCCAACATGGCATACATAAGGGCAGTATTTAGTGAAATCAACTTGTCAGTATTCTAGTCAATTAGTAGGGATATCATCTGCACAAATTCCAACACAATTTGCAATCTAACCAGCTCCAATAGCTTTCATGCCATCTGTAGGACCCTTTAATGTCCAAATGATGCATCAAGTGAGTCAAGCAGGTGTGCCACAAGTGAATCAAGTATGTGGACAACCAATTGTCCAATCAAATGTTTACATGAGGGGTCAAACGATGCCATAAAAAGGAAAAAACAAATCATTGACTAAGAGAAATTGAATTGTAAAATATTTTTCAATCAAAAGGGAAAAGTAAAGGTAAAAAGGGGTAAGAGTGAAAGGTCAGTTGCAAAGTTGTTAAAAGAAAACAAAAATATATTCCTTCATAGGAGGCTATAAATCCATCCTTTATCCCATTGTAAGGGGATGTCAAATTTGTAGAGGGACTCTATCTTTTTGTTGAGTCGATGAACTATTTTGTAATGTGATTCCATTGCCAGAGACTAATCTTATAGGGTGTTGCAGAGAGTTTTTTCTCTATGTTTTTTCCATCATGTGTGTAAATCATACCTCTCTTCAGCAATGTATGTGTTCATGAGATGTTAATAAATATTATGAGTAAATTTTTATCTCCTAGCATCGATAGTAGGGATTCTCCCCAATGCATAATCCCAATTAGATCATCCACTGTTTGGTATGGGGAATCTGTCCGGTTAACGATCTAGCTACCATAGGTATGTTTGTTTAACTTATGTAACGGTTGCATCACGTCCTACCGTTTATATTTTATGTTTAAGGGCATGAATATACAAGTGATTTTAATCTAACCAATGCATCTAACCTATAATTGACAGGAAAAAGCCTCACAAGTGATGCATAGGTTCTTACCTCCCATCTTACCACTTCTACCTTATCAATTAGCTAACTCTATTCTAAACTAACTAACCTATACTTGCAAGGATCAAGTTTAATAAGAGTAATAATCTGAGAATGCTTATACAAATACAATGTAACGCTCCATTTTGACATTACTACCTGAACTACTATTATATGTCGTATTTGTTTGATTGTGAGACTTTGTCGGTTAGACGATACTGTGGACATATGGTTCTATTATTTTGCTGATATATATATATATATATATATATATATATATATATATATATGTGGTGTGTATGTGTGATGTTAGTATTATGATCGGTAGTCATGTTTATCTATGTATCATGTGTTAATTATATATGCAAGTTACTGAATGACGGGTACGTGGATACCGTTACAATTATATGTTAAATAAATGAATGTTATGCCAGGTGCATGGCAAATAAATGAATTTATTATTGTTATGTTATGATGAAATGTATGTGTACCTTTTGAGGGTTTATGCACAATATTCTATATTGTATGTCGAGGACTGACTTACAGGTTGAAACGACTAAGTGATAACTGGATCTTGCGAGGTGGGAGAACCTCGGGGACATGGACTTCGATAGATAAATGGTATGTGAGTGATGCATTATTTACTTACGCATTTTAATATGATGTATATTATGACATGGGTGGGGTAGGGCTTCAGGAAACTCAACTGCCCAAATTGGTTATACGATGACAGATCGAGTACAAGTGCAACGCTGTTATTATGTCGGGTAGACATAGTCCCTTATTCCATTAGGGGGGTGGAGGTTTTACCCACCGTTTATCCCCGAAACCAAGAGTCATGGGAGGGCTGTGCTACAACACGCTCCCCAAGGTGTGTGATGATGACTAGTGGTTTCCTGCTGGGGAAGCTTGGTCGATGTAATCGACACTTCCGCTTACGGGTTCTAGTTGGAGCCAGTCATGGCTTGACACTTCAGGGTATTCCAACAGAGGAAAGGATAGGATGTGTAAGTTAGTGATGATGTAGGTAGATAGGTGTAGTTTGAAGTCGGGGTGAAAACAAGATCGAACTATATGTGTGTAAAACCCTTGATTGATTATGTGCCGTAACTCAGTAATGTATGAATTGTCGAAACTTAATAAGATGCAGTTAGGTAAAATATTGTACCTTGCAAACTACGATAAACAAGTGTCAGTGAATAATAAGCTTCGTGATTATGATTGGTGTGTGTGAGTTATTACTATTAGTGTACTTACACGAGGTATGTAAGCAGTAGCTACGCTTACATAACTCGCCTAAATATTTATAAATTGTGTGAAATATTGTTGAATAATAATGTTAGTTATTATCGATTAACCATTAATTATTGTTGACGAGTGTTAATACTGTAGATTAAAGTTAATAATGATGATTAATGTTAATGATGTAGATTAACGATTAATTATTGTCTATTAAGGTTAATAATGTTGATTAATGATTAATTATTGTCCATTAATGATTAATTAGTGTTGATTAATAAACAAGTTACGGTTAATTTAAGTAGTAAATAATGCATTTGGTTAGTAATGCTTAATTGAATGTTAATGAGTTGATTAGTAAAAACTAAGGGTTAAAATGTTAAAAGGGATTGTAATGTTAGTGAGAATAATATTAAACTTCGAATGGTAATAGCAATTAAGTATCAAACAATGATTATTAATTAATTGAAATATAGGGATAAGGTTTAATTTATATAGATTACTAATTTATTATAATTATGTCGTAGTTGTTTAGAACCATGGTGTAAAATTCTAAATAATACAATATGCCATTGATAAACAAGTATCGGATACACACTTGGGAATTGTTCATGAAAATGATGAATTAATTATAAATTAATTATGAATTAGTTATAAATTAATTATGAATTAATTGTGAATTAATTATAAATTAATTATGAATTAGTTAAACAATTAATTTTGAATTAGTTATAAATTAATTATGAATTAATTATGAACTGATTGGGAATTAATTGTGAATTAATTATGAATTAGTTGTGAACTAATTGTGAACTAATTATAAATTAATTTAGAACCATTTAATTATGAGGTCACCAAGGTTGACTTTTAATATTGATTAAATAAAATATTATATTTTGAAATGGGAAGGAATATTAAAAATATTGGAAACTAATGGGAGTCAAAGTTGAGGGCTCGAGGACTGACATGGGGGTTGAGGGATTTATGTTAAAGATAGGGGTATTAATGGTGGAAGAGAAGAGTCAGAAAAACAGGGGATACGGGGGAAAAGTGAGGACAAAAGGAAGGGGAGTTTTACCTTATGATAATTTGGGAGAATTTTAGAGAGCAAAGGGGAGAATTTTTCAGAGCAGAGCTGAAAGGGGTTTTCTTGTTGGAGATTTTCTGAAGGGATATAAAAGGTTGGCTTGTACTCGGTTTGGGCTCAGGGGTCCAAAGGGGTACCTTTGGAGCTGGGTGGTCGGCGAGACCTCGCTAGTTTCCAGGGTGTCATACTTGTTTGGGCCAGTTGAGTTTCAAGGTTTTGGAAAGATTTTGGTTGCAGGGCTAGCAAGCATGGCAAAGGAAGCAACAACAACAAAGGAAGCAACAATAGCAAAGGGTATCTACTAGCTAGTTGAGGTATTTTCCAGTAGGTATAATTGTCATTTCTACCCTTGTCAAATTTTTATTTTAGGTTATGGAAACAATAAAAGTTATATGCTGTTGCATCTACACAAACAAGACTGGTTAGTGGTAGATAGATAAAACAGTAAATACATCTCATTCAAAACCTGTAAATGTAATTGTTATTTTTTTTTACAGACCTGAAATTGAACACAAACTGATAAAACAAAAACAAAAAATGACACAGAATGTAAACATAAATAAATGATTAGTTTAATTATAAACTAAGATTATCTAGGATTGGGGTCCTACATATGGTATCAGAGCCATGGTTCGAAATCAGGAACCAGAGGGCTCGTTACAGAATTTGTAAAAGCTTGTTGCAGAAGCTTAAGACCTGCATGAAACATGAAACATGGAGGAGAGTGAGAAATATATATTCTAAATAAAGCAACTACATTATTATTTACAGGAACATATAAATACTGATATAAATAGGATCTAAATTCCTATTTGCAGAAATACTTGGGGTAAATTGTTCCTTGCTATTGCACATGAATTAAAGGAGGAAACTTTAAATTTTTTTTTATAAAGAAAACAAAAGAAAGAGAGAAATATACGATTTACGAATGTATTTAAGTGCAATGATAAGAACATATCCATAAATTATTTTGAGAATTTGTTTTGTTATATTAAACTCATGTAAAGCGTTTTCTTTTTCATAATATATATATATGAATGAAAGAAATATATATATATATATATATATATATATATATATGTATGTATAATTTATACATATATATATATGTATAAATTATACATACATATATATATATGTATGTATAATTTATACATATATATATATGTATAAATTATACATACATATATATATATATATATATATAATTTATACATATATATATATATATATGTATAAATTATATATATATATATATATATATATATGTATAATTATATATATATATATGTATAAATTATACATATATATATATATAATTATACATATATATATATATATATATATATATAATTTATACACATATATATATATAAAATTTATATTATATATATATATATATATGTATAAATTATATATATTATATATATATATATGTATAAATTATATATATATATATATATATATGTATAAATTATACATATATATATATATATATATATATATATATATATATGTATAAATTATACATACATATATATATATATATATATATATAACCAAAGCAAAATACATATACTTACATAAGAAAAATAAAGAAATAGAATTTATTTATTTATTAAATAAATAAACAAAATATATAAATTTTTAAAAAAATGGTGTTATGACCTAAGTTAAAAAAAAAAACATATAAATTCGTTTTAAAAATAACAGAAAAAAAAATTAACGTTGGATGTAAAAAAAATAAAACAAATTCATGGCCGCAGCTCTGTGGCGGCCATGAGCCAGCCCTGGGCATGCAGCTCGGCGTCGTGGGCAGCCTAAGCACAGCCCTGGGCGCTGCTCGGCGCCATGAGGCATCCTGAGCACAGACTCATTGGGCATGTAGGTCGGCGCCGTGGGCAGACTGAGTGCAGCCCTGGGTGCTGCTTGGCGCCCTGAGGCAGCCTGAGAGCAACCCCATTGGGCCTGCAGCTCGGCACCATGGGAAGCCTGAGCACAACCCTGGGTGATGTTTGGCGCCTTGAGGTAGCCTGAGAGCAGCCCCATTGGGCATGCATCTCTCCGCCGTAGGAAGCCTGAGCGCAACCCACTGTGCAAAAAAATAAATTACATATTAAAATTTCACAAAAAAAAAGAAACCTTCACGGCAAGTAAATCGATCTATGGAAACTGTCTCTAAATTTCTCTTAACTGAGCAAAATATGTGGCTTGGGCTCGACGGACCTGCGCAGAAGGGGATAGAAAGGAGCTTGGCTCCGTGCATGGGATAGTTGCAGGTCATGCTAAGAGGTCATGTTGGTGTGGCCTATGCAGTGAGGGGAGAGCCAATGAAAACACGAAGGGAGAAATAGAACTGCGCCCTCTCTGAGCCACGCTCTCTGAGCTGGCTGCGGGGCTACGTTAGATTTGGTTTGAAAAGAAAGAATCAATTTTTTAAAAAAAATAACCAGCAAATACTCACAGCATTTTGAGCGAGCGAGGGAGAGTCCACCGCTGGTGTGGGAGGAGAGCCCATAAGAAAAACTTCAAAATAAAAACTACGCATTTAACCAGACTAGCTAAGAGTTTATACCTTTCGCAGGCTCCGAACAACCTCCATTTAAGGCTGAGTTGAGCAAACCTTATGCAGAAGCCCACCAGAGTGTAGAAGGGGTGATACCAATGGACTTGCTGGGTGACTGAAAACCCTGGTTGAGGTGTAGTTGCAGAGCCCATCGCCAAAATTTGCTGGGGAAAAATGACCTAGGTATGCAGATACTAGGGTTTTACTCACCTCGTCATGGAGGAACGGCCGTGTGGTGGTCATGCACATATCCATGCTGACCATCTAGAACATGCCTACGAATAGTAATATAATTAAGTGATCAAATTTTATTAAACAATTAAATTTTATTATTCATTTTACTGTAATATAAATAAACGATTAAATTTTATTTGTTTTACGGATTGTTGCCAATTTAATAAATACATAAATTATGGTTTTACATATATAATTGCTAAAATTATATATATATGGTTTTATTATATATCCATAAATGAACTTAAGTGATTATCATAATATATATATATATATATATATATATATATATATATTATTAATAATTATAATGTTAATTGATTATGTTAATGTAAATTAAACATTATGATGACCTTGTAATAAATGTTGATTAATAAGTATAAATACTATATTTTCAATAATTAAGTTAATCATTAAAATAGTTAGGTTAATGTACCTTGGATTAATTAATTAATTTGTACATTAATTGATGTTTAGTATATTAAGGTTAAGTTAATTATTATAACTTAATTAATACCTTTATTATTAGATTGTTTTTTTTTCAGCTAATTAAATTAGTTTAAGGGTTATTAGTTAATATTAATCAAGGATAATATTAGGTATTTAATTAAATTCAACTACATGGTTGGAATTCACACTAATTAGTCTATCTTCTCCTTCAGAATGATCCTTGCTGAAACTTTGACATAAAGTCGAAGGAGTAAGACAGACCTGGAATCTCAAAAACAAGACACCATGGAGATCGACAAGACAAGCTGATCGCTAGGACACTGATTCTACCCCATGAACAAAATGATTCATAAACATGACCTTAGACTTAAAACTTAGGCTATGCATTATTAAGTTATTAAGTTATTAATTATTAATGAGAAACGAGACAATAAACCTTAATTGAGTTTCTTATAGGGTAGAGTTTGTGATGTAATGAGGACTGTGTGGAATCCAATACCTAAACCTATGTAGAGTTACTGCAGTATATCTAGTACTGGGTGGCCTCAACATGGCCTGATCGGAACAACTAGAACTATAGCTCTTAGAGTAAAAACACTCGTACAAAAAAAAATAAAACGTCCAACGCACTTTTTTTTTAAATTAACTGTTGAGTTAAATGGTAACATAGTCTTGATGTCGCCGTATGCTAATTATCCTATTATTCCATGTTACAGGGATAAACGTGGTAAGAACGTGAGCAGGTCAGGGGCGAGGTCAGGCGATGGCATTACCTGAGCCGAATGTGCCAACACCATCGCCAGAGACCATCCTTATATTGCACTCGTTGGAAGCAATAAACAAAACACTCAGGGGACTAGTACAGAGAGGAAGTGTTACCTCAGAGGTAGAAGTGGAGGCCCCTCCACTAAGGTAGGAAGTTTCTGTGGTAGAATTGAATACGGTACCAAGACCTTCGGATTAGGATATCACAAGGGAGCTTCAGAAGATAAGGCTTCCATAGTTTTCAGGGGGTCGAGTAGGGATACGGACAGAGTCTTGGTTAGAAGAGATGGCCAGATGCTTAACCTTACAAGAGTACACTTCCACGTCCAAGTCCAAGATGGCCATATTTCAACTAAAAGGGGCTGCTTTGAATTGGTGGGGGAACCAAGAAAGGAAGCTACACCTTACACCAGATACGGTTCCATGGGAACTGTTCGTGGGAAAATTCAAGGGGAAGTATTTACCCACATCCTACCAAGAAGAACAAGCAGGGGCTCTTCATGCCTTGGTACAAAGGCATGTATCCGTGGAGGATTATGAAGAAAGGTTCATGGAATTAGTCAAGTATGTCCCCTGCTTGGACAATGACAAACGCCAAGTTGAGTGCTTCATTTGTGGGATCAATACCAAGATCAGGGCCCAAGTGTGGATGTGGAAACCAACTTCGGTCTCCGAAGCAGTAGATTGTGCTCATTACACTAAGGAGATGTTGGGTGCAAATCCCATCAGGTCATTCAACTCTCAGCAGTCAGGGTTCATAGGGAAGGCCCCTTGAAGCTACCCTCGAGGAGGATATGCAAGGCCACCTCCCTATGGAAACAGGAGCACACCAAGAGTTGCGGTGATAGAAAGATCAGTGTCAACTAGGGCGGTGCCCCAGTCAGCCATAGGAACCCACCAGGGTGTGAGGAATTTGAGAGGATCAGTCGGCAGGGGAAGGGGTCCCAGGTGGAGGAACCCCTATCAGAGGTCTGAACAGGTTATCTCTCCCACTCCATTACAGGTTTCCTATTGGGGATGTGGAGGTCCACATTACCAACGTGACTATCCCGAATTTCGATCTGGAATAGTGCATCGAGAAGGAAAGACTCCAATGGGGAGTGGGTGTAGTAGACATCATATCTCGGCAGCAGTACACAACCATTAGGAAGAGCACCAATCCACTATAGTGGAATCATCAGGTACGATCAATAATGTTAAGCTTAGAATATTGTTTGATCCTGGTGCTACAGATAGTTTCATTTCTCCATATGCATTAGAAAAATGTGGGTTGACAGCCTATGAGCATGATGATTTCAACTTAGTCGAAATGGCTTTGGGGGTAAAGCAAGCAGTAGGACCTAGTCTCGACAAGTGCGTAGTGGATCTCAGGGTGTGTGTTACATAAGTCAAAGTGTACGTCACCACCCTCGGAACTTATGATCTCATCATAGGTATGAATTGGCTTGAGGAACATCGAGCTTTCTTGGACTATTATGGAAAGAAAGTTCTTTGCATTGATGACGAAGGAGAGGCCATCGAGATCCAGGGTATCAAATGGAATGTGTCCATACGTTTCATATCCACGATGAACGTAAAGTGATGTATGCGATAGGGATGTCAGTTGTATATTGTTGAAGCGGTAAACAATGAGAAGGGACCCTCCTTTGATGAGTATCTAGTGTTAGCCAAGTTCAATGATGTCTTTCGAAAGGAATTAGTTGGGTTACCTCCTAAGAGGGAACTTGATTTTACCATTGAGGTAAAACCCGGTGCAGAGCCAACATCGAAGACACCATAGTATATGTACCACCAGCTACGGATTAAGGAAGGTGATATACCTAAGACTGCTTTTTGAACAAGGTTTGGACACTATGAGTTTGTAGTGGTACCCTTCGGTTTGACCAATGCCCCAGCTGTATTCATGAGTCTCATGAATAGCGTGTTTCGAAAATACTTAGATCCGTTTGTGCAAGTCTTCTTGGATTACATCCTCATCTACTCCAAGAATGAACAGGAGCATGAGGAACACTTGCAAATAGTGTTGTCATGCTTACGAGAGCACAGGTTGTACGGTAAGTTTTCCAAGTTCTCGTTCTATCAGAAGGAGATCCATTATCTAGGGGATATAATTTCAGGCGAGGGAATTTCAGTGGACCTTGAGAAGGTGAATGCCATAATGGATTGGCCCGTGCCAAGGAATGCAGATGAAGTGAGAAGCTTCATGGGGTTAGCCAGGTATTATAGAAGGTTTGTTTAGGGTTTCTAAAAAATTGCGAAACCCATAACTACCCTGCATCGTAAAGGAACTAGTTATGAATGGATGGATGAATGCGAGGTCGCATTCGCCGAGTTGAAAAGGCTATTGATGAGTGCACCAATTCTACGAGTGCCAGATATGGAGAAATAATTCATAGTTTGCACAGATGCTTCAAGGGAAGGTTTGGGTGCATTGTTGATGCAGGAAGGTGGGGTAATAGTTTATGCGTCGAGAAAGTTAAAAACACATGAAGAGAATTACCCTACCCATGACCTAGAGTTGGCTGCGGTGATGTTAGCTTTGAAGCTTTGGATGCATTACCTTGTTGGACGAAGCTTTGAGCTCAAGTCTGATCACCAAAGCTTAAGGTATATCTTCACTCAGAGAGACCTAAATGCTAAGTAGAGGCGGTGGAGTGAATTCATGATTGAGTATGATTTTGGGATTTCATACATCAAAGGGAAGGATAATGTGGTAGCCGATGCCTTAAGCAGCAAACCTAGACCTTTCTCTCTTATATCTCTGAAGGTTGATTTGAGGGAAAGATTTTTAGGATAGCTAATCAGGGATAGTTGGTACCTATAGGTCACATCGGCACTCCAGAATGGGAAACCAGTGGGACCTAAGTTTGAAGGCTATGAGTTGGAAGCCGTTGGTTTGTTGCGGTATCAAGGGATAATGTATATTCCCAAGGAGGGAGATATTAGGGGGACTATCCTTAAGGAAGCCCACAGAATAGTGTATTGCGCACACCCGGGTGTAAAGAATATGTACGCGGACATGAATCAACTCTTCTTTTGGGAAGGGATGAAAAGCGACGTGGTCAAATTTGTCGCTAGGTTCCTTGAGTGTCAGTAGGTAAAAGCTGATCATCACCACCCCGAAGGATTATTACAGCCACATGAAATTCCTATGTCGAAGTGGGAGGTTATCTCCATGGACTTCGTGGTGGGATTTCCTCTTACCTCTCATAAAAATGATGCCATTATGGTCATCGTTGACAAACTGACCAAAACTGCTCACTTCATTCCAGTTAAGGAGACTTATGATGTCACGGACGTGACTCGTGTGTTCATAAATGAAGTAGTTCATCTCCATGGGTTTCCCAAGAAGATTATCTCGGACAGAGATTCCAGGTTTACGTCCAGGTTTTGGACAAGTTTACAGTTGGTGTTGGGTACTTAGTTGAACTTAAGCATCGCATACCATCCAGAGACAGATGGGAAAACATAAAGAGTGAACCAAGTGATGGAGGACATGCTTAGTATGTATGTCATGGATCAACAAACTCATTGGGAGAAGAACTTACCTTTGGTAGAGTTCGCTTACAACAATAGTTACCATAGCTCAATTGAGATGCCTCCATATGAAGCGTTATATATGGAAGGCCATGCATAACGCCATTGAGTTGGGAAAGGTTAGAGGATTGAGTAATTATAGGAGATGGAAGAACATGTTGTTCAGATTAGACATCGATTAAAGGAAGCACAAGATACACAAAAGAGCTATGTCGATGCGCATAGGGTTGACCGAAGCTATAAGGTTGGTGATGCAGTGTTCGTCTGCATCAGGCCTAGAAAAAGTACCATCAGATTTGGGAAAGGGACAAAGTTGTCACCACGATTCATAGGACCATTTGAAATTTTAGAGAAGGTTGGACCCGTCGCGTATCATCTTATGCTGCCACCCCATTTGCACAAAACTCATAATGTTTTTCATGTATCTGTTTTACAACATTATGTAGCTGATGAGTCTCATAAAATAAATTGGAAGGAACTGCAGGTTTCGGATGAGGGGATCATCAGGGTCGAACCGTTATGTATTTTGGACCACAGGGTTAGAAAGTTGAGGGACCAGTGGGACCGATATAGCCCAGGTTCTGATACCTGGGAGGATGCAGAGACTATGCGTCGTGATTATCCCACACTTTTTTTACCATAACTTTGGGACGAACATTCTTGAAGGGTGGGTGTATGTAACGCCCCATTTTGACATTACTACTTGAACTACTATTATATGTTGTATTTGTTTGATTGTGAGACTTTGTCGGTTAGATGATTCTGTGGACATATGGTTCTATTATTTTTCCGATAGATATATATGTGTATGTGTGATGTTATTATTATGATCGGTAGTCATGTTTATATATGTACCATGTGTTAATTATATATGCAAGTTACTGAATGATGGGTACGTGGATACCGTTAGAGTTATATGTTAAATAAATGAATGTTATGCTAGGTGCATGGCGAATAAATGAATTTATTATTGTTATGTTATGATGAAATGTATGTGTACCTATTGAGGATTTATGCACAATATTCTATATTGTATGTCGAGGATTGACTTATAGGTTGAAACGGCTAAGTGATAGCTGGATCCTACGAGGTGGGAGAGCCTTGGGGACATGGACTTTGACAGATAAATGGTATGCGAGTGATGCATTATTTACTTACGCATGATTAATATGATGTATATTATGACATGGGTGGGGTAGGGTTTCAGGAAACTCAACTGCCCAGATTGGTCATACGATGATAGACCGAGTATAAGTGCGACGTTGTTATTATGTCGGGTAGACATAGTCCCTTGTTCCATTAGGGGGGTGGAGGTTTCACCCACCGTTTATCCCCAAAACCCAGAGTCATGGGAGGGATGTGCTATGGCGTGCTCCTCAAGGTGTGTGATGATGACTGGTGGTTTCCTACTGGGGAAGCTCGGTCGATGTAGTCGACACTTCCGCTTACGGGTTCTAGATGGACCCGGTCATGGCTTGACACTTCAGGGTAGTCCAACAAAGGAAATGATAGGATTTGGAAGTCAGTGATAATGTAGGTAGATAGGTGTAGCTTGAAGTCGGGGTGAATAAAAGATCTAACTTTATGTGTGTAAAACCCTTGATTGATTATGTGTCATAACTTAGTAATGTATGAATTCTCGTAACTTAATAAGATGCAGTTAGGTAAAAGATTGTGCCTTGCAAACTACGATAAACATGTGTCAGTGAACAATAAGCTTCATGATTATGATTGGCATGTGTGAGTTATTACTATTAGCGTACTTACGCGAGTTATGTAAGCAGTAGCTATGCTTACATAACTCGCCTACATATTTATAAATTGCGTGAAATATTGTTGAATAATAATGTTAGTTATTGTCGATTAACAATTAATTATTGTTGACTAGTATTAATAATGTCGATTAAAGTTAATAATGATGATTATTGTTAATGATGTAGATGAATGATTAATTATTGTCGATTAAGGTTAATAATGTTGATTAATTATTAATTATTGTCCATTAATGATTAATTAGTGTTGATTAATAAACAAGTTACGGTTAATTTAAGTAGTAAATAATGCATTTGGTTAGTAATTCTTAATTGAATGTTAATGAGTTGATTAGTAAAAACTAAGAGTTAAAATGTTAAAAGGGATTGTAATGTTAGTGAGAATAATATTAAACTTGGAAGGGTAATACCAATTAAGTATCAAATGATGATTATTAATTAATTGAAATATAGGGATAAGGTTTAATTTATATAGATTACTAATTTATTATAATTACGTCTTAGTTGTTTAGAACCATGGTGTAAAATTCTAAATAATACAATATGCCATTGATAAACAAGTGTCGGATACACACTTGGGAATTGTTCATGAAAATGATGAATTGATTATAAATTAATTATGAATTAGTTATAAATTAATTATGAATTGGTTATAAATTAATTGTGAATTAATTATGAACTAATTATAAATTAATTATGAATTAGCTATAAAATTAATTATGAATTAGTTATAAATTAATTTTGAATTAATTATGAACTAATTGGGAATTAATTGTGAATTAGTTGTGAACTAATTGTGAACTAATTATAAATGAATTATGAATTAATTATAAATTACTTTAGAAGCATTTAATTATGAGGTCACCAAGGTTTACTTTTAATATTGATTAAATAAAATATTATATTTTGAAATGGGAAGGAATATTAAAAATATTGGGAACTAATGGGAGTCAAAGTTGAGGGCTCGAGGACTGACATGTGGGTTGAGGGATTTATGTTAAAGATAGGGGTATTAATGGTGGAGGATAAGAGTCGACAAAACAAGGGATAAGGGAGAGAAGTGAGGACAAAAGGAAGGGGATTTTTACCTTATGATAGTTTGGGATAATTTTAGAGAGCAAACGGGAGAATTTTTCAGAGGAGAGCTGAAAGGGGGTTTCTTGTTGGAGATTTTCTGAAGGGATATAAAAGGTTCGCTTGTACTCAGTTTGGGCTTAGGGTTCCAAAGGGGTACCTTTGGAGCTGGGTGGTCGGCGAGGCCTTGCCAGTTGGCAGGGTGGCATACTTGTTTGGGCTGGTTGAGTTTCAAGGTATTGGGAAGATTTTTGTTGCAGGGCTAGCAAGTAGGGCAAAGGAAGTAGAAACATCAAAGGGGATCTAATAACTAGTTGAGGTATTTTCCAGCAGGTATAATTGTCATTTCTACCCTTGTCAAATTTTATTTTAGGTTATGCAAACAATAAAAGTTATATGTTGTTACACCTGCACAAACAAAACTGTTTAGAGGTAGATAGATAAAACAGTAAATACATCTATTTAAAAACCTGTAAATGTAATTGTTATTTATTTTACAGACCTGAAATTGAACACAAACCGATAAAACATAAACAAAAAATGACACAAAATGTAAACATAAATAAATGATTAGTTTATTGATAAACTGAGATTATCTAGGACCGGGGTCCTACATACAACATATAGCTATTAAGATAAAGTATGCAAACTCACAACAAAAAATTACAAAGATAGCTTTTATTATGATTAAACCAATTTATTACTCTGTTATTACACATGCATTCACATAGATAAGTAAAATCATTCATCACCATTGATATAGTTCAACAAAATTAGATAGATCTCACAGCATGAATGTGAACAAAAGAAGAAATAGTTCTGATTTGTTAGTCACACATTCCTGGTAAAAATTTGTGCAAGATTTTCCAAGCGAACACATCCTTCCTCATTAGCAGAAAAATAGTTTTCTTACAAAATGTATCTAGTCTTTATTTCACTAGAAAATTTTGGCGATGGGCTCTGCTTATCATTATGGAAAAGGGAGGTGGTGGATAGGAAGCCTTCTTATGTTCATTTAAAAAATGACATATTCCATTGATGAAGACTTGTCTTACCACCTATTTGTGTACCACATAATCTGTTGCTTGCCTTGGCATTAGTGACGGGGCTTTGGTACCCCCATACATCCAGATATACATGACTTCCAAAGTAAAGTATAAATATCCATATTCATAGATGAATTCCATTGCGTTGTCCGAAAATAAATTGGGTTCTTCATTAAATATTAGACAATATAGAGGAATTATGAATTCCTCACATATAAGTTTGTAGAAGCTTGCATACTTGTGTGCCCACATTATTTGGTAAGCTACATATAGTGGGGTCTCAGCTGGGATCCAGTAGCACCCCAACTTGTGAAATGGGTGTCTAATAAAGATACAATCAATAAGGTAGGAAGACATATAGAAATTAGATTTCTTCTGTGTCATCCCTCCTTAGGATGTTTCTATCGTTGATGCCATACTCTCTGAGACAATGTCCTCCCAATTGAAGATGGTACTGTTATCACACAAATTGTAGTTGTCCCTAAAAGGTATCCTATCCAGGATGATAGAGGTGTTGGAAAACTAAAGAGGTAACAATGGATTTACATGGTTCCCAATACAAGTGGGTGTCACTCCAACCGATGAAACCTTCACTTTAGATCAAGATGAATCAAGATCAAGGGGGAGACCCTAGCTAATCTATGAAGACTAGCTAACCCAAAGACTCCTAGGGAAAAGTGTAATGTCAAGCGAGGAGATCAATGGTACAAGACTTTAGATCTAAAAAGGTAAGTGGAACCAAGGTGGTTAGGGCTTGGTTGAGAGGCTTAAGCAATGGAAAAATGTTTCAACCAAGTCTTTGATTTAGGCCACTTATGAATTTAAACAAGTAGATCTAAGAAAAGGCTAATGCATCACCTAATGATCCAAGTGGGGCACATCCCTCAAAATGAGGAATGGATCCCACAAGGTGAAAATCAATAGGGTGAAGCACTAGAGGTAGGTTTTAGGGGGTGATCTATCCAATGAAGCAAAGATCTCACCTACCCACGTATTAGAACTAGCAAAGAGGCCACTCTCCTAGGAATGTGACTTCCCTTGGAGAGACTAATGCCTTGGGAAATGGGCCAAATGGAGTCCAAACCTCACCAAATTATAGATCGGGATTTACGTGAATGTTATTAAGATGGGTTTTAAATTATAGAGGCCACTCTCCTAGGAATGTGACCTTCCCTTGGAGAGACTAATGCCTTGGGAAATGGGCCAAATGGAGTCCAAACCTCACCAAATTATAGATCGGGATTTACGTGAATGTTATTAAGATGGGTTTTAAATTATATCCCCAAAATCATGCTAGATCCAAGTAGATCTAGTAAAACAATGTAAAAATGAGGGTTTTGACTATGAGGGTTTGTAGATCTAAGAGAATAAATAGCCAAAGTAGAATAACAACATACCTCCTTAAGCGTACCTAGAAAATGAAGATGAATGTAGCTTGTGACGAGGATTACTTCCCACAATATCAAATGCCAAACTTGATGAAGCCCTCTTGTTATGCGTTTTTCCTCCTTCAACCAATTTGGACTCCTCTTCCTGTCCAACCAAGGACACAACGATCAATTAGTTAAGAGAAATGGAGGTAGATGCAAACAAAAGATGAATAAAAAATGAAATTGTTGGTGCAAAGACAAAACAACTCCCTGTAGACCCAAAATGTCTTGATTGAGGTAGAAGGGTAGGCCTCCCCACCAATGCGCATTCCTCCAAGATGCCCTATTTTCATGCAAATCGTGTTAGTGAAGCTAAAAATTCAAGATGATTGTTATCACTCAAGATTTTCCTGGGTTGTGTGGCAAGAAATACTATGAGGTAACTGTTGCAAACCAATATTTAGTGGGTTAAAACTAACCATTCCAACCACAGAGAGGGATCTCTCTTTAGTGCTCCCAGCAAAAGGATATAGCTTGAATGGGATGGGTTATTGGTAAGAGAGGTGGTTAGACCTTCAGATAATGAATTAAAGGGGTTTTTTTTTAGTTGGTTGGGGTTAAGAGAAGGAGGAAAGTTGGGCATGGAGTCAACTTCGATGGGTTTATTGTCACCAATGAAAGATTCAGACCACAATTGCAGAGGCAAGAGGCAAGGTAGATGGGGTTCTTTCAAGTCAAAGTGATCAGCAGGTGAAGTCAGAAAAGGGAACAGGTTCCATTACAAGGTTAGAACATTTGCAAATGAACTCTAACATGCAACTTCAAGAGGAAAAAGGGTGAAATACCTAGTCATATGCTTCTGGAGCATGGGGACATGAATTCCAGACCATGTAGTTTTGATCTAGGTACTGCAGAAGCAAAAAATTAATGGAAATACAAAGAAAGAACACATACACAATAAATAACAGACATCAGAACACACATCACAGGAATCTCAAGCTCCAGAATCGGGTATTCTCATTGAATTAAGAGGTCGAGTTCAATACAAGTGTTAGAGCAGTAATCTCTCTAAATCCAAAACATCCAACCTTTTGCTCTTCTTTGGAACCTGCCTTTATAGGATTAAAAAACATCAAAATCGTCTAACTAATTCAAAACATACTTGGACTGGTAATGATGAGGCCGTTCGATCTAGGCCGCTCGAATCAACGGCCTCTGATTCTATTATGCATGAAGGTGGGGAATCACTTGCACTGTTAGTGCGCCATTTGGTCACAGAAGCCACCTGCTCGTCCTTCGGATCATGTCGTAGGTTGATTAGAACAGGTAACTGAAACGGGCCCCTTCACCACTCTCAAATGCACCATTTTTCTGTGAAAATATTCATTCCCTGCGACCGCGATTTGCTTTGCAAAACTTCTTTTGAACAGCAATTTACCTTTCCACAATCTGCAATGCGGGCTGTGAAATTCAGAATCTCCATTTTGTGCCTTCTGAAAAAATGACCTATCCACAATCCGCAATCCACAATGCAGAATGCGGGATTCAGAAACTCAATTTTTTGAATGCTGAAAAATGACATTTCCGCAATCCGCAATGTGGGATGCGGAACTTGGAAGCTTACTTTTTGTGTCCCGGAAAATGTCATTTCTGTAGTCTATAATGCGGGATGTGGAACTCGAAAAATAACTTTTTTGCCACTTGGAAAATAACCTTTCTGCAATTGCGGATTGTGGAAATCGAAAACACCATTTTTACATCCTCGGAAAATTGTTTTTCTACAATGCGGAATGCGGGACACTGGACTGACGAGCTTGTGGAAAATCAGAAAAGTCTCTTGTATGCACTTGCGGAATGCATTCGCAACCGCTGATCCGATCCCTCTATTTGATCCTGGCCGTCGAATCTTCTTTGGTTGCAGAAGAAGCCCTTACTGCTAGTTTTTCTCATTTTATCACTGCAGCTCGGTGATATAGCTTGGATTTTCTTGACACTTAGCTATTTTTGGGTTTCCTGACTCTTTATTTGGTGCAACGGGTCGATAGGTGACCTTGGGGATTTGGTGGGGGATTCCCTTTACCTTCCCTAGTGGAAACCATAATAGGTGTTAACAATGGCTCCAATCAGGGATGCTATCCTCCCTGTGAGGTAGAAAGAACATGTAGACTATGGCCCTTACTCCCCTCCTCTTTT
The DNA here is from genome assembly GCA_027924585.1 of Larix kaempferi. Taxonomy (NCBI): domain Eukaryota; kingdom Viridiplantae; phylum Streptophyta; class Pinopsida; order Pinales; family Pinaceae; genus Larix; species Larix kaempferi. Next base: position 12,589,798 of record BSBM01001409.1, on the reverse strand, counting down.
TCCTTCTTTGTATCACAAAAAATGAAACATGACTAACGGAAATAAAAAATGGAAATGTACAATGGGGGGTGGGTCAACGCACTTGCTTTTTACTTGAAATAATGCTTCAAGAAAATTCTGTTGATGCGTCTCTTGCCAGTTGGTTCATCACTCTCACCCTACAGGAAGAAATAATTATTCCCATGGTGGGCGGTTGATTGTATAATTCCCCTGCCAAAGGTTATCAAATTTTTGGGCTTGGGTCTTCTCTACTAGGATCCCATTTTAGTACTAGATATCCCATTTGGAAATCATATTCCTTGGTCTTTCTTTCAAACGTCTTCTTGATTCCCCTATGAGTTTTCATGGCTTTAGCTTGTACCTAGAGAAGAGAGTCTACAACTAAGTGCGTAGACTCAAACTGTTGTACCCTTCCCAAAAGACTAATACAACAACAGTTCTTGTGGATGTAGCTCCCATGCTGGGGGGTGAACGCGTTAAAATCTGTGTTGTGTGATTGTTTAAATGTTTGCACCTGTTTATTTGCTTACAATAAATGCTTAAGATCTTGCTTATCAGTTTATGTTTTTTAATTTTATATGTATTCGCCATAAGGAATGAGATGGGTGTAATATGTTAGGTATCGCATGTATGGATGAACACTAGATGCATAAGTATTTCTGAGTCTGAGCGAATGCATAAGTCAGTTGGATAAACACTTAAATAAGTAGAGCTCGCGCCGTGCGGCTCCCTCGAAGCGCAGCACCGGAAGTGCGCAGTATTTTTTGTTCTATCATATTGTATAAGCCATAAGATAAATAACATAAGACAACTGATGAATGGATAAAACACTAAGTATAGCTTGTTGGAGCTAGTTAAGTCTGAAGAGGAAGTGCAGTTATCCATTGCGCTATCCTGTTGTTGAGTAATTTCTGAACTGCGCAGTCCTTGGATGCGCGAGTCGTGCAAGCGTCTGAGCTTGTGGAAGTGTTGACCGTGAAGAAGGTAATCTTCGAGCAATCCTTAGTCCATAGCGCGAGCCCCATTGTGTGTTGTTTGTCAGATATGTTTAAGCACTCATCATGTGGTTGTGGAAACCTGATTCCACAAATCCCCCATTACTTCACCTCGGGTGAGACCTCAGTTTGCTCGCAGATTGTTGCTGAAAGGACCAGTAAAAATGGTGTTTTTTTGTTCCTTGGATAGTGAAGAACCTAGGTCTTTATAGAAAACCTCAAGACAATTATGTAAGCCAACAAATGGTTCCATTGTCAGGACAGGAATCCGTGATGAGTTGCCGCACTTGAAAGAAGTGATGTGCTCATAAGAAAAGGTTCTATTGATTACAGAAATTTGGCATCCAAACAAGAAAGAAATATGGGCTTGGTGTGACAAAACAGAAAGAGGCTTCGCAAGGAAGAAAAATCAAAATCCGCATCTCTCTAACATAGATTGGTTGAACAAATACCTATGGAAAGATATTCACGAGATTTTCTGGGAATATTTTGGAAATGAGTTACACGAGTGGTTGTCAAGGATCGCAGAACGCAAGAACTATTTCTCACCAGAAGTACCGACTGAGTGGAACCTGGAGCTCATCGTGAGGCTCAAAGCAGTATATAGTCCATTTTCGAGAGCAGTCAACTTTTGGGTTGATAGTATACTAGAAGGATTCATGACAGAGTTCGCTGAGGACACCCTGAAGTTTGACAATGCAACCGAAGCAGAGTTTTTCAAAGGTTTCAAAGGTAAGTACCTCAACAATTTGAGTTTATATATTAAAATGCAGTAAAGATTCCTAGAAGTTTTGTATCTGTAATGGTCAATAGCATCTATAGTGATTATGATGAAGAAACACATAATTTGAGAAGTGGAAAAAGATATAAGTATACCACTAAGAAGACCTCTGGAGAACATGGAATCCGCGTAGACATTGATTTACAAACTGCGCCTGATAGCCAGACCACACCTCTATCAGCCACCTATCAGCCTATTACTCCATAGAATTTGCCAGTTGCAAGTACCGCGCATCCTATTTCTCAGATTCCATCAGTACAGAACCCTCCAGTTGTTACTATTCCTGATCCTCAGAGCATCAATACTAGTGACACCACAGGAGTGAGTACTCAGACCATCCCGACTCAGACCATTCTGAATCTGACTATCCCATCTCAGAATAATCCACTTCAGAACATTCCGCACAATACAAACTTTACTTTTGCCGCTCAGAACCCTGCGTAGAACACTATACCACCTAGGAGAAGGATGAATGATGATATTAAGACGCTGATATTCAAAGGAATGGGTCTAGAATACCCTGAACAACATTGGTTTCTATGTGAAGCCGTATGGAGTGTTAAGCAAGTTCAGGATGATGCTATGAAGCAAGCGCAGCTTATCACCACATTTAGAGATAGAGCCTTGAATTGGTTCATGAAGTATTCTGTTGAACATCAGAGAACCTTAGCAAAGATTAAGGATGCACTTTTGAGTGAGTTCAAGAAATCGAAGTCAGAATTCCAATGTATAACAGATCTAAAGTAAATTAGGAAAAAACCTAATGAGATGGTTTGGGAATTTGAACAGAAATTTAAAACTCTATTGGACCAAGTAAGTTTTGTCATAGCACCGCAACAGCACCAAGAATGGTTTATAGCCTCGCTATTGCCCCATATCAGACTGCCATTGATGTAGTAGAAAGTAGCTTTGCAGGTAGAAGCGTTGGAAATTGCGATGAAGTTAGAAGCTTCACCTATAGGAGAAACTAGCACTAGAATGTCTTAGATCCAGAAACAGTTAGCTACCCTAACACTACAACTACATGATTTGAAGAAGGGAAAAGAATAGAGACACGAATTCTGGTGTACAGTATGTAAGGGAGAAGGGCATACCAGAGAGCATTGTCCTTTATTTTAGGAGTACCTTAACAATAGAGCACCGAATCCACTAAATCAGAATCAAGCACCATGGTGTGAAATCTGTAAAACGCGAGGCCACAGACTTGAAGACTGTTATCTAATACATAAGTATGTGCGCACCCCTAATAATCTATATTGCAATTTCTATAAGTCAGTTGGACATGATGAATTCAATTGTAGAGCATATAAGCTCATCCAGGAAAGAAAGTGAGACATGGAGCATATGCGTGATAGTGGAGTATACAGAGTCCAAGAAGCAACTCTGCAGAAGCAAGATAATGGGCAGTATGACCAAGGAACATATAGTGGCTGTGGTGGAGGATACCGTGGAAGAGGAAGAAAGACTGGTCCAAGACAAGGAATGGGAAGAGGCCAGATGATATGTTACAACTATGGCCAGGCAGGTCACTTATCCAGATATTGTACCAATGAATGTCCTACTTGTAATTAATGAAAATATTTTCATCATGTTATTGAGGCCTGCCTAGTGCTAGCGGGAGAAATGCAGAAAAGAAAACAAGATGCCGCTAACCCAAACATTCAGTTGATCACAGCAGAGAGAAGGGATATGGATCCAAGTATCAATGTAGTGACACGAACTAGTGCTACCACAGGGAGGGATAGAGGAGTAGAAGCCTCAAATTCCAGAGATTTTGACACTAAGCAGACTCCTCGTGAAACAATCTAGATCAGAAAATATTTTGGGAAGACACCTACTTTCAACTTGGAGAAAAAAAAATAAGTCTTTGAAGAAGCACGGGATATCTTCAAAGAGTTAGCACCCAGGTCACCAAGAATCCCGTTGCATAGTGAAATACTGCATATAGAGGATATTCCAAACGCTTATGAAAAATTGTGCCACGCAGCAGAGACAAGCACCTCTGTTTCCCAGTTCCTAAGGAGCTGCATGAAACCACTGAAGATCGCATATGCTATAGCAGAATTACAAAAATTGTTAAACCAATATGAGCCATGCAGAGAGAAGGAAACTACCGAGAGCATAGTCTGTTAGATTAAGAACCACAAAAGAACAGGCAGAGAAATGAGGCTCAGTGCGCAGATAGGAGACTATGAGATGGATGAGATCATCCTTGATATGGGATCTGAAGTAAATGTTTTAACTAAATAGACATGGCAGCATATGGGACGACCAAAGTTGTTATGGTCACCTATACAGTTGAGAATGTCCAACCAGGAGAAATTCATACCTTTTGGAAGGTTAGCCAATGTTATTGTTGACATTAATGGAGTGCGAAGTCATGCATAATTCGAGGTTATCGAGACTGTGGATGATAGTCAGCCTTATCCAAAACTATTGGGTATAGACCAATAAATGGATAACCTCGCCATCATAAAATTGAAAACAAAGAAGATGATCTTTGAAGGAAGTCATCTCAGGGTCATCACACCACTGGACCCTGCAGACGGAGAAAGATACAACAAGCCAATTCGGGAGGAATCCGGAGCATAGGATCTTGATCGCCTTTACAAGATGATTGTGAATCAATATGACTACATTAATCCCACTGCGGATGGAACACTTAGTTGGCGATGCGATAGTTCTTGCATCTCAGACTCTGACGTAGGTCTAGAGAACTGGCAAGGCCGTATGCATGAAGTATCTACAAGAAGATCCGCGCAGCTTACAAAGTCATTGCATTGGATTAGAAAAGAGGTAATTCCAATCCCCACCCATGATGGTTCATCTAATGTTTATTCATTTATCCAAGAATATACTGTATTAGTTGCAGACAAACATCATATACCAGCACTAGACATGGCACTATGTGAGACACCTTCCAGATGGTGGGTTGCACATAAGCAGACATTGACCACATGGGATCAGTGCAGATGCATGATGCAGATCAGGCTCACTTAGAAGGTTGTACTACCCTTTGAAAATATAATGGACAGACGGATCCAAGGGATCATATTGACATCTATTCACAAGCATGGGAGGAGAGACCATAGACAGAATGGGTGCATCTATTTGTGCATACATTGGAGGAATAGACTCCAAAGAACTGGTACCTTGACAGAGAGTTGTGCAGAGGGACTATGGACTGGTCCACCTTGATTGCAAACTTCAACAAGAGCTTTAGTTTTGAAGATGACAGATGAGTATAAATGAAGCATTGCAAATTATCAAGGAAAGAATATTCAGAGCAGAATTCCTAAGTACAAACGAGGCATTGGAGGAACTCAAGGAGAGAGTGTTTGAATATATAAAATTACCTGTGAACCTATAGCGAGAATGGGCAAGAATGATAGAACATGCACTTGAATGCTATAACCTCGCTGAAAATGGTGAAGAAGAATAAGAAAGCGATGAGGAGGATTTGCGCAACGTCAATATACCTAAGTCAGAAGGTGCGCGCGATGTGGAGGGACCTCCAATGGAAATTCCATACATGAGTGGACCTGTGAAGATAAGAAAAGTGAACATTGGCACAAGCAAAGAGCCAAAGTTTGCATCTATTGGAGACTACCGGGATGATCAGCTGGTTGCGGAGATCACAGACTGGCTACATGAATATAAGGATTTATTTTTGACAAAATTTATAGAAATGAAAGGTATTATGGGCGACTTAGGGGTTATGAAAATACCTCTTAAGCGAGGCATGAATCCTGTTAAGCAAAGGCCCTATAGACTGGATCCTCGATATAAGAAAGAGTTAAGGCAGAGCTTGATAATATGCTCAATGCGGGGATCATTGAGCCAGTTGAAGAATATGAGTGGATAAGCCCGATGGTTATCCAAGACAAGAAAACTAAGGGTGAGATTAGGATCTACATGGATATTAGGAAGTTGAATGATGCTTCATTACATGACCCATTTCCCACTCCTTTTATAGATGAAGTCTTAGATAATGTTGGAGGAAATGAGGCATACTCTTTAACTAATGGATTTTCTAGATACCATCAGATAAGAATTGATCCAACAAACAGGCCACTTTTTGCACTGAATGGGGGTCGTTCTAGTATACAGTAATGCCCTTTGGTTTGAAGAACGCACCTGCCATCTTTTCCAGAGTTGTTGTTGCAACATTTAAAGATTTCATGCATAAATTTTTAGAAGCATATTTTGATGATTGGACTGTCTTTGGTTTTCTGAAAAACCACTCTGAGAACCTCAAAATGATGTTAGCTAAGTGTAGACAACATCAAATTTCATTGAATTTGAAGAAGTGTGTTTTTTGTGTGCCTTATGGTATTCTTTTAGGACACATTATGTGCAGACAAGGCTTGATGGTTGATCCTACAAAGATCGCAGTTATAGTGAACCTGCCAGCGTGAAATTCAGTAAAGCAGTTGCGCACCACGTTGGGGCACACAGGTTACTACAGGAAATTCATCAAAGGTTATGCGCAGATAGCCGCGTCGATGGAGAAGCCGTTAAAGAAAGATACGTCGTTCATCTGGAACGCAGAATGTGAGAAAGGCTTAGACACATTAAAAGAGAAAATGGTAACTGCACCGATCATAGTTTTTTCAAACTGGGAGAAGCCATTTCATGTACATGTTGATGCTTCATGTATAGCATTGGGCGTTGTGCTAGCACAACTAGGAGAGGGAGGTATTGACCATCCCATTGCATTTTCGAGTAGGAAGCTCTCATCTGCTGAAAAACATTATATGAACACTGAGAGAGAGGGTCTAGCTATGGTGTACACACTGTAGACATTCAGGCACTATCTACTCGGTGCGCACTTCTCTATGTATACAGACCATTCAGCTTTGAAGTACCTGGTCAATAAGCCAGTGTTAGGGGGAAGAATTTGAAAATGGTTGTTACTCTTCCAGGAGTATGACTTTGAAATTGTAGTTAAGCTAGGAAGATTGAACTTAGGACCTGACCATCTTTCAAGGATTGAGTCAGGAGAAGAACCCACCAATTTAGAAGATAGTCTGCCTGATGCGCAGTTATTTTCTATACAGATCGCAGATGAGTACTACAAAGACATTGTTAATTTCTTGACCATTGGGTTAACACCAATAGAGTTTACTATGTAGCAGAAGAAGCAGCTGGTAGTAAGAGCAACAGACTTCACAATGATCACGGGATAGCTATACAAGTTGGGACCGGATGAAGTGTTGTGCAAATGTGTATTAGAGCATGAGAAGCCATTCATTTTGGTTGATGAACATTCAGGCGTATCAGAAGGTCACTACATAGGAAGAGCCACTGCACAAAAGATATTGCGAGCAGGGCTATGGTGGACTACTATCCACAAAGATGCAAAGGAACATTGTCACAACTACGATGTTTGTTAAAGGACAGGAAATCCATCACGGAGAGATGAAATTCATTTGAATCCATAATTGACATTTCAGGCATTTGAGAAATGGGCCATTGATTTCGTGGGACCTATAAACCCATCTAGGAAAAGGACTGGTGCGAGATACATCATCATTGCTACTGATTATCTCACCAGATGGGCATAAGCGAAGCCAGTAAAGGACTGTAGCGTAGTCACTACCACGCAGTTCATATGTGAGAACATCCTTACCAGATTTGGATGTCCGAAGATCTTGATGAGTGATCAAGGCACGCATTTTCTGAACAAAACTATTGAGGCATTGACTTAAGAGTTCCATATTTACCACCAGCGAAGTACGCCATATCATCCACAAGCAAATGGAATTGTGGAAGCTTTCAATAAGGTACTGGAGAATGCGCTAACAAAGGTATGCAATGTGAATAGGCATGACTGGGATCTGTGCATTCCAACTGTGTTATGGGCATACAGGATTACTTGCAAGAAATTGACTGGCCACACACCTTTTAGGCTGACGTATGGATAGGAAGCAGTGATACCTATGGAGTACATTGTTCCCAGCTTGAGAATAGATGCATTTACAGGAATGGAAAATCAAGAAGCACTAGAAGAAAGGCTTCTACACTTGGTTGGGTTGGAGGAAGATCGTTTCATCGTAGGATTTCACTAGCAATTGCAGAAAGATAGAGAAAAATCATGTCATGATCGCCATATCAAGAACAAGTCCTTCCAGGTAGGTGATCTAGTCCTCGTGTATGATAGCAAATTTATGAAATTTCCTGGAAAGTTTAAGATGCATTGGCTTGGACCATATACTGTTGTAAATGATACTAACGGTGGGGCAGTTTAGTTAGCCACGTTAGCTAGAGATGATCTACTTGGATTAGTCAATGGAAGTAGGTTAAAACCCTATTGGGATAGCCCTACCTCACAGAACCCTTTGTAGAATGAAGCTGTGAAGTAAAAAAAAAAAAGAGAAGAAAAGAGAAAAAGAGAAAGAAAAGAAGAAGAACCGCGCAACTCGAAGCTCAAAAAGGTAGCTGCATAGATCCAATGAAGCACAAAAGGTTCAAGTTCAGAACCGAGAAGCTTGAAACGGTGAAGTAACTGCACTGGAGTAGTGACGATCCACCATGCAGTTTGACGCAACACTCCAAGAAATTAGCCGTTAGAATGTCGGTCGGAAAACTAGTCGTTATACAGTGATTTGGTTGACGACCGCTTGAGCATTTAACGCAGAAATAACCGTTTTGATGTAGTTAATGAAGGAAAGGACCCAAATTTGTGGAGGATTTGGCCAACGAACATGTCATTTAATGATTTTATAGCCGTTGAAGGGTGCATATGGGCCTTGTTGTGCCTATAAATATCGTTGCATTTGGACTCACAGGTGTTACCATAACTCTGAAATTTTTTGTGAGCCATACTTTCAAGTTGTTTACAGCATGCCTTAAGTGACCCTGTCACTTTGTTGAGTGATAATCCAATGAATGTCTGAAATTTCATCCATTGAGGAAGAATTCATAGTCAAGGAGACTGTGAAGGTGTTTGAATACGGTGGGATTGAAGCGTTGATGAGAACCCCTGCCAAGAAAGTTGTGACAGAGCAAGGTTAGGGCTCACGAAGATCGCTAATACATGCTACATTTATGCAAGACAAGGGAAAGAACTCGATCGTGGAGAAGATGAAGCTGAAGGTTGTGAGCTCCACAGTACTAGAAGTTCCATTGAGAGACAAAGAAATTCCCTTGAAGTTAACACCGTAGTATATCTCACCGCGTGCAATAGATGCACCATCCATTAAACTGCTCAAAAATGCTAAGTATGAAATTCCGATCCCACGTATGTTGAAGCATGTACAAGTGGAAGGAAATCTGTTGGGAAAAATTCCAGAATGCAAGTTCGAAGACTTCGAACTGCTTCAGATGCAGAAAGAATCGACTGAACCAAAGTTCCCAAAGTTTCAGCCAGATCAGTATATGTGCTGGAAGAAGGACGTAAAAGGAAACTCTATGCTAGTCGGGCATAACTGGTTAACCAGAGTAGTCGAGTCGGGGTTGCTCATCCTGTTGAGGCTCCCTCACTTAGACTGAATGCCAAAATTGAATGCGGTGGTGTGCACTCTTATGTTGTGCATGCACTAAAGATATCTTTGGCTTGATCGTAATGTCGACCTAAATATTGATTTGATCCACCAGATTACTAGGTTAAGCAAGAAAGGCAAGGACCTCAATCAATTTTTCCTAGGCAAGAACTAGGATAAGGAGGTCGCCTCGAAGATGAAGAAGACACAACCCTTCATCAAAGGAAAAAGAGGATTTTTCACGGATGATATAGATTATGAAGCTACGTGGTTTGTCACAGAACTGCTAGCAGGAAAAATTCTGAGAAAAGCAAGACCGTTGGGAGTACCCATGAGCGCAGTGATCCTTAGGGAAAAGGCCACGACACGAAGAAGGTTTAACTGGTGTCAGTACCTACTAAATGAATTTTTAGAAGAGTTGAATGACACGCAAATCCATGGCAGTAACTTCCACTATACATGGTTGATAATGTTGATTGCATTTTTAGGGTGGAAGGACCCAAAACATTACATTGGCCTAAACACCAACAACAGTGATTTCAAAGGAGCCCGTTATGCAAACCTATGGAAAAACTTAGTGCCAGAAAGACAACGCGCGTCGGCTGAAGTTTTTTATACATATTACGAGTAGCTGCGCAAATCCATTATCACCATGCCGCGGATATCAAAAGAGGTAACGGCTAAGTATATTTGCACTGTCAATTTTAAAGCTGATATGCATTTTGTCTTTATTTCAGCAAAGGCTCAGAAGAAGAACCCTGAATGGTTCCAAGGAAGCTACCACATGAACGAAGAAGACATCGACACAATCATGAAGGAATGGATCCTTGAGTTCAAAGTCGAAGGAATTGTGGAAACTGAGAGTGACTTTGAAGAGAGCAATCCCATCCCTACACCTATTGTTGAAGAGCCGTGGTCGGGAAAGAGAAAGGAAACTGGGGTATCTTCGCAGGAGAATCCCTAGAGAAAGAAGCAGAAGGTTACAAAGTCCCCATACGAAGTGAGGCTCCATAATGACGATTTTGATATGATCGCATCTACGGTCACTGCGCAGATGTAAGATATACTGACTGAGAAAGGGAAGAAGGATGATGCGATTCAAGAAATTCTACAAAAGAATCTAAGTACGCTGCAAGGCATTAGAGAAAATTTCGAGCAAGTTCAACATAACTTTGCCTTTCCGCGAGACTTAGAATCAGAAGGAAGGTCAGGGGACACTTTGCAGCCGAAGACAACACCTCTCACCCTGACCTTGCCATCAAAGCCGCGCACAGTCAAACTTGATCCGTTGATTGTAAGATTACCACCATGTGAACAGTTAAATTTGGGTGAGCAGGACATCCAACATGTGGACGTTGAAATTTCAATGCTTCCAATGGAGGGTCTACATAATCTGCACTTATAGGTTGTGGAGGAGATCCATGAAAGAGATGTTGTCTCTCGGAACCAGCACCATGACTTAGTTGCAAACTATAAGCAGTTGCAGGAATCAAGCTTGATGAGGTCCATGCAACTTCCAGACGAGCACTACTGCAGAATGAGATTAGAGAATACGGTCTCTTTGGTAGCCGTGGAGATATCGGAATGCGATGAGCAGCTAGAGCCTGTAGACATTGTCCTTAAGATCAGCGACGTGGTCAAAGATCTTAAGGATGAAATGAAATATATAGAGATTAGTTACGAAGCAAATATTACTGCCTTGGAAGCGCAAAATCAGCCGAAGACACCACCTGAACAGCAATAGCTTCGAGGAAAAGAAGTGAAAGCTGTAGCAGAAAGTATAGCCAGTGAAGTGGTTAAGTGCCAAAATTTGTTAGATAAGGAAACAAAAACATTTACTTCCCTGGAAGAGGATCCATAGTTGCTATAAATCCAAATTACTTTGAAGGATAGGTAGGCAGCATTAAAACTGCTAGACACAGAGGTCAAGGCCCTGTCGCTAAGGGACTGAATCCACAGATATCCAGAAGTGAGGGAATTGAAGAAAGAACTGCAAGTACAGCGAGACATGGAGACTGAAGTTGGAGATAAGTTTCAGCCTCTGCAAGAGGAATCCCACGAACTCACACAGAAAATTGAAGAAAAGTTGAGGGAGCTCCGCGAAGGACAAGATTTTGTGCAAGAACAAGCTGACGATGAAATAACATCTGATGTGTTGGAGATCGTCAAGCAAATTGAGAAGGACACCAAGGAATAGGTTGCAAAGTTGACTGCATGCAACATACCAAGAGTTCGCTGTGAAGTTAGCTCCGGAGGAAGAAGAGAAGCTAGGAGAACCAAAAGTTGAAAGTGGCTCGAGGACGAGCCACATGTAAGTGTTAGGGGCCTGTTGGGCCTGGCCCAAATGGGGCATTTTTGTTCAAGTCAAATTTCAGAACTGTGAAGTTAAGCACAGTTTAGTTGAAGACTTTTTGGTGCAATTTAGTTTTGGGGAGCTGCGAGGTGAGCGTAGCGCAGTATCAGCAGGATGGGAACCGCACAGCTGAGGACCGGTTTCGTGAAGTAATAGCGCTGCAATGTGCCAGCAGGGAACCTATTTTGAGAAAGAATGAAGGTAACGTCGGCAGGGTGAAAGCGACCTATTTTTAGTTAAGATGCTCCATGGTTACCAAGTAGGTGGGTAAGGAGTAAGGAGAAAGGAAAGCGATCGGTCACACATGTAGAGGAAGCATGACATGAACCAACCGCATAAGGTCATTAGAGAAGGAACAACCGGGTGAAAGCGACAGTCAGCATGCGGTCGACAAAACAGGCTGAAAGCGACATGACCACGTGCAGAGGATGGCCATGATGGAAGAGTCACTATCAGCACCTAAGTGTCTGGTTAGGGGAAAAGTGCGACAGTTTTGGGAAACCTTAGGGTTTTTTCCTGTGTATTGTAAATACATGACCTATAGGCATGATCTATAAAAAAGGCACCATTTTGTAAGGGAAAGGGTTAATCATTGTTATTGTGGGTAATCTTCATTGTAAAATCCTCTAAGTATTGAAATCCATTATAAGGCTCTGCAAGCTGTGTGCACAGAGACCTATCGAGAGAGAAGAGAGTCTGCAGCTGAGTGCGCAGACTGGAACTGTTGTACCCTTCCCAAAGACTAATACAACAACAGTTCCTGTGGACATAGCTCCCATCCTGGGGGTGAACCATGTTAAACTCTGTGTTGTGTGATTTTTTACATGTTTGCACCTGTTTATTTGCTTACAATGAATGCTTAAGATCTGGCTTATCAGTTTATGTGTTTTACTTTTATATGTATTCGCCATAAGGAATGAGATGGGAGTAATATGTTAAGTATCACATGTATGGATGAATGCTAGATGCATAAGTATTTATGAGTCTGAGTGAATGCATAAGTTAGTTGGATAAACACTTAAATAAGTAGAGCTCGTGTCGTGCGGCTCCCTTGAAGTGCAACACTAGAAGTGCACAGTATTTTGTGTTCTATCATATTGTATAAGCCATAAGATAAATAACATAAGACAATTGATGAATGGATAAAACACTAAGTATAGCTTGTTGAAGCTGGTTAAGTCTGAAGAGGAAGTGCAGTTATGCATTGCGTAGTCTTGTTGTTGATTAATTTCTGAACCGCGCAGTCCTTGGATGCGCGAGTCGTGCAAGCGTCTGAGCTTGTGGAAGTGTTGACCACGAAGAAGGTGATCTTCGTGCAATCCTCAGTCCACAGTGCAAGCCCCGTGATGTGTTGTTCATCAGATATGTTTAAGCACTCATCACGTGGTTGTGGAAACCTAATTCCACAACTCCTCCATTACTTCACCTTAGGTGAGACCTCAGTCTGCTCGCAGATTGTTTCCGAAAGGGACGGTGAAAAGGGGTTTTGTTGGTTCCTTGAATTGCGAAGAACCTGGGTCTTTATTGAAAACCTCAAGACAATTATGTAATCCAACAGAGAAGTTCCGATGAATTTTTTGGAGGAGATTCTATCATCCCATAGGTAAAAGGTCAGCTTAGTGAGCCAAGCCCTTTTATTTTCTTGCAGCAATTTCTTGATTATCCTCACCAGAATTTTGTTGGAGGATTCTACCAATCCATTTCCTTGAGGATAGTAAGCAGTAGAATGACCCAATTTGATGTGGAACTTGTCATGGAATTTGATCATCTTCTTATATTTGAAATCCTGTGCATTATCAATTATTATTTTAACGGGGCACCCAAACCTAGACATGATATTCTCCTCTAGTAACTTGATGATGACTGTATCTATGGATTTCTTGGTAGGTACTGGTTTGATCCATTTGGTGAAATAATCAGTGGCAGTCAATATCCACTTGTGCTGTCCATAGGAGTTGGGGAAAATTTCCCCAAGGAATTCAAGCCTCCAGTGCTAGAAGGGGGCTTCCACAAATATTGGTTTCAAATGAAAGGACAAGAGCTTCCTCTTTCCTTCAAAAACTTGGCATTCATGGCAGTTGGATATTTCCTTATAAGCATCCTTGAACATAGTAGGCCAATAGAAACCTTCCCTGAGAATTTTGTTAATAGTGGCCTTCCAGTAATGATGTCCTCCATAGACACCTTTGTGAAACTCTTTCAAGGTCATTTTGGGATCGTCTTCCACTATAGAATTCAAGAGGACACCTCCAGGGTCTTTCCAATAAAGACAACCACCCATTATGCAAAAATTCACAGCCTTCTTCTTGGTGGATCTAGATTTTCTTTTTCCCATATCAAGGGGTGCTCACAAGTTCTGCAAAACATATATAACATTAGAATACCAAGGAGAGGACATGAATTTTTCTGATACCTGAGGTAGTGGATCTTGGGAAGTTTCCTCCTACATGTGTGACAGCAGGTTCATACTCATCGAATCCCAATTTGACTCAGCCATGAGCCTGGCTAACCCTTGTACTTTAATAAACTTTGTAGGTTTGATCTCTAGGTCATATTCCAGTAGCGCAGCTATCCACTTTTCCCTTCCACCTTTTGGATTAGGTTGCATCAATATATCTTTCACAACAACATTAGGAACATAATCTACAACATGGGAATGTAGAACATAAACCCTGAAATCCTTCAGAGTTTTTATCATGGCATAGGCTTGATTTTCCATAATTTTGTACTTGGGCTCAACATCTCTGAGAGCCTTGCTAAAGAAAGCTATGGGTTGCTTGTCTCCTTCCTGATTTTTCTATAAAAGCACACCCACTATGGAGTGTTCAGAGGTGAAAGAAAACATAAGAAATTCCTTGTCGAAATCTGGGTTGATCAGTACAGATGCTTCAACAATTTCTCTTTTTATATATTCAAACGCTTTCCTAGATTCGACAGTCCACCTAACCTGAGTGTCCTTCTTAAGAATGCAGGTGATCGTCCTCATGATCTTTGCAAAAATGTGGATAAATCTCCTTATGAAATTCATTGTGCCTAGAAAAGATTGGATTTCCCTTTTACTCCTGGGGAGCTCAATTTTCTGTATTGCATCCATTCTGTCTAGGTCAATTTTGATCCCATCTTTAGATATTATGTGGCCCAGCAGCTTTCCCTCTTGCATGGAAAAATTTGACTTTTTAGGGTTCAAAGAGATTCCAAATTTTCTACACTTGGTGAATACTTGGTGCAAATTTTTAGATGTTCTGCATCAGATTTAGAATATACAGGGATGTCATCCATGTAGACAACTACAAATTTGTCTTTCTCTCCTACAAAAGCTATGTCCATAGCTCTTTGGAAGGTGGCTTCTGCATTAAACATACCGAAGGGAATATTTGCATACATGAAGGTTCCCAAGGTGTGGTAAAGGCTTTCTTGCTTTGGTCTTCTAGATGCACCTTAATCTGATTGTACCCTGAAAACCCATCCAGCATGGACTTTCTTGCTGCCCCTACAACCTTCTGCAAAATGTGGTCCATTTTGGGAAGGGGTTAGTTGTCTTTTAGGGACACTTTATTGAGATTTCTAAAGTCAATACACAGTCTGATCTCAGCGTTATTTTTCCTCAGTGGGACTATGTTGGCCACCCACTTCGAAAACGTAAAAGAGACTATGATTTTTGCCTCATACAACCTATTTAGCTTTTTTTCTATCAGCGGGAGAAGCATGGGATTCATCCTTCTTAGCTTTTTCCTGAATGGCTTCTCCCCCGTCTTGACTGGTATGGTATGTTGGATGATGGCCGTGTCATATTCTTTTAGATCTTCATAGCACCATGGAAACACACCAAAATTCATATAGTGTTTTTTGATACCTGGGGCCAAAGACTTTGATAGTTTGACAATTTTGGGTTCTTCATCACTCCCAATGTTGCAGCCTTCTATTTCTTTTGGGTTTGGAGAAACCTTGTGATACTTGACCACATCATTTTCATCAAACAAGTGGGACCAATCCTTTGGGTATGTAGTTTCTTTTTAGCTGCAAAATCTCTTTGCCTCCCAAAGTGGTTTTGAGCTCTTGTGAATCAGGCTCCCACTACTCCACTTCACAATCCTCTTGATCAATCTAGATATTGGAAAATTCTTCAGTCATCTCTAGAAATTTCCCAATCTGCTAGTCATATTCAAATATTTTCCAATGCTTTGTATTGTCCAGGACAAAGGGTCTATTCCTTATATTAATCATGTGATTCCTAGTAGGATAGGTAGGGATTTGAAACCTGCTAGCAGAGATGGATAGAATGTATGTTATTTCATTTTTCTCCCCGGGGATGAAATAAATATGATGTTCTACGAAGAAATTGTCAAACAAATCCCACACAACATTTCTGTAATCCCTCAACCTGGGGTGTTTCGCCTCATAGTTTCCATTCACTTGTTGGATTATCATCTCTCATCTCCATAGACCTTGATCTTCTTAGCTTTCATGTCTTTGAGTAAATTCAAGCCCAATAGAAGAGCTTCATATTCTGCCACATTATTTGAACAGTCAAACATTAGTTTGGAAGTATGAAATTCGATGCATGCATTTCCCTCGTCTGGAGAGGTGATCCATATTCCTGCTCCAGCTCCTTCTTTATTTACAACTCCATCGAATCTCATGACCCAATGATCTTCTTTTTGGAGGGTGACCGTGGCCTCTATTTCCAATTCTGATTTCTCATTACTGCCCTCTTCCACTCACTTCCCATCGTTCTTTGTGTTGGTTGAGTTGTCAAGGCATTGTACTCCATTCCCACTATTAGCTTTATCATTTGGTTCAGGTAAATTGGAATCTTTCACACTTTCTTCTTCTAAACCTGGATCATAGCAGAGAATTGAGGAAGCTACATCCATGTCTACGGAAAATATGGGGTGTTTATCAGGCATGTCCTTATTTCTTACTACGTACGAAAACCTATCTTCCCTGTACATCCTTCTCCTTTCCCCAAAGACGGGGATGGTGGCATAAGACATGTCCATTTGCATGGTTCCCTTTAACTTTGTTGTCCATGACCTAGACAATAACATCCCAAACTTAGGTTGTTGATGTATATGTAACTTCGGAATGTATTTCATCAGTGTATTATATATATATTTATTGTACCCTTATAAGAGACGTGTTATTCCTCTATAAGGAAGTGTCGTCATGTGGATTGACAAGTGTCGCAAGTGTGTGTACTTGCCGATGGGTTATTAGACCACCTTATGGGGTCGGCCCTATTTAATATATAATATAATGTGGATGTACTCAAGTAGACAAGTCGGCCCCAGTAGGTCACTGGGCAAAAAGGTGAGTATAAATAGAGATAGGAGATCTCTATTTTACTCACTCGAAAAAGTAACTATCTCTCTCTCTGAAAAGTGGCGCACTAGTGAGGAGGAGGAGGATCATATGCTAGGAGACTATCTCAGTGTTATTTGGTTGTATTTTGGTTGAGCCATTGCTCTCTCTATCTCTGAGGAAGTTGTGGGGTTTTTCACCTTAGGGTTTTCCCCACGGAAACTCTGTGTCTCTTGTCTCTATGCTTTTGATTCTTGTGATGCTTGTGATGCTTGTCATATTATGATTGTCATGCATTGATATACTGTAGATGTTATTCTCTCAGCAAAGATCCTATAGTATTGTGATTTAATACTAAAAATTTAACATGGTATCAGAGCTTAACTGAGAAGAAGACATTTTGCAGTGACGAAAGATTGTATTCCTTGTTTATTGAGTTTCTCTCCACAGATTTTTGAAATTCAGTATAGTAGATTGGATCTACTCATCAAGGCGCATCTTTCTGTCCAATCAGATTTCAGTTCCGAGCATTTTCAGTTTTGGCCCTAAAAATTATGGTCTCCACAAAAATAGGAATTTCTGGAAACTGAAGGTACAGCTGGAAGCTCCTTGCAAAAATCGAAGGTTTGAGCTTTGGATCGAGATTTTTGGCTGGGTAGATCTCCGGGAAACTCAAACCCTAATTCAGGGCTCTCCCTAGTGAACCCGGGAGGACAAAAAGGCAATTTTGAAGGGCAAGACTTTGCTGATCTCAAATTCTGAATGTACTAGGCTGATCAGCTCTCCAAGGCGCATCTTTCTATCCTTTCGGAATTTTGAAATTCACATTTTGAATTTTTAGGGTTTCTCTGATAAACCCTAATCCGGGACCAGATCCAGTTTTCAACACTTCAAGTGGTAAGTTCTAAATCTTTTCTATTTCCATTTGAAGTACTCTTAAAGATGTCTCTTCACACCAAGCTTGAGGATAAGCTTGAAGGGGCTGATAACTTCCGAGCCTGGAAGTATAGGATTGGGCTAATCCTGGAAGAGAATGAGTTGGACTCATATGTGAAAGAAGACATTCCTATCCCAGAGGATGAAGAGGCCAAGGTATTGCACAAGAAGAACTTGGTCAAGGCAAAGAGAATCATTGCTGATTCTATCAAAGACCATCTCATACCCCATGTGTCTTCTCTCAAGACACCCAAAGAGATGTTTGAATCTTTGACCAAGCTATTTGAAGGAAAGAACATAAATCAGAAGATGACCCTGCGGAACCAATTGAAAGCAGTGAAGTTTCAGAATGGAGAAACCATTCAATCTTTCTTTTCAAGGGTCTCTCAGATCAAGGAACAATTAGAAGCAGTAGATGAAATGGTGGAGAATGGTGAGGTGGTGATGACTACTCTAAATGGCCTACCTAGGTCATGGGATTCCTTTATTCAAGGAATTTGTGCAAGGAAGAAATTGATCTCCTTCAACAGATTGAGGGAAGAATGCTCTCAAGAAGAAGCTAGACTTATAGCTCGTGAGGAAAAGATGGGAGGAGAAGATCAAGCTCTTGCAGCCCACACCAAAAGAAGCAAAACCAAGAAGGATCACCCTCACCCCAAAAGATTCCATCAAAAGAGTAAGAAGGACCTAAGATGCTTCACATGCAATGAGAAGGGTCACTTTGCTTCAGATTGTCCCAAGAACAAGAGGGATAATAAGAACAACTCCAGTAAGAAGAAGAAAGGCAGCAAAAGAAGGTTTCATGCTCATGCTGCCGAAGATGATGAACCTCCAAAGAAGAAGGCTAGGGCAGAAAGTAGTAGTGATGATGACTCATCAAGTGAAGAAGAATATGTTCTAATTTCCGCTCTTACAGGTACCATCTCCCATGGATGTAATGATTGGTTGATTGATAGTGGGGCTTCCAAACACATGACTGGGTTCAAGGAATCATTTGTGAACCTTTCTGAACATGAATCACCCCATAAGGTGAAACTTGGGGATGATTATCAATATCCAATCAAAGGAAGTGGTGAAGCCTCTTACAACTTAGATTCTGGAAAATCTCTGAAGATGAAGGAAGTCCTCTATGTACCTGGGCTCAAGAAGAACTTACTCTCCATCTCTGCTCTAGATGCAAAAGGTATGAGGGTTGCATTTGTTGATGGCCAAGTACTAATGTGGCCAAAGGGAAAAACTATAGATGATGCAGTAGTGATTGGAGAGCAAGAGGGAGGCTTGTATAAATTAAAGGGTCAACCTGAACATGCCATGGTACATGAATCCATGGATCCAAGTGAACTATGGCATAGGAGACTTGCTCACATGCACTATAGAGCACTTCCAATTGCAAGCAAGGCTGTATAAGGTCTTCCTGAAATCAAGACCAAACATGAAGGGGTTTGCAAAGGATGTGCAAAAGGTAAGAACATTAGGAAGGCTTTCCCAAGCAGTGAAAGCAAGGCAAAAGACATCCTGGAAATCATCCACTCAGATGTATGTGGCCCCATGTCATCCTATTCCCTAAGTGGGTATGTTTACTATGTATCATTTATTGATGACTTCTCCAGGAAGACTTGGGTATACTTCTTGAAGGGCAAAGATGAAGTGCTTGATAAATTCAAGGAATTCAAAACCTTGATGGAGAATCAAACTGACAAGAAAATCAAGACATTCAGATCTGACAATGGTGGAGAATTCACCTCAAATGACTTCAAGAAGCTTTGCAGTGATTCAGGGATTAAGAGGGAGTTGACTGCTCCTTATAATCCTCAACAGAATGGAGTTGCAGAAAGGAAGAACAGAACTATCATGGAAGCAGCAAGGGCAATGTTGCATGACCAGGATCTTCCTATGCATCTATGGGCAGAAGCAGCCAGAACAGCTGTATATGTGCAGAATAGAACACCCCACAAGATATTGGACAACAAGACACCAGAAGAAGTCTTTTCTGGTAAGAAACCTGAAGTCAGCCATCTCAGAATATTTGGTTGTCTAGTATACACTCATGTTCCAAAAGAGAAGAGGACTAAACTAGATCCTTCAGGAAAGAAGGGCATCTTTGTGGGTTATAGTGAAAGCTCGAAGGCTTATAGAATATATTTTCCAGGGTTCAAGAAGATTGATGTCAGCAGGGATGTAACATTTGATGAGAATTCAGCATTCATCAAATCAAGAAAGGCATCTACCGAAGTTTATGAAGAACCTAAGGAAACAAGATTTCAGGACACTACCATGACTGAAGCAGTTCCAGAAACTGCTCGTGAGTTTGAAGATCCACAAGAACCTGTAGATCCACCCCGTGAGGATAACTCTCACAAGAGGAAACCTGTATGGGCTAGAGAGCTCATTCATGATGCAGAAATATTTGGCATTCCAGAAGAAGAACACAGAGCAAAGAAGAGAACCAGATCACACACCAGTTATGTTGCTTTACTCTGTGACATCATGAACAAAGAGCCTTCCAGTTATGAAGAGGCAGCAGAAAAGAAATAATGGAAGGATGCTATGGTTGAGGAATATCAATCAATTATGAAGAATGATGTTTGGGATGTTGTCCCAAGACCTAAAGGGAAGTCTGTTGTGACTTCCAAGTGGATCTACAAAATCAAGCATGCTGCAGATGGCAGTGTGGAAAAATATAAAGCAAGATTCGTAGCTTGTGGTTTCTCTCAGAAGGAAGGAATAGACTATGAAGAAACCTTTGCACCTGTAGCCAGATATACTTCCATCAGAACAGTACTTGCCCTGGCTGCAGCAATGAAATGGAAGATACACCAGATGGATGTCAAGACTGCTTTCCTGAACGGTGTAGTAGAAGAGGAAGTATATGTGGAACAGCCACTCGGCTTTGAAATACATGACAGGGAATCTTATGTATGCAGATTGAAGAAAGCCTTGTATGGCTTGAAGCAAGCTCCCAGAACCTGGTATGGTAGGATGGATAGTTTCCTATCTAGTTTGGGCTTTACCAAGAGTAAAGCGAATTCCAACCTTTACTACAAGGTTGAGGAAGGGAATCCTGTGATTCTACTACTATATGTGGATGACCTATTTGTGACAGGAGATGACAGAATGATTACAGATACCAAGAGGAAGCTTGCAGCTGAATTCGATATGAAAGATTTGGGAATGATGCACTATTTCCTAGGTATGGAGGTGTGGCAGAATGCAGGTGGGATCTTCCTTGGTCAAGGGAAGTACACAGTAGATATCCTGAAGAGATTTGGGATGATGGATTGCAAAGCCATGGCCACACCTATGGCATCGAATCTGAAGCTTCTTTGTGATGCTTCATCTGAGCCAGTTGATGTTTCTATGTATCGTCAGATTATTGGGTCCTTGATGTACCTGACGAACACGAGACCAGATATTTGCTTTGCTGTGAACACATTGAGCCAGTTCCTGACGGATCCGAGGAGTGTTCACCTGGTTGCTGTAAAGCATGTTCTGAGGTACCTGAAGGGTACAGTGGATTATGGGCTCAGATATGAGGCGAATCAAAAGTTTAACTTGCTGGGTTATGTTAATTCAGATTGGGTTGGCAGTGCTGCAGATAGGAAGAGCACATCTGGGTGTTGCTTCAGTATGGGATCAGGTGTGATCTCTTGGTTTAGCAGGAAGCAGTCCTGCGTAGCACTGAGTACAGCTGAGGCAGAGTATGTTGCAGCCTGTTCAGCTAGTTGTGAGGCAGTATGGCTACGGAAGCTACTGTTTGAGTTATTTGATCTCCCGTTGGAGGCTACTGGTATCTTCTGTGATAACCAGAGTTGTGTGAAGCTGTCCGAGAACCCAGTGTTTCATGACAGGTCGAAACACATAGAGATCAAATATCACTACATTAGGGATATGGTGCAGAGAGGAGCTGTGAAGCTCCTGTATGTTGCGACGGACGAGCAGATTGCAGATGTGTTGACGAAGCCACTAGCCAGGGTGAAGTTCGAGTACTTCAGAGAGAGGCTTGGCGTTCTTCAGATCGAGGACACTTCGAGGAAGAAGTGATGGACACATTTGCTGAAGCCATTCCAAGCATGTTGGAAGGAGGATCCTTCACATGGCTGTGGATGTAAGCGCTGGATGATGAGCATCAGGATGATGTTCTAGTTTCTGCTTGATATGATCAGTTGGATCATTTTATGTATGTATGTACGCATCATGTTGGATGCTGGATATGATCAGTTGGATCATTTTATGTATGTATGTACGCATCATGTTGGATGCTGGATATGATCAGTTGGATCATTTTTATGTATGTATGTACGCATCATGTTGGATGCTGGATATGATCAGTTGGATCATGTGTATGTATTTTTGTATATGCATCATGTTGGATGCTTGGACCATGTATCTGTATATGTATCAGGTGGATACATTGTATGATCAGGTAGATCATGTATGGTGATATGTATCATGTATTTGTATTTGTATCAGGTGGATACATTGAATGATCAGGAGGATCATGTATGATGATATGTATCAGGTAGATACTTGGTGTGCATCAGGTAGATGTAGTGATGATCAGGATGATCATAGATGACGAGCTTCAGGATGTTGCTCCAGATGACATGCAGCAGGATGTTGCATTGATCAGGATGATCATAGATGACGAGATTCAGGATGTTGCTCCAGATGACATGCAGCAGGATGTTGCATTGATCAGGATGATCATAGATGACGAGCTTCAGGAAGTTGCTCTAGATGACATGCAGCAGGACGTTGCAGTGATGATGATCAGGACGATCATGAGTACATCAGGATGATGTATGGTGAGTGTCAGGTTGATACTCTGTGGCCGTGGATCAGGTTGTGCAGATGAGCATGTCTGGGAGATCCTATAGGTCGGAGTTGTGTACCCGTAACAGCCTGGGATGCTCTTTCGAGACATTGCTCTGGGAGGACATGTAATTTGTGCCCTGGGAGATTTCAGGTCGGAGTTGTGTACCCATAACATCCTGAGATGCTCTTGCGAGGTTTTGTCCTATGGCATGTAATTTGGGCCCTGGGAGATTTCAGGTCGGAGTTGTGTACCCGTAACATCCTGAGATGCTCTTGCGAGGTTTTGCCATGACCACATGTAATTTGTGCCCTGGGAGATTTCAGGTCGGAGTTGTGTACCCGTAACATCCTAAGATGCTCTTGCTAGGTTTTGTGGTGGACCACATGTAATTTGTGCCCTGGGAGATTTCAGGTCGGAGTTGTGTACCCGTAACATCCTGAGATGCTCTTTCGAGGTTTTGTGGTGGGGTCACATGTAATAGCGCCCTGGGAGATCCTACAGGTTGGAGTTGTGTACCCGTAATATCCTGGGATGCTCTTTCGAGGTTTTGTGACGCACGTAATAAGTCCTGAGGATTCCACAGTATGGCCAGTGATGACGAAGACCTGCAGGTGGTGGGCCTACATCCAGTATGAAAAAGGACTGGCTCTGTAGAACTTCCTATGACGAGTAGAGACAGAGATTGGTTGAGATAGTAGCAGCAATGACGATGATGATGACGATGCATCGATGACGATGATCCAGAGAAGAAGACTTGTCTAGCAGATCTGTGTCGAGAAATACCTTCCTAGTTAAGAGGGAGTGTTGATGTATATGTAACTTCGGAATGTATTTCATCAGTGTATTATATATATATTTATTGTACCCTTATAAGAGACGTGTTATTCCTCTATAAGGAAGTGTCGTCATGTGGATTGACAAGTGTCACAAGTGTGTGTACTTGCCGATGGGTTATTAGACCACCTTATGGGGTCGGCCCTATTTAATATATAATATAATGTGGATGTACTCAAGTAGACAAGTCGGCCCCAGTAGGTCACTGGGCAAAAAGGTGAGTATAAATAGAGATAGGAGATCTCTATTTTACTCACTCGGAAAAGTAACTATCTCTCTCTCTGAAAAGTGGTGCACTAGTGAGGAGGAGG
The DNA here is from genome assembly GCA_027924585.1 of Larix kaempferi. NCBI lineage: Eukaryota > Viridiplantae > Streptophyta > Pinopsida > Pinales > Pinaceae > Larix > Larix kaempferi. The sequence goes on along the minus strand of BSBM01001409.1, from coordinate 12,565,987 downwards.
AGGATCATCTGCTAGGAGACTATCTCAGTGTTATTTGGTTGTATTTTGGTTGAGCCATTGCTCTCTCTATCTCTGAGGAAGTTGTGGGGTTTTTCACCTTAGGGTTTTCCCCACGGAAACTCTGTGTCTCTTGTCTCTATGCTTTTGATTCTTGTGATGCTTGTGATGCTTGTCATATTATGATTGTCATGCATTGATATACTGTAGATGTTATTCTCTCAGCAAAGATCCTATAGTATTGTGATTTAATACTAAAAATTTAACATAGGTGGAATATTAGCCACTACCACATCCATGGTCATATTCTTCTGAGGTATTTGAGTCAGTGAGACCACCATGTATTTAATCATCCCTACACACATAAATCCTTTAGAATCAAAGGAGAACAGGTATTTATACGGTCTTGTGATTTCTAAATCTAGATTCTCCACCACTGAACTTGGCATGAGGTTATGAGAGGCTCCTGAATCAAACATGGCATTGTGCAAGATATGATCATGTATGTTGAGATTGATATAGAAAGGAGGGACATCAATTTCTGAGGCATTTTAAACATGGGGACCAAACATAAGAGTCGGTTTGTCATCATGCAATATGAGAGTATCAAGTTGCTTTCCTTCTCCACCATTTACTACTTTTAGAATCTGGTCTTTGTATTCCGAGTTTTTGACCAACTCATTTAAGGGGATGGAGATATTAGATATTTCATTTTCCAAACTGAAAGCAGCATGGAACCTGTCTGTTGTCTTTGTATTACCTTCATCTCCCCATTCTAGAATCTTTTTAGGAGGTTTTTCCCCCTTTCCAAGAGTCTCATCAGAGATTGTAATTTTTGGGTCCTTTTCCCAAATATTTATTTTCTTTGTGGCTGAGAAGAAGATAGATCAGCAGCAACCTTTCCTCGATCTAGCGTTGTTTTTCTACTTCTCAAATTATGTTACCTCTCAAACTCACAGATTGTGTTGTGGAGACCTCTTTGGTATTGGTAAGATTCTGATTTTCCTAGAACATCATCTGATTGCAGGGAAGACCGATCATGTTCATCTTTAGTCAAATAGAAATGTGGTTGGATCTGATCATAGAGATGGATTTGGTCTTCAGCATTTCTATCTTCCTCTTCTTCATCTATGAATTTCTTAGCAAAAGGTGGTCTAATTGGATGATTCTTAGGATTTATAAGGTCTCTTGGCTCTCTAGGTCTTCCTTGTGGGGTAGGGGGACTTCTGAGATTGTTATTTCGAGCTTGAGGATCTGGGTTTTCTCTTGAGGGAGGCTTACTATCAAGGGAGATCCTATCCACCAGTATTTCCATAGTTCTCATCATCTGCTCAAATTTGGCATCTATGGATTGGGATGTGGAAGGTTCCACTGCTTCATTGCATCTCTTTTTATCAACTTCAATTATGTGCTTCATTTTACCCAAGACCGTCAAGTTGGCTTCCACTTCTAATGCATCTTTCAGGATATCAGGGAGAGTGGAAGATCTCCTTTCTCTCAACATGAGAGCAAATTCACTATCAAAACAATTGGCAAAATGAAGCTTGGTTTCCCCCACAGGAGGTTTAATTTCCACAGGGATAGAAATGTACACTCTCATGAACCTGGATGAGAATTCTTGGATAGTCTCAACATTTATTTTCTTTGTATTTTCATATTGAGTGAGAATCTAGAGAGGATTTTGTTTATCCTGCCATATATCTTGGAAAGCTTATTCAAATCTTTCATAGGTAGAAATTCCTCCATTTGGAAGGGCCTTAAACCATTTCTTCACTTCCCCTGCAAGGCCTTGGGAAAACAACCTCATCTTAACATCATCTTCATCCACCTATTCTAGGTCTGTGAAATCATTGAATTGGTCTATATGTTGTTGCGCATCAACTTTTCCCTCCCTATCGAATCTCATGAGGTGTTGGGCGTAGCCCATAGGTAGGTCATCCAGATTGGCTGGGAGGGATAGAGGGGTATATCGGGAATCCATGGCTCTTAGGTTTTTCTTGGGAGCAGAAGGAGTTTTAGATGTAGCAGGAGTAACAATGAGTATTACAATAGTTATGCTAGGGACAACAGGATGAGTATTCAGGACCTGGGTACTTTGGCCAACAACTTTTGCAAAGGGGAACATGCCACTAGTTTCTTCTCGAGCTTATAAATTTTTCCACAAAGCACTCAAGCAATGGGTATGGAATCTTCTCTGGTCAAACAAGGCTTCTCTTAGATCAGTCTCATACCTAGATTTGAATGGGGAAGACTTGGTCGTTAAACTAGAAGGGACGCTTTCTATAGTATGTGCCTCTTTTTTGGGTAAAGAAAAGGACCTAGCTAGTGGAGAAATACCTGTTTGGCCTTTCTTTTCTTTCTCAATGAACTTCTACGGGTTTGAAGTAGCCTTTGGTAGCTAGGGATCTGGATGACTGATGGTAGGTATCCTCCTAGGAGCCAGAATTCCTCCTAGGAGTTTACTGATTCGATAGATGGACTCGCCACGAGAATAATACATGATCCTCTTGGTGTCTGACTACTGTTCACCTTTAGCAATTAGCTCTGATCTGATACAAATTTTAAAGTAAGCTCGATCTCCAGTGGAATTGCATGTTTGAAAGTTGGAGTCGCTAGGTAAATGAAACAACCTTGGAACCTCAGACTCTTTGTTTTCCCGTAGAGGTCCGATTTGATACTTTGAAAACCAGATATTCTCCCCAGTGGAGTCGCCAGAATGTTATCACTCAATATTTTCATGGGTTGTGGTAGGAAAGACCATGAGGTAATTGTTGCAAACCAATCTTTAGTGGGTGGAAACTAACCTTTCCAACCATAGATAGGGATCTCTCTTTAGTGCTTCTAGCAACAAGATATAGCTTGAATGGGCTGGGTTATTGGTAAGAGTGGTGGTTAGACCTTCAAATTATGAATTAAAGGGGTTTTTTTGGTTGGTTGGGGTTAAGAACAAGAGGAAAGTTGGGCATGGAGTCAACTTCGGTGGGTTTACTATCACCAATGAGAGATTCAAACCACAATTGTAGAGGTAAGAGGCAAGGTAGATGGGGTTCTTTCAAGTCAAAGTGATCAACAAGTGAAGGAAGAAAAGGGAACAGGTTCCATTATAAGGTTAGAGTATTTGCAAATGAATTCTAGCCTACAACTTCAAGAGGAAAAAGGGTGGAATACCTAGTCATATGCTTCTGGTGCATGGGGACATGAATTCCAGACCATGTAGTCTTGATATAGGTAATGCAGAAGCAAACAATTAATGGGAATACAAAGAAAGAACACATACACAAGAAATAACAGACATCATAACACACATCAGAGGAATCTCAAGCTCAAGAATCGGGTCTTCTCATTGAATTAAGAGGGAGAGTTCAATACCAGCGCAGAGCAGTAATCTCTCTGAATCTAAAACATCCAACCTCTTGGTCCTCTTCAAAACTTGCCTTTATAGGATTACAAAACATCAAAATCTTCTAACTAATTCAAAACAGACTTGGACTGGTAATGATGAGGCCGTTCGAGTTGGGCGGCCGAATCAATGACCTCTGATTCTATTATGTGTGGAGGTAGGGAATCACTTGCGCTGTTAGTGCGCCATTGGGCCATGGAATCCACTTGCTCATCCTTCGGATCAGGTCGTTTAAGGTTTATTAGGTGTTGCTACCACAACCTCTTCCCCATGATTTTCAAAAAATCATAGAGCCCCTCCTTTTATTTTTCTAGAGTTTGAAGTCTATCAAGAAGTCTAACTTGACCCTTAGTTTTTCTTGGAAAATCGTGAAGAAAGTTGTTTTTTCGGCTAAGGAAGAAGTTTTCTTTTTTGGCAGTCGTAAGTATTTACTTATTTATCGCTGACCCGTTTTGCAGCTTTTTGCTTATATTTCATCGGACTAGTCGTAGGTTATTGTTTATTTTTCGCCCACTTTGTCACAACACTTTGTTTATCTTCCATCGACCTTTTGACTAACTTTTGCTTATATTTCGTCGATCAGTCTCGCGGTTCGTGGCTCTTTTTGCTGTATGTTTCACTGATCTTTGTCTTCCCATCACCGACCTTAGTCATGAGGTTTATTCAGTAGTCGCCGACCATTTCGCGACTCTTGTGCAAACTCACCGACCATTTCACGTAATTTATGACAAACTCAACGATGATCTAGCAACAATCGAAACCTTTCTCTTCGAGCATTCCGCCATCGTGTAACCAACTTGTGGGAAACGTCGCCCATCCCCATCACTGCTTTGAAACCCTTTTCGTGCCGAATTAGTCGTTGTGGATCGTACAAATTGGGCCGATCGTTTCGCAGTGGATGAGATAAAGTCGCCGAAAGGACTGACCTGTTCTCTTTTCAAGAAGCACGCTGGAGTGACACACATGCCAGCCTGTGGGGGCATTAAAAGCCCACCTAATCTCCCTATCATCATTTATGGCCAGATCATTATATATAGTAAAACAAAGTTCGCTCTATTTTATCAGTTGCTTTGTTTAAAAGAATTCTAGTTTTAATATAAATGCTTTGCATCCTAAAAACTGAATGAAACCAATGCACACCTCTGACATCCAATCACTGTTTGAATCATGCTTATTTGAAATAAATAATATGTCAATGTTGTTTCCTCATGTGTTCCTCCTATTCCCTGACAGGTTTGATAGGCCTAAGCATTCCACCAGGAGTAAAGCTAAGATCACCGAGTCGGACTCGGATGTATAAATTTTACTGGACACTGCACTTGAAACGATGTTCACAGAAACAAAAGATGTGACAAGGTCCTCCCTAAAGTTTTCATGGACAATCTGTATTGATCCATCAAAGACATAGATTTCCCTAATGCTACTATCGAAGAATTAATTGTCTATGAGAATATCAAGAAGTCTAATCTCCATAGAGTAGCCACACGCACCGAGCTATTTCCATGCTCATAAGTCATATGGTGGCTTCTACCCCAGGATGACGCAACCTCCAGGATTATCTTAGACATCAGTGGCATAGGACTTGCATCTTTAACACCAGATCACATAACCGCAGCATACAGGTTTCCCCCTCCTAAAGTTATGATGAATGTTGAATGGGTTAAGGAGACCCAGATAGACCACTTTGAGTATGCAAAGAAGACAACAACTACGGAAAGGTAGATGAGGACAAGAATTAGTGAGGAATATGAAACTCAATACCTAAGAACTCCCTATCGGCTGATAGCTCTGATGATGAGCCAAATTTTTGGATTGGCAGATGGAAGTACTTACAAACTTAGTTGGGTACCAGTAATGTACCACATTTCCACACATGGAACATTGTTCAATTGGGTCGAGATCATCTCCGATAGAATGTCATCTCATATTGTGGCGGCGCAAAAAGGATTGAATCATAAGAAAGATGATTTATTTATGTCTGCCTATCTCCTAGACTGCATACTTATCAGGCATCCTTTCCCTGCTTTGGGATGTGTTTGGAACACAAATGGTCCCCCCCTCCACGTAGCCTACCAGATACTCTAGACTCACAGGTACACAAGTCACTATAAGAGGATCTGTGAAGGTTTCATCATGCCATTATACCATTTGATATTCAAGGTAGAACCAAATTGCATGTCCGAGAATGCCATGTCGGTCATTTAACAATATGGATATTATTACTTCTCCATGGAAGTCACATACATCAGGATGAACCGGGCAACCAAACCTCCTTCTCTGCTGCCTCAATATGCCACCGATTTCGTTGTACATAAAGAGGCCATCAGGCAAGTTTTTGTCGATGGGATTGGAAGATTTCTTGCAGAAAAGAAGAAGTCAGTCTACCCACCAGTACCATTCACGATCAGAGCATATAAATTAGCTAAGGCTAAGGATGGTGAAGAGTTTGTCCAATACTTAGAGGCTTTTCATTTTGGGACAAAGAGTTTTAGAAGACATGATCTGCAAGGGAAGGTCGATGTCCATTGTACTTCGTGCAAGATCACCTTCGAATATGCACACCTGTTTTGGACAGATGAGGAGTTCTATCGAGGCACGAAAAACATGGATGAATTAAACAAGCACTACCATCCCAAAGGCGGAGGAAGCTCCAGTTCCAAAGCTAATACTACGAAGGAAGATGAAGAACAAAAGAAACGACAAGCAACATTATCTATACAGGTAGTCGAGTCCGATAAGAAGAAGCTAGAAGAAAAAGCTAACAAAATACAAAAGAATAGGTTAAGACAATCTAGAAAGAGGAAGCAGATAGACTCTAGCAAGAAGAAGTCGAAAGACTTCGGATGGAGGAAATGGAAAAGATCCGGAAGGAAGAAGCTGAAAGGCTGCAAGATATGAAAGACAAAGTAGATAAAGAAGTAGCAGAACAAAAAATGATAAAGGAAGAAGAAGAGAAGTCCAGGCAAGCTATGGAACCAAAGAGCCCTGATGCACAAGTTTTGGAAATAGACCAGATGGAAACAATCACTGGAGGACCTCGCCCACTTCCAGGACTCAATCTCATCCCGTTTACACCTTCAAAGTAGCACACAGTGGCGAACTTGGATTCAATCTTTTTCAATTCAAAAAAGAAGGTTATCATGAGGAGATCATAAAAGAGGATGAAATATCCGAACTACCAAGACGTCGTCACAATAACAAAAAGCTTGATTTTTTAGGGTACTAATAACGACCCTTAGTTCGCGGCAGCATCCAGTGTAGCTACAACACAATCAAGTGCTGACAATGTCGATAGACTAGTAGAAGACATGAAAGCAGGAAAAGAAAATCTCTTCAAAGTGAAAGACAACCTGATGAAAGAAGTATGGGAAGGTAAATAATTGAAGAGGAAACATAGCGACCTTCTGTCTGAAAAGGAGCATATAGCAGAAGATTACAAGAGGTTGGATGAGGAGAAAGAGGCCTTAGCTGTGCAATTAATGATATTAGAAGGTGAAAAGAATGAATTGGAATCCCGATCCAACCATTTAGATTCAAGGAGGAAATTTCCAATCAGCGGGTTGAAGAATTGGAAGTTAAGGTTGGAGAGCTAGAGAAGGAGAAAGGAGCCTTGATAGAATAGCTGGAGACAACAGACAGTAGAAAGTTAGATATATCTCCGTTCTGCGACCAAGCTTGTAAAATCCAAGAGCAAATGTATTAGTGTCAGATGATCCTCACAGGAAAAATATACAAGATGAAGCTAATGATAGCACGGTTGGATGAGATATCAGCCGAGTCACAAGCAATCAAGAAAAGGTAGTTTGAGGTTGCAGGGAAGATTAAAATCCAAATTGTTTGGAGAGAAATGCACTCCGAGTACCCTAAGCACTTGTGCCCTAAACCCGTGGCAAATTTGACGTTGGAAATGAAACTTTTGGAATTTTGCAAGAAGGCCTCCATAAAACTGAACAATGATGTCCTAAAAACCGCTCACATATGCCTGGTTTCTTATAAGAAGATCCAACAAGTTCTTGAGAAATGTCATCTTTCTCCGCTCTCTCCGATGAACCAACTCCCTGTAGAAGAGCTACGTATGACATAGCTGGAACATGGGTTAAAAGGAGAGTTACAATATATCAGAAAAATGGATACCCTCATTGAAGAGGACATACATCATCTTGTGGGGAAAGTGTCCATAAATGCATTCTTGCTGGAAGGTAGTTGCACAACAGCTGAGGAAGGGAGGGCATGCGTGTTAATTTTTGAGCATTAATTCAATATACTCTAGGATCTTTATTGAGAGAATAAAATGTACAACATATAGAGCATATCAATCACAACAAGAAATCAGATGAGACAATAGACACACAGAGTTTCACTGGGGAAAACCATAAAGGTGAAAAACCCCACAACTTCCTCAAAGATAGAAAGAGCAATGATACAACCCAAGTACAAGAGATAGTTTTCCTAGCATCTACTCCTCCTTCCTCACTTGTGTGCCACTTTCTAGAGAGTGTAGAAGTGAATAATAAAGTGATCAAATAGAGTGCCTCCTGCACTCTATTTATACATGACTTGACCTTCCTAATAAACTAGTAGGGCCGACTTGTCTAACTTAGTCTAATAACCCATGGTAATACTAATCAGGGCCGATCCCACACTTGGTGGTCTAATAACCCATCATATGCAAGGTGCGACACTTGTCAATACAAATGACGACACTTTCGTATAGAGGAATAATAACATCTCTATAGGAGTACAATATACATAGGTGAAATACATTCTGAAGTTACAATTATATCAACACTCCCTCTTAACTAGGAAGGTATTTCTTGACATAGATCTACTAGCACAAGTCTTCTTCTCTGGATCATCGTCATCATCACGGCTATTGCTGTCTCAATCAATCTCTGATCTACTTGTCATAGGAAGTTCTACAGAGCCAACCCTTTTTCATGCTCGATGTAGGCCTACCACCTGTAGGTCTTCATCATCAGTGGCCATACTGTGGAACCTAGGACTGATTACGTGCGTCAACAAAACCTAACGCAGACTATATGATCTTTTACATGTTGACCTTCACAAAACCTACTCAGAGCATCCCAGGATGTTACAAACACACCACTCTACCTGTCTGGATCTCGATAGAGAATCCCAGGTTGTTACAAGCACACCGCTCTACCTATCCGGATTTTAAAGGATCTTTTCTATGTGAACTTTCGCAAAACCTACTCAGAGCATCCCAGGATGTTACAAGCACACCGCTCTACCTGTCTGGATCTCGATAGAGCATCCTAGGTTGTTATGATCATACCGCTCTACTTGTCCAGATTTTAAAGGATCTTTTCTATGTGAAACCATAGCAAAACCTACTCAGAGCATCCTAGGATGTTACAAGCACACCACTCTACCTGTACGGATCTCGATAGAGGATCCCATGTTGTTACGAGCACATCGCTCTACCTATCCGTATTTTAAAGGGTCTTTTCTATGCTACTTGCAAAACCTGTCCACGACCACGGAGTATAAATCTAATACTCACCATACATCATCCTAATGTATATCATCACATGATCAACCTAATCATCATCATAGCATCATCCTGATGCATATAATCTTGAGCAACATCCTCAAGTTCGTCATCTGTGATCATCTTGATCAACATCATAGCATCATCCTGATGCATATCATCTGGAGCATCATCCTGAAGCTCGTCATCTGTGATCATCTTGATCAACATCATAGCATCATCCTGATGCACATCATCTGGAGCATAATCCTGAAGCTCATCATCTGTGATCATCCTGATCAAACAATATATCCATTTGATGCATGCAAAGTATCTACCTGATACATATCATCATACATGATCCACCTGATCATACAATGCATCCGCCTGATATATATAATGCATCCACCTAATACATACTGTTGGCTGCTTTTTGGACAGACCCGGGTTTTAATGAAGCGCAGCAACAAAAACCCTTGGCGCACTGGCCCTCTCGGCAACGAGCTGCGCAGCAGCTTGAGGTCTCACCCGAAGTGGCTATGGGGGGCTAAGGAATCAAGCCTCCTCAACCTTGGCGATGCGGAGACTGTAGTCTTTTCCCCTCTCGCGGAAGTTCTCGGGCGGAATGGCTTATTTCTCTGTAGCTCTTAGCATGACAGTGCTGCAACTCGTACCAGCTTAACCGCGAGGTCCCTCGTTTCCAGCGCACGAGGTGATTACCCTCTGCGTCGATACCCTATGTATCATTCCTGCTTGCGCGCCCAGCATGGTAACACATGCCTCAATCGCCGCAGCGACAGCGTTCTACAGGTTTCTTATACTTAACAATTATAGCTACCAAGAAAGCTTGCGGACTTGCTTAGCATATTCATAAAGATAAGGCAACGTTCATGTACACACAGATGGTGAATCAAAACATACAATCACACAACACAGCATTGCAACAAGGAAAATTATGAAGTCCACCTCCACGGGGAAACCACGTCCACGGGGAGAGTATCTTATATTAATCATAGAATAGAAATTACAATCCTGCTGCGCACACAGCTGCAGCCTTAGATCTTTCCAGGAAACTCCACGCACACAGCTGGGAGCCCTTCTCTCGATCTAGTCTCTTCCTCTACAGAGATTACAATAGTTCAGATGTCGACTCAGACTGTCTGCAACTCGGGGATTAACTTCACGGCTATCCCGGCTCTAACTCTTGTCTTCTAACAACACAGTAGAAAACAATCACCATACAAAATAACCAACCCACTAACTAGCTAGCTAACGTCTAACCTTTACAATTACACATATATATAGGTGGCCATGACGGTCGCACCTTTACAAAGCTGTGGGCCTTTCCCAGCAGTAATCCCCAAAAACCCTAACCACGCACATGGCTAGGTGTACTGTAGGCGCCGCTTGCAGTCACGTCGCCATTTCCTGCAGGTTCCGTGACTTCCGGCGCAGATTGTGGGTATGGGTGCCACTTCATTGTTTACTGCTCCTTGTCCTTCGTCTTCAATGCTTTGGTCCGTTGCTCTTCCTTGATCAGAACAACCATAACTTCTGTACTTAGCCTTAAATGAGGGTAGCTGAGCCCTCTACTCTATCGCTTCATTTATTATGGTAGCTGAGCTCTCTACTCGGCCACATTAATTCTCCTTTGACGTGTGCGCGTGAGCTCCGCGATTTCCGATCCGTAATCTGCGCTGAGCGCGTTCATCTGGCACCGTACTGCGCACCTTTTCCTTCTACCCAAAAATTGGTGTTTATTCAAAATTAGCACTTTCCTTCAATACTTGTGCTTTTTCCTCAAAATTCGTAGCTTTACCATAGCTGCGGCCTAGGCTCCAACAGGCCCCTAACACTTACTTGTGGCTCACCCTCGAGCCACTCGCACTAGCGTGTGGTCGCTTTACTTGTGCATATGTTTTTGCTTGGGTCTCCGCGAATGTTTTCTTCCACTGCGCAATGGCGGAGTCCATTTCATCGACACACTCCACAGCTGTCTGCACCGTTTCTGCAGTGGCTTCTTCTTTAGTTGTGCCATCAATCACCTGTTGAGATTATGCAATTTCTTTGATCTTTGCCTCGATTTGGGCAGCAAGATCAGCATACTCATCCATAAATGACTGAATGCTGTTGGTGATTTTAGCATCTTCATTTATGAGCTTGTGCAGTTACTGTTGGATTCTGCACACTTCACTCATTTTCCTCATTTTTGCTAAGCCTTCTAGTGCCTTAGCTTCTTCAGTCAGAACAGTTAGGGACTGTTCTGCGGCTTGTACTTGTTCCAAAAGACCAACTTTGAAAGGGAGCATCTCAAGCTCCGTCCAAGCCTCCATAACTTGGTTCATCAGGTTCTCAGCTTCACCTGCTTTGCTCTTCAGTTGTGTAGAAGTTCTGCGCAGTGCTTCAAATTGTTCCTGGCTATCATCTGTAAAATGCGCTGCAACACGAGCTTCTAACTCTGCGATCTGCGTTCTATGGTCTTCAGCCATAGCAACTATTTCGTGCTCCAGGGTTTTCACCCTTCCTCCAATAATTTTAACTTTCTCAACCAGAGGAAGATCTGGTTGAATCTCGCAGGCTGGCAACTCCTGGGCAATTTCATCAACTGCGTTCTTTATGCCAATGTCTTGTGCTTCATAAAGTGCGAGCTTCTCAGAGATATTCTTGTAGCCTGCCTTCAGCTCTATCTCCTGCGATTGCAGTCTTTGGTTTGCATGGAAGGTAGAGAGCTCTCTAGCTCTCAACTCAACAGAAACTTTCTCGTGCACTAGCTGCAAGGTTTCTATGGGAATCAAAGACAAATTTATTTCAATGGGCCCAACTGCGCTTACCTGTAGTGCAGCGAGAGGATCCGGAAGTGTCATGCTTGTAGTCGGGATGTGCACGACAGTATGCCTTTCTGCAAGTACTTCAACTCGTTCGGTACTTGTGGTTGCTTGCGGCGCCTGCGAAGTAGATGCTGGCGCAAACTGAGGATATGTTCTGTAGTCTCCCAGGTTGAAATAAAAAAACTTGACGAGTGGAAGGTGTCCAAGCAGGGACCCTTCTTGCTGCACGCCAGCCGGCAGTGGTGGCAGCGGAATCAGATATTTTGCATTCTTCGGAATATGCACCTCAGGTGCATCATCTGGACGCAGCGGAATATAATTCACCATAGTGGCTAACGGCTCTGGGACAGGTTCGTCTGGCTGCTGTGGCTGAGATGCCCTTATGCCCGGAGATTGTCTTGGATCAGTCCAACCAGGGTGTACGTAAGTTGAAGCCGTCACCGGAGTAGTCATGCCGAAATCTAATCCTCGGCGCATAAACTGACGAACAACTTCTTCAGTTGACAGGTTCTCTATTGTGAACCGGTATAGACAACAAAACTTGAACATACGAATGACGAAACAACGTGAAATACGAACACTGAAAACAAAGGAAGCACTCTGCACAACTCGGCTCTGAAAACAATAACTTAGATTCTCAAACAAGACTATGCAACTCGAGAAAAGTAACCCAAAAATATACAAGTGTGGGGTATTTATAGATAAAGGCGACAGTAAATGCGGGCAAGTGGGGTTACTAGCTGTAGGCGACTCTGCATGAATTGACAAGACTCCTACCGACGCGCTTCTGCGGTACATTAATTGTGATAGACGGGCTCTGACATCCTTTCGAGGGAAGATAAAGCTTTCGGCGCATGGGTTAAATGCAAATCTTACGGAGATCAAGCCGAATCTATCAGAGCGGCTACAATTAAATGGCGGGCTTATCTTGCATTAATACTCAGACGCGGCTCCATAACTACTGTAATTCAAATTTTTCGGCGGGTCATTTCAACATAGGTAACTGTGCATATAGAGGGGTCCACAACGAGAACTCCTCAAGCGGCAAATTAACACACAGGGAACTCCGCAAGAGCGACGGTTCAACGACCCGAGGAAAACTTCGCAAGAGCGAAAATATAGGCTCGCTCAAAACAAATTTTATTCGACATGCGCGGATGTTTCAAGGAACTGCGCGGGAAGCCAGAAACTGAAAGTGTCTCGCAACTTCCGTGTAGACTGTGAAAATGCGATGCCTCTTTCAACTACACTGGACATCTGCATTTCTTTTGGCACTGTATTAAGTCGATAGGGCGGAGTGGCCATCGTGATAAAGCTTGAGCCGACTCCCGTTGATCATTGTGGGCAGCAATTCTCCATTAAGCTTCGCAAGCTCAACTGCTCCTCCTTCTGTTATCTTTATGACCCGAAAAGGTCCTAACCAATGTACACGAAACTTGCCTGGAAACTTGATGAATTTACTATCATAGAGGAGTACCAAGTCTCCTTCTTCAAAGTGTTTATTCTTAATGTGCCTGTCATGCCAAGCTTTCTGTATTTCCTTCTGTACCTGTTGATGAAATCCGGCTAAAAGTCTGTCTTCTTCTAAGGCAAGCAGTTTTGAAAGTATTTCACTCATAGTATCAGGATCTGCCATTTCTATGATTTGCGCAATTCTGAGACTGGGAACAATGTATTCCATGGGCATAACTGCTTCTTGTCCATACACCAAACTGAAAGGTGTGTAACCTGTTAGTTTCTTGCATGTGGTTCTGTAAGCCCATAATACAGCTGTGACTCTAAGGTCCCAATCATCTCTTTGTTGATTACAGATCTTTGTCAGGGCATTCTCAAGAATCTTATTGAATGCCTCCACCATACCATTAGCTTGAGGGTGGTAGGGTGTACTCTTATGGTGACTAATTTGGAATTCTTCAGTAAGGGTCTCTATAGTCTCATTGAGGAAATGTGTACCCTGATCACTCATGAGAATCACTGGACATCCAAACCTAGTGATAATGTTCTCAAAAATGAACTGCGCAGCAGTGGCAGCGTCGCAGTTCTTAACTGGCTTCGCCTCAGCCCATCTGGTGAGGTATTCAGTAGCTGTAATGATGTATCTCGCGTCGGTTCTTTTTTCTGGTGGGTTGATAGGTCCTACAAAATCAATGGCTCATTTATCAAAAGCACGCAGTGTTATCTGGGGTCTTAGCGGCATTTCATCTCTCCTTGAGGGTTTTCTTGTTCGCTAGCACACATCGCAACATTTGCAGAATTCCTTAGTATCCTTGTGCAATGTCGGCCACCAAAGACCTGCGGCTAAGATCTTTTGCGCAGTCGGCTTTCCTGCGAAATGGCCTCCTGCGGTTTCTGAGTGCGCTTCTGCGATGATGGAGTTCTTCTCATGTGGTAAGATACATCTGCGCAAGACTTCGTTGGGGCCCAGATTGTAGAGCTGGCCTGCTATCAAAGTGAAGTCTGCGGCTTTGACAACAAGTTGCTTCTTCTACTGGATTGTAAACTCAGCCGGCGCTTGCCCGGTAGTGAGAAACTCAAGAATATCGAAATAATATTCATTTGCTGCTTGAATAGAAAACAACTGCGCATCAGGCAGATTGTCCTCCAGATTTGTAGGTTCCTCTCCTGACTCTATCCTAGATAAATGGTCAGGTCCTGCATTCAATCTACTTGGATTTATAATAACCTCAAAATCATACTCCTGGAAGAGTAATAGCCATTTGCAAATTCTTCCCCCTAACACTGGCTTATTGACCAAGTATTTTAGAGCAGAATGGTCAGTATACATTTTAAAATGTGCGCCCAATAGGTAGTGCCTGAATTTCTGTAGGGCATACACCATAGCTAGTCCTTCTCTTTCTGTAGTGGTGTAGTTCTTCTCGGCTGTGGACAGCTTTCTGCTGGAGTAAGCAATCGGGTGGTCAATACCTCCTTCTCCTGGTTGTGTAAGCACGACCCCCAATGCTATGGAAGAAGCATCGACATGAACATGAAAGGGTTTTCTCCAGTCTGGGAAAACTAGAATTGGCGCAGTGATCATCTTTTCTTTAAGTGTATCCAAGCTCTGTTGGCATTCTTCTGTCCATTGGAACTTCGAATCCTTTTTCAGCAATCTTTCCATAGGTGCTGTGATCTTTGCATAACCTTTGATAAATTTTCTGTAGTACCCTGTATGTCCCAATGTAGTGCGCAATTGTTTGACTGAGTTGGGCGCAGGTAAATTAGCAATGATGGCAACCTTCGCAGGATCCATCAGGAGTCCTTGTCTGCATACAATATGTCCCAACAAAATACCAAAAGGCGCACAGAAGATACATTTTTTCAAGTTAAGGGAAATCTGATACTGTCTACACTTTTCTAACATCATGCGCAAGTTCCCTATATGGTTCTTTAGTAAACCGAACACAGTCCAGTCATCAAAATAGACTTCTAGAAACTTATGAATGAATTCTTTAAATACAGCAACAACAACTCAAGAGAATATAGCGGGAGCGTTTTTGAGACCAAAGGGAATTACCGTATACTGGAATGAGCCCCATTCAGTCGCAAAAGTAGTCTTATGGCGGTCGTCTGGATGGATTCTGATCTGGTGGTATCCGAAAAAGCCATCAATGAAGGAGTAAGCCTCTTGTCCTCCAACATTATCAAGCACCTCGTCTGTAAAAGGAGTAGGAAATGGATCATGTGCTGATGCGTCATTCAGCTTGCGCAAGTCCACAGAGATTCTTATTTCGCCTTTTGTCTTCTTCTCTTGTACGACCATAGGACTAATCCAATCACTTTCCTCTACTAGTTCAATGATACCTGCTGCGAGCATCTTGTCAATTTCTTCTTTAACCTTTTCTTTATATCGCGGATTCAATCTATACAGGCGCTGTTTTACTGGCTTGGCGTCTACTTTCAGAGGTATGCGCATCACTCCTAAGTCTCCTAGGATGCCTTTCATTTCTGTGAACTTGGTAGGAAAGATATCCTGGTAGTCACGTAATAAATCTGAAATATGGCCAACAGTTTCATCATCCCAATAATCTCCAATAGAAGCAAACTTGGGTTTGGCTTCTGTACCAATGTTGATCTTTTTGAGCTTGATGTGTTCTGTAATGGCAGGAATATCAAGCTGAGGACCTTCAACATTGCGTGTCCCTTCTGATTCTGGAATATTGATGTTGCGAGGATCATCCTCCTCTTCTCCAGTAGTGAAATTATAGCATTCCAGGGCATGTTCTATCTGGACAGCCCAATCTCGTTGGGAATATTCTGGTAATGGACATTGTTCAAATACCTTCTTTTTAATACACTTTAAAGCATGGTCGATGCTCGGATATTCTGACTCAAAACTAAAGGTAAGCTGAAAACTTTCTATCATAAGAGGCCAAGTGATAGTGCCTCTGCGCAATTCTGTTTCAGTGTACCAGTTCCTTGGAACTGTATCCAATGTGTGGATGAATAGGTGAACCCACTCATCTTCTGGAATATCTGACCATTGCTGAATACATGCTTCAACATGTGACCTGGGGTCACTCTGTCCCTCATATTTGCACAACACTTCTGCTGTAGTTCCCTGAAATCTGCGCAGTATCAATCTGCGACAGTCTTGCCATGTGTGAATATTCTCTTTATGCGCACCCCACCATCTTGCGGGTGTAGCACACAGTGCGACATCCAAAGCTTGTATGCACTGCTCATCTGGAATCTGCTGTTCATATGTATGTATGAATTTACTTACTTCAGTTAAACCATAAAAAATTGGAGTGTCAGTCACTTCTGTTCCAATCCATTGAATGGATTTAGTCATCATGGCGCAACGCCTTGCAGAAACCTCATGTAAGCGATTCTGCCAGTTTTCCAATCCTGCTTCCGAATCGGATGTGCACGAACTATCACATCGCCAGCTGATATGGCCGTCTGCTGTGGGATTGACATAGTCACTATGACTAGTAGTCATCTGATACAAACTTTCCATGTGGCGCACTTCTTCTTCTGCCCGAATGGGTTCGATATATCTTGGTCCTTGAATAGGTTCAAGCGGTGCAATGACCCTAATCTGGTCATCCTCAAAGGTCATCTGTCTTTTCTTCAAATTAATGACAGCCAGCTTATCAAATGCCCAGTCTATACCTAAAGGTGCTGGGTATGGTCTACTATCATCCAGAATTTTGATTACTTCAAAGTCTGCAGAACTTCTTACTCCCTCGATATCAATAGGTACATTGGGTAATCTGCCCAATGGAGAGACTCGTTGCTGATTCGCAAGTCTTAGATGGATGGGAGATCTTGTAAGCTGAGGGCTACCCATCTGTTCCCATGTCTACATGGTGAGAACATTAACTTCTGAGCCCAAATCTAAAATGACTTCGTCCATTTCAAATGCTCCAATCTGTGCTGCGAGTCTCATTTCTTTTCCAGTTCTAGTGTGACTCCCAATCTGGTGAACAGCACGCTGTGGTGTGTTCATCGCAGCAGATTATTGACACTTATCCAATAGGTGTTGAAGTTCCATAGTTGCTTTTTCATTGTGCAACAACTTTAAGCAGTTCCTTAGAAAAGTATGGACACTTCCTAGTGCATCCTCTTCATCAGGCCTTCCAGATGTAGTGGCCTGTTCTTGTACCAGGTTGTCTTGTCTTAGCACTTGCGATCTAATATCATTATGCGGAATTGGGACAGAACTTGAAGCTCTCGGATCTGAGAAATACTCTTGAGCTTGCTTGAATGCTTCTTTTTGCTTCTGCAGGTTAAGTGGGGCTGGTTTAATATTAGCATGGCGCACCCATTGCGTCGCTTGCTTTCCAGTTCCCATCTCTGGCACACCAGTGGTTGCTCCACTGCGCGTTACTATGTTAACTGTAGGGTCTGGTTCTCTTTTTTCTGCTCCAATCAACTGAATATTCTGATTGACCTGTGGTGTCTTTGCTTACATCTTAGCCATTAACTGAGGACATTCTTCAATGACATGATCATAAGATTTACAATATCTGCAAATGGTTGTAGGATTCTAGCAATCCCTTGCAAAATGGCCTTGCGCTCCACAATTATAACAAGTGATCTGTCCTCTTCCTCGACCAAAATTTGTTGCGCGTCCACGACCCCTATAATTTCCTGCTCTACCATCGCGAGTTTGGTCATACTGTGGATCTGCTGTGGGTCCTTGTGTCTCTAATTGTACTCTATAAACATCATGCTTTCTTTCTATCATAAGGTCATATGCTCTACAGTTATTCTCATCATGGCCTACTGATTTGTAGAAATTATAATATAGATTCTTTGGAGTTTGTACGTATTTCTGAAGTGACATTCTTGTGGTCTATGACCTCTAGTTCTACAGATTTCGCACCAAGGCCCCTGTGCCTGTGGTAAAGGATTAGATGCTCCAGTTGCAATATACTCTATGAAAACGGGACAATGGTCCTTTGAATGACCTTGCGCTTTACATTTTGTACACCAAATTTCTTCTTTAACATCCTTGCCTTTCTTAATATCATGCACTTGCAAGGTTAAGTTTGCTAATTGGTTCTGCAACTACGCAACATCGTTGCTTGTTCTAGCAATTGGTGAAGCTTCTAGTTTCATGGCCATCTCTAGAGCTTGTTCCTGAGTAGTGAGATTCTGTTGCATAAGAGGAAGTCTAATGTGTGGGAGCAATGCAGCAATGAACCATTCCTTATGCTGCTGTGGTGCAAACTCAAAGCTTACTTGATCTATCAAGGCTTTGAACTTCTGGTCAAAGTCCCATACTGACTCTGTAGGTAACTGTTTGATGTCTTTGAGTTCTGTTATACACTGTGATTTTGATTTAGGTTTCTTGAATTCTCTAATCATAGCATTTCTTACATCAGAAAGCGTCCTATTCTGTGCGGATGAGTATTTCATGAACCAAGTTAAGGCTCTTTCTCTTAGTGTGGTTGCTAACTGAACCAGTTTAACAGCATCATCATTAATTTGCTTGATTGTCCAAATGGCTTCACATAGGAACCAGTGCTGTTCAGGGTCTTCTATCCTTGTTCCTCTAAAAGTTGGTTGCTTCATGTCATCACCTATCCTTCTTGCGCTAGGTTGAGGTGGAGGTGCTGTAGCAGTGCTTCTGGGCTGGTTAAATAAAGGTGGTGCTGAGGTACTAGAAGTACCGTGCGGGCTACTAGAAGGTGTTACTGCGGGGTTATACTGAGCTCCATCTAGCTTTTGCAGTATAAAGGGGTGATAAGGGATATGAACACTCCCTTGTCTCTCTATATGGTTTGCTCGAAGAACTTGACTCTCTTCTGGGCTAGACTCAAAAGAATGCTGGTCAATGCCTACTTTATACCGTTTTCCACTACGAGTGCAACCAATAAGTTCAGGATCACTATCAGAATCCGCGGACATTACTTGTCTATGCTATTCATCGGAAGCTAAGCATAGCTTTTCTTTTTCATATAGAAGCATTTTTATCCATAAGTTCAAAGAATTTAAGAACTTACCTCTGTGTGCTTGGAAGAAACTCCTCTTTGCTTCGCTGAAACTCTTTCTTGTATCTACTGCAAACTCAGTGATGAAACCTTCCAGCAGACTATTCAACCAAAAGTCTACTGCACGGGACACCGAATTATCTACCCGCTTCAAAATATTGACTAGCTCAGTCGTCCAAGCGACGGGTCGATCAACATGCACAGTGGGTCTAGTATCTACTAACTTGGCTATCCAAGCATGCAGCTCAAGTGCAAATGTGACAAAGAAAATTTCGTGAAGGTCAGTATAGATATACTTCTGTAACCAGTCTTCTGTCTGAAGCCTAGAGCTTTTGTTTTCTTGTTCAGCGAACTTTGCAGCCTTTAAATCAAACCAGTCTTGAATTTCTTTAGCTGTAGGATTCCAGTAACACATTTGTTAGCTGAGCAACGGAACCATTTGTTGGCTCCAGCAACAATCTCACACGTCGCCGAAATAACAAGTCTCAAGGAAACGGAACCATTTGTTGGCTCCTTCTTTCTCTGGGTTTCGCCTCAATCTCGCGCGTCGCCAAAATAACAAGTCTCACAGTAACAAGTCACAAGGAAACGGAACCATTTGTTGGCTACTTTTTGGACAGACCCGGGTTTTAATGAAGCGCAGCAACAAAACCCCTTGGCGCACTGGCCCTCTCGGCAACGAGCTGCGCAGCAGCTCGAGGTCTCACCCGAAGTGCTATGGGGGGCTAAGGAATCAAGCTTCCTCAACCTTGGCGATGCGGAGACTGCAGTCTTTTCCCCTCTCGCGGGAGTTCTCGGGCGGAATGGCTTATTTCTTTGTAGCTCTCAGCGTGATAGCGCTGCAACTCGTACCAGCTTAACCGCGAGGTCCCTCGTTTCCAGCGCACGAGGTGATTACCCTCCGCGTCGATACCCTATGTATCGTTCCTGCTTGTGCGCCTAGTGTGGTAACACATGCCTCAATCGCCGCAGTGACAGCGTTCTACAGGTTTCTTATACTTAACAATTATAGCTACCAAGAAAGCTTGCGGACTTGCTTAGCATATTCATAATGATAACGAAATGTTCATGTACACACAGATGGTGAATCAAAACATACAATCACACAACACAGCGTTGCAACAAGGAAAATTATGAAGTCCAACTCCAAGGGGAAACCACGTCCATGGGGAGAGTATCTTATATTAATCACATAATAGAAATTACAATCCTGCTGCGTACACAGCTACAGCCTTAGATCTTTCCAGGAAACTCCACGCACATAGCTGGGAGCCCTTCTCTCGATCTAGTCTCTTCCTCTACAGAGATTACAATAGTTCAGACATCGACTCAGACTGTCTGCAACTCGGGGATTAACTTCACAGCTATCTCAGCTCTAACTCTTGTCTTCTAACAACTCAGTAGAAAACAATCACCATACAAAATAACCAACCCACTAACTAGCTAGCTAACGTCTAACCTTTACAATTACACATATATATAGGTGGCCATGACGGTCGCACCTTTACAAAGCTGTGGGCCTTTCCCAGCAGTAATCCCCAAAAACCCTAACCACGCACATGGCTAGGTGTACTGTAGGCACTGCTTGCAGTCACATCGCCGTTTCCTACAGGTTCCGTGACTTTCAGCGCAGATTGCGGGTATGGGCGCCGCTTCATCGTTTACTGCTCCTTGTCCTTCGTCTTCAATGCTTTGGTCCGTTGCTCTTCCTTGATCAGAACAACCATAACTTCTGTACTTAGCCTTAAATGAGGGTAGTTGATCCCTCTACTCCGTCGCTTCATTTATTATGGTAGCTGAGCTCTCTACTCGGCCACATTAATTCTCCTTTGACGTGTGCGCGCGAGCTCCGCGATTTCCGGTCCATAATCTGCGCTGAGCTCGTCCATCTGGCACCGTACTGCGCACCTTTTCCTTCTACCCAAAAATTGGTGTTTATTCAAAATTATCACTTTCCTTCAATACTTGTGCCTTTTCCTCAAAATTCGCAGCTTTACCATAGCTGCGGCCTAGGCTCCAACACATACATAAGTACATAATCTACCTAATCATACAATGCATCCATCTGATACATATACAAATACATGATCCACCTGATCATACAATGTATCCACCTGATACATATACAAATACATGATCCAACTGATCATATCAAGCATCCAACATGATGAATATACAAATGCATGATCCAAATGATCATATCAAGCATCCAACATGATGCATATACAAATACATGATCAAACTGATCAAAGCATCCAACATGATGCATATATAAATACATGATCAAACTGATCAAAGCATCCAACTGATGCATAGACAAAGCAGTAACTGGAGCATCGTCCTGATGCTCATCACACAAAGCTTGCATCCACAGCCATGGGAAGGATCCTCCTTTCACCATGCTTGGAATGGCTCCTGCAAATGTGTCCATCACTTCTTCCTCGAAGTGTCATCAATCTGAAGAACACCAAGCCTCTCTCTGAAGTACTCAAACTTCACTCTGGATAGTGGTTTCATCAACACATCTGCAACCTGGTCATTCATCGCAACATACAGGAGCTTCACTGCTCCTCTCTGCACCATATCCCTGGTATAGTGATATTTGATCTCAATGTGCTTCGACCTGTCGTGGAACACCAGGTTCTCAGACAACTTCACACAACTTTGGTTATCACAAAAGATACTAGTAGCCTCTAGCAGCAGATCAAATAACTTAGACAGTAGCTCCAGAGCCATAATGCCTCACAACTAGCCGAACAAGTTGCAACATACTCTGCCTTAGCTATACCCAGTGCTGCCCAGGACTACTTCCTGCTATACCAAAAGATCACACTCGATCCTATGCTGAAGCAACACCCAGATGTGCTCTTCTTATCTGCAACACTGCCTACCCAGTCTGAATCAACATAACCCTGCAGGTTAAACTTTTGATTCGCATCAGACTTGAGCCCATAATCAATTGTACCCTTTAGGTACCGCAGAATATTCTTTATAGCAACCAGGTGAACACCTCTGGGATCTATTAAGAACTGGCTCAATGTGTTCACTGCAAAGAAAATATCTGGTTTAGTGTTCGTTAGGTACATCAAGGACCCAATCATTTGACGATACACCATGACATCAACTGGATCATATGAAGCATCACATAGAAGCTTCAGGTTCGATGCCATAGGTGTGTCCATGGCCTTGCAGTCCATCATCCATAACCTCTTTAGGATCTCTACTGCATACTTCCCTTGTCCAAGGAAGATTCCATCTGCACTCAAACACACCTCCATGCCTAGGAAATAGTGCATCATCCCCAAGTCCTTCATCTCGAACTCGGCAGCAAGCTTCCTCTTGGTGTCAGCAATCAACCCATCCTCACCTGTAACAAATAGGTCATCCACATACAAAAGTCGTATCATAGGATTTCCTTCCTCAACCTTGTAGTAAAGGTTGGAATCCGCTTTACTTTTGGTAAAGCCCAAACTGGATAGAAGCTGTCTATCGTACCATACCAAGTCCTAGGATCTTGCTTCAAGCCATACAAGGATTTCTTCAACCTGCACACATATGACTTCCTATCATGTGTCTCAAAACCAAGTGGCTGCTCCACATACATTTCCTCCTTGGCTACACCATTCAAGAAAGCTATCTTGACATCCATCTGGTGTATCTTCCATTGCATCAATACAGCCAGGGAAAGTACTGATCTGATGGAAGTGTACCTGGCTACAGGAGAAAAAGTCTCTTCATAATCTATCCCCTCTTTCTGGGAGAAGCCACGAGCTACAAATCTTGCTTTGTATTTTTCTATGCTACCATCTGTAGCATGCTTGATCTTGTAGATCCATTTGGAAGTCACAACATACTTCCCTTCAGGTCTTGGGACTACATCCCAAACATCATTTTTCATGATCGGTTGGTATTCCTCAACCATGGCATCCTTCCATTCTTTCTTTTCTACTGCTTCTCCATAATTGGAAGGTTCTTTGTTTATAATATCACAGAGTAGGGAAATAGAACTAGTATGTCATCTAGTCCTCTTCCTTTCTCTGTGTTCTTCTTCTGGAATTCCATATCTTTTTGCATCTTAAATGAGCTCTCTAGCCCATGCAGGTTTCCTCTTATGAGAGTTCTTCTCATGGGGTGGATCTACAGGTTCTTGCGGATATTCCATTTCACGATCTGCATTTGTAATTGTTTCAGTCATGGTGGTGTCTTGAAATCTGGTTTCCTTTGGTTCTTCATGATCTTCAATAGGTGTTTTCCTTGACTTGATGAAGGATGAGTTTTCATCAAATGTCACATCCTTGCTGACATCAATCTTCTTGAACCCTGGAAAGTATATTCTGTAAGCCTTCAAGCTTTCACTGTATCCCACAAAGATGCCCTTCTTTCCTGAAGGATCTAGCTTTGTCCTCTTTTCCTTTGGGACATGAGTATATATTGGACAACCAATTATTCTGAGATGGATGACTTCAGGTTTTTTACCAGAGAATACCTCTTCTGGTGTCTTGTTGTCCAATATCTTGTGAGGTGTTCTGTTCTGCACATATACAGTTGCCCTAGCTGCTTCTACCCATAGATGCATAGGTAGATCCTGGTCATGCAGCATTTCCCATGCTTCCTCCATGATTGCTCTATTCTTCCTTTCTGCAACTCCATTCTATTGTGGATTGTGGGGAGAATTCAACTCCCTCTTAATCCCTGAATCACTGCATAACTTCTTGAAATCACCTGAAGTGAATTCTCCGCCATTGTCAGATTTGAATGTCTTGATCTTCTTATTATTTTGATTTTCCATCAAGGTTTTGAATTCCTTGAACTTATCAAACACTTTATCCTTATTCTTCAAGAAATAAACCCAAGTCTTACTAGAGAAATCATTAATGAAAGAGACATAGTATACATACCCACTCAGAGAACTGGATGACATTGGACCACATACATCAGAGTGGATAATATCTAAGATTCCTTTTGCTTTGCTTTCACTACTTAGAAATGCCTTCTTAATGTTCTTTCCTTTTGCACCTCCTTTGCAAACACCTTCATGCTTTGTCTTGATTTCAGGAAGACCCTGTACAACTTTACTTGCAATTGGTGGTGCCTTATAGTGCACATGTGCAAGCCTTCTATGCCAAAGTTCACTTGGCTCCATGGATTCATGTACCATGGCATGTTCAGGTTGTCTCTTCAATTTGTACAATCCTCCCTCTTACTCTCCAATCACTACTGCATCATCTATAGTTTTACCCTTTGGCCACATTAGGACTTGGCCATCTAAAAATGCAACCCTCATGCCTTTTGCATCCAATGCAGATATGGAGAGTAGGTTCTTCTTGATCCCAGGTACATATAGAACATCTTTCATCTTCAAAGACTTCCTCGAGTCTAGGTTGTAGGAGGATTCACCACTTCCCTTGATGGGATATTGATATTAATCCCCAAGTTTCACTTTATGGGGTGACTCATGTTCAGATAGATTTACAAAAGATTCTTTAATTCTAGTCATGTGTTTGGAAGCCCCACTATCAATAAGACAATCATTACATCCATAAGAGATAGTACCTATGAGAGCATAGATTAGAACATATTCATCTTCACTTGATGAAGCATCACTTTCTGCCCTAGCCTTCTTCTTGGGAAGTTCATCATCCTCAGCAGCATGAGCATGAAATCTCTTCTTGTTGTACCTCTTCTTCTTGTTGAATTTGTTGTTGTTGTCTTTCTTCTTCTTGGGACAATTTGAGGCAAAGTGTCCTATTTCATTACAATCGAAACATCAAACATGAGAGAGATCTTTCTTCTTATGATGAGGGTGAGAATGTTTCTTGTTATGAGATTTCTCCCTCTTAAACTTGCATCCCTTGGTGTGTGTTGTGAGAGCTTGATCTTCATTCCCCATCTTCTCTTCTTGGGCCATAAGCCTTGCTTCTTATTGTGAACATTCCTCCCATAGTCTACTGAAGGAGATCAACTTCCTTCTTGCACAGATTCCCTGGATTAAGGATTCCCATGACCTAGGTAGGCCATTCAATGTGGTCATGACAACTTCACCATTATCCACTACTTCATCCACAGCTTCAAGTTGTTCCTTGATCTGAGAGACCTTAGAGAAATAAGATTGAATGGTCTCTCCATTCTGAAGCTTTACCCCTTTTAATTGGTTCTGCAGAGTCATCTTTCGATTTATGTTCTTCCCTTCAAATAGCTTGGTTAAGGAATCAAACATCTCCTTGGGTGTCATTAGAGATGACACATGTGGTATGAGATGGTCTTTGATAGAATAAACAATGATCCTCTTTGCCTTAACCAAGTTCTTCTTATGTAAGGCCTTAGCCTCTTCTCCCTCTGGGATAGGGACCTCTTCACTTATGTAAGTGCCCAATTCATTTTCTTCCAGGATTAACCCAATCCTATACTTCCATGCTCAGAAGTTATCATCCCCTTCAATCTTATCCTCAAGCTTGGTGTGGTGAGACATCTTAAAGGGTACTTCAAATGGAAATAGAAAAGATTTAGGTCTTACCACTTGATTTGCAGAAATCTGGATCTGGTGCTGGATTAGGGTTTGTTAGAGAAACCGTAAAAATTCAAAATGTGAATTTCAAACTTCTAAAAGGATAGAAAGATGCACCTTGATGAGCTGATCAGCCTGGTATATTCAGAATTTGAAATCTGCAAAGTTTCACCCTTCAGAAATGCCTTTTTTTCTCCCGGATTCACTAGGGAGGACCCTGAATTAGGGTTTGAGTTTCCTGGAGCTTCACCCAACCAAAAAGTTCGATACAAATCTCCAAACTTTGACTTTTCCAGGGATCTTCCAGCTATGGTCTCAGGAGTCAGTCAAGGAGGCAAAGCAATAGGCTGGAAATGAAACTAAACCACTGGAAATCAAACCCTAATAGAAAAATGGACACTACAGGAAAATACACTACTGTGCAGTCCATAAACCAGCATACACTAGAAAATAAATGCTACTATGAAGTGTATAAAGCAGCGTTCCTCAGGTAACAAACGCTAATGTAAGTAGGGTAAACTAGCGTACATGTCTCAAAAGGACACAAACAGGATTTGCAGCAGTAAACTAAGATAAATCAGGAAAGAAAGAATAGGTAACAGTGACCTACAAGATCTCTCAGAGAATGAAAAACTAAAGAAGGACTGGAATAAACCCTAAACTAGGTCTCCTAGAGCAAAAAAACTACCGGTTACTCCCCAGTGTAGTCGCCAGTCTGTTGTTCATCATTTATACCTTATAGTGAGGAGAGACACTACCAACTTGGGATGGGTGACAGGTAAATACATTCATTGCATTGCATTTAGTTCTTACAAATGAAAGAGATCAAGATATCGAAAGATGTACCTTTTACCGACTGCTGGTCCTAGCTTTCGCTTGATCCTCCACTTATGATGAACCTGCAACACAAAGGAAACCTTCCTCGGCGTATCTTGACTATATAAATATTGATAAATATTGAAAGCAAACAAACGTCAACAATAATCAGATACTAATCCAAATGAGCATACAATCCAATAGACATTCGATTTGGGAAAGGAAGGGTATTTCCACCTTTTTATTGTCAAAGAAACATGAATCGGTACAAGTATACCTGATCGGTCAAGATGCTTCTACAACCAAGTCCTAGGCTCCTGCTCTTCACAATGACTTGGGAATTCCTCCAGCGTAACAGCACTTAAGGCCTTTCTTCCAGGTCTAGTTCTATCTTTCTATCTAGTCTCCTCTCATGGATCCTCCTTGTATTTATGGGACAAGGTAGGCAGTTGGATTCGAAAGGTGGTTGAATTGGGAGGTTGGGGAAGTTGCGAAACCAACTTCAACTAATCCCAATTCGTAATATTAATATATTTTTTGACTTCATCTTAAGATGTACACGGGTTTCATATAACCAGAGTAGCGTGTAGTAAGCAACTTTTGTGCTTTACAACAAGCGTTTACAACATTTTTATTTGTGTACGTTGGTTGTCCTTAAGGAAAGCAATGTTCACCTCCAAGGTGTACGTTGGTTTTCTATACAGAGAGTAGCGTACATGTGATGAAATCAGCAGAAACAGTAAGTTTCTCAGTTGAAGAGAGTAGTTCCAATCAATAATTCATCCAGGTTAACCTAGCTCTTCAATCCTTAGTGTCCTTTTGTGTGATCAACAGAGCAATGTGATCACAGACGGAGAAGTGCAGATTTGACCTATAAAGGATTGACCTATAACAACCATTCAACACTGTTGTTTGTCTTTCTTCTGATTCCCCAAGCATAGTCCTTCATCTTATTTCCTTCCGATTCATATAAGACTCCACCCGCACCTGCCAACCCTGAGTTGCCTTTCGAGGCACCATCAAAGAACAGAGTATTGCTCTCAATGTTGCTTTTCCAACTCTGAAAATCTTTTGCATTCTTCCTGATATGCCAATTATGAAGTATAGGTCTCCCAGCTAGAGTGACCAAGGAAAGAGAGAGATTTGGAACTAAGAAATCAGAGGTCTAGATGCGAGAACTCTTTCTGGGGTGGAACTGATATCTTCAAAAATTTCCTTGTTCCTGGCTGCCCATATCTTCTAGCAAATAAATTTTGGGAAAGCTTCCCAAGCTCTTTTGAAGTCTGTTTTGTTATTAAGGGATCTAATTTAGTAATCCTTCCAGCAGGAAAATAGATCGTTCCAATTGGTTGGCAAAGTTACCTCAAAATTTAAATCAAGATACGCTCTATGCCAAACTTCTTGTGCAAATTTGCATTCCAGGAATAAGTGGTCTATTGTTTCGGCTGAGGCTTTACAAAGAATGCACCTTGCATGCCCTTCTATCCCTCTTTTTATAAGGTTCTCTGCTGTGAGGATTTTTCTGTGCGCAAGAGTCCATGTAAAGGAGTTGATTTTAGGAAGACAATCTTTTCCCCAAACTTTAAGCCATTTTTTGTCTTTATTTCTACTGAAGGTATCCATCAACCGATATCCTTCCTTGACAGAATACTCACCCGATTTCCCCAGCCTCTTCTATCATTCATTTGCTGAAGAACTGGAGATGCTCCATGAAGAAGCTCAAGGAAATCCCTATAATCTCCACGTAGGTGCTCCGAAATCTCCAAGTCCACCCATCCTGCCCATCTGCCAGTTTCAGTCCACTTAGAGAGGTCGAACATCGAGGAGATATTGTTTTGATCCATCCAAGATTTTAGATCGGCTAGATTAGGGAGAAAACTAGCTAGAGAGCATGCTTCTAGTCCTAAGCTATCATGCCAAAGGTTGATCTTCTTTCCACTGCCCAGGATCCAATATAGATTCTTATGTATGATATGAGCCGCATTCTTGCAAAGGTTCCAGATGGGAGTGCCTTTGATGTTTTGATCTATATTCTCCACACACCTTTTTTCTGTACCCGCTCATATATTTATTTATAATTATCTCCTTCCACCATGCTTTTTTTCCTGAGACAACTCTCCAAAGAATTTTCGCACCTAAGGCAAGGTTCATAATCGATGGGTCTTTTCTCCCAGCACCTCCATAGATTTTGGGCCTACAGACTTTCTCCCAATTCATGAAGTGAAATTTCTTTGTACCATTGGATTTCCCCCATTTCCACAGAAATCTTATGATTTCTTTTGTGACCTTCATGATGACGCTCATGGGGGCTAATTAAATTGAGCATACATATATAGGATATGTCGAGAGAACTGACTGAATCAGAACTAGATTTCTAGCCAAGTTTAACCATCTAGAGCCCCAAGAGGAAATTTTAAATTTAATTTTGTCTATCAAGTTCTGCCAATCCGCCACTTTGTTCTTCCCTTCGAAAATTGGGATTCCTAGATATGTGAAAGAATTCCATGTGGGACAGAAGTCAAAGCTAAGGATCCGCACTATTCAGGTTGAAGTTCCAGTCGAGCAATTCCAGCTGTTGATTTTTCCATCTGAGGGTTTGAGAAAAGTGGTTAGGGCACCTTTGAATCTCTCTACAATGATTGGGAAGGATCCCCCAAGCAGAATTGTGTCATCTGTGAATTGGGTGTGGTTGGCTTCTTTGACACCTCTTGCAATCCTCAGGCCTTTAAGCTCTCCTGATCTTTGCAAGAGTTAAATCTTCCTGCTCAATGTTTCAGCCACCAAAAGATAAAGAAAGGGAGACATAGGATAACCTTGACGTAAACCTCTAGTGGCTTGGAAGAAGTTTTTGGGCCTGCCATTTACTAAAGGTGCTATCCATGGCCTGCTTAAGCAAGCTTTTACCCATCTGATGAATCTTTCGGAGAAGCCAAATTTTCTCATTACTTCAAATAGAAAGAAATGGTTTACTCTGTCAAATGTGTTTTCCATATCCAACTTTATTTCCATCCCTTGTTGTTTTCTTTCCATGCTGGAGTGAATAGCCTCCTGGACGATGATGATATTGTCTATAATTTGCCTCCCGGCAATGAATCCACCCCAAGAATTTGAGATGAGGTTTCCCATTATATTTTTCATTCTAATGGAGATGATTTTTTATAGAATCTTATAGGAAGTGTTACAAAGAGAGATAGGACGAAATCTATCAATCAAGATCGGGTTTCTCTCTTTTGGCATGAGCACCAAAAAGGAGGAATTGGTGGCTCCTTCTAATTTGTCTTTCTTTCTGGTCCAATTCAACATTCTCTTCAAGTCATCTTTTATGACATCCCAAGTTGCTCTGTAAAAATTTATTGTAAAACCATCTGGCTCGGGGTCTTTATCCAGGTGGAGGGACCAGATTGCATCTCTAATTTCAAATTCTAGAATTGGTTTGTCAAGCTCACAGTTATCAGTTTCATATATGAGTAAGGGGATACCTAAGAGTAGATCAACTTGAGCTACCGGATCAGCCTCGTCAATATATGAGTAGAGCTTGCGAAATGCTCCAAAGCATGTATCTTCAGCTCCTCCTGCCCAACGACCTAGTTCCCATTGATGCCTCCCAGAGACGAGCTTTTGTTTGCTTGTGGAAGTAATTCGTATTATTGTCCCCTCCGTTTAGCCATGTTTGCATGGAATTTATTATCCATTCCTCTTCCTCAAGCCTAGCAGCATTTAACATCCTTAAATTCAAATCTTTTTCTTTGTTTATAGTGATGTTAGAAATCTCATCGGTCTCCATACTTTGATGTAGGGTGGCTAACTCCAATTTTAGCATCGATTTGATAGTTCCAGTATTTGTATGTTTCAATTTAACCCATCCTTTTAGAGCAGCGTGAACTGCCCGAAGTTTACATTCCCAAATATAGCTAGGCGATCCATAGAAGCTGGAACTCCACACGTTTTGGATTAAGCTCAAAAGATTCCTGTCGTACATCCATACTAGGTTGAAGCAAAATGGAATTGGCCCAAGTTTTTCTGGTGCAAAAAGGGTCAGGAAAATAGGTTTATGATCAGAAGTAGCAGAGGGAAGGGCATATGCAGCATGAATGAGGTCTTTTAGGAGGAAGGATGAGCTTTCCAGGAATCTATCTAATCTTGTTGCAATATGTCCAGTACCAACTCTTTTATTGTTACAGGTGTATTTTCCTTTTTTCAAATCGATATCTAGCATATCCAGAACAAGGATCAAGTCCTCCAACCATTCCTCGTAAGGATCCATGACTCTCAATCCACCGCATTTTCCTACTGATTTTTGGTGTTATTGAAATCCATTGCAATGATAACATCTTTACCACGAAGGTCAACATTTAATTTTGGCAGATCCTCCTAGAAGGTGTCTTTGTCTATGTAATGTGTTGGACCGTAAACACTACAGACATAGGTTAAGTGCTGACTGTTTTGTTCTTGGATTTAGAGAAGAAGCCAATGATGGATTTATTTGGAAGAATTTATTAAGAGGTTGCTAGAGAGAAATGTAGCAATACCTCCAGAGGATCCTTCAGAGATTTGGGATTTTCCATGTCAGTCCTTCCAGAATAGACGTGAAAGCACCAAGGCCTCCACGTCTTGCATTTTGGTCTCCTGTAACAGCAACAAGTTTGGTTTTTCTAATCTTATCATTTCTCTCAAAGCTTCTACTTTGGTAGATCCCCCTAGACCCCTGCAGTTCTAGGAGACAACTTTCATCACTTCTCAGTCGCTTGAGACCCTGCTTGAGGTCTTCCTTCTGGCTTTGTTCCTCCGTGATTTTTGTTGTTTTGAAGCAACTTTGTTTCTTCTATGCTTTTTTGTCTCCCCAAATCTAATTCCCTTTTTTCTTCCTGCTCACGGTGGTATCTGTGAGATTTCCTCCCTCTTGTATTTGGGATCAAAACAACATACTGGGGATCCAAAAACTCCTGGGACAATGAGTTTTCTGGTGAGAAGAGCGGCAACACAACTTTGATTTGCTTAAACTTGTCTGCCCAAGTACCTCCAGGGGTTGTGATTTCCTCCATGACCACATTTGTTATTTCCTTGCAAGGAGAGGGTGTAGGCGTATCGATAGGAATGTGAGATGCATCTGTTGGTGCTTCTGTCTCTATGTTGTTCTGAGATGGTATTTCCCTTTCCTCCATTTGTAGGGTTTGAAATTGGTTACTGGTTGTCGCTTCTACCCCTTCCTTCACTTTTTTTTTCCATTTGAGATCCATTTACTGTGGGATATGACTACGTTTCTTTCATCCCCCTCTTTGCTTACTTCCAACCTTCCTAAGGTTTTTTCTCATGGGTTTCTTGAATTAATTTCGGGCAATTTTTTTTGAAGTGGCCATACTCGTGATGTTTTTTGCACTTAAAGGGTAGTTGCTCGTAATCGACTTTCTACATGTGCTCCCATCCATCCATTCGCAAATTTACTACCTATGACAAAACTTTTTCCAGATCGACTTCCACACAAATTCGAGCATAGGAGAACAATGGTCCTTTGGGTTTAGCTTTGCCAATGTAAGTGCCAAGGGCATTGCTGATTTCCTGAAGGGTTTCATCATTCCAATAGTGTAGAAGAAGATGTGGGAGGCGAACCCGTACTGGGACTGCTGAAGGGACATCTCTTTCTGGGTCGAATGATAAGCTCCAATGGTTTAAATAGAGCCCACGAGTGCCCAAGAAAAATGACCCACTTCTAAAGATGTGGTCTCGACCTGCTTTATGTTCAAACAAGAAAGTGAAGAAGCCCTTACCACAAAAACAGTGTTGCAAACCCCCGGTGATCAAAGGCATCCAATTTTTATTTATCCAGGCATCCATGGTTTTTGAAGAGGGCCAAATCCCTGTGAATTTCCCTATTAAACCTCTTTCTCTCAAGGCTAAGGCTTTCAGTCTTGAAGCTGCAGACATGATCTGGATGCGGGGAGCATCCATTCGTTTCAAAAAGGCCTCACTGGAAGAAATGGAGGAAGACAGAAGCAATGGAGTTAAAATGCATATACTCTCCCCTTTTTATGTTTATTCTTTACTTTGTCATGTTTTGCTCCGAAGAAGTATGTATTAAGTATTAATGCATTTAATGTTATTGTTGTTTCACATTTAAAAGCATTAACTTGACATCGAATAGTTTATATCCCAACTGATATTCAGTCAAACTGGTTATTGTTGTGTCACATCTAAAAACCTTAACTTTACATCTAATGATTTATATCTCCTCTCAGTTATAGAATTAATATTGTTAAATCTCAACTTACCTATAGAATTGATATTGTTAGTCAAATTTGAAAGGACAAGTAAAAATGATGGGTGACCTTAGTAATTAAGAATGGAATGCCAATTATTTAACATAAATTTGATATCTATTCTAATTTTACTAAAGTCTTAAATTTGATATCTATTCTAATTCTACTAAAGTATTCTAATTCTAAGGTGCAAACTTTTCTTTAAATTTTATATTCTAAAAAAAATGTATGAATTAAAATGAATCTATATTGATTTTATGAATATATACATACCAAGCAGTATTCAAATTTCATCATTTTTTTGTTTTAATTAATTGAATTATATATCTCATTGGTTTCTAACTTTAGATTAGGGTGGACATTATAAAAAAATTATTTATTTATTATTTATTATTTTATTAAAGTGTCATGTGTCAACTCCATATTAAACATGGAATTACACTTCGCCTTCATTAGCAAAAAAATTATCAAATGCATTTCATTGTTGGAGTCTAGTGCAAGAAGCCATTCTAACTTCCTAACAATCAAATTTGAAAGACATAACTTATTATTTTATGGAATAAGCTATTTTTTCTAAGGTTTTGAACTTTTCATTTTTGTTAGTATTTAAAATTTTGTTCAAATCACCATTATAGTTATTCAAATTACATATTTTATAACAAAAATAGATTCACCCTTCTCAAAAACCTTGTTTATGTAATTCCAACAATTTCAATAGGATTTTAACAACACTACAACAAACCAATCATCAAATAACTTTGAAATATATAAAACTTTCAACAATATGGTTAAAACTTATTCCTACTTTTAAACATCAAATTTGGAAAACATGATATTATTTTATTTTAAAAGGTTGAAAATTTATAATTTACTATATTTTAAAAAACATTAATTTTATTATTCTCATAATCTTCGTTATCTTTATATTGAGAATAATTGTATCTTATTCTTATTTTGAGAATAATTGTACCAAGAATGTGAAGTTCTCTTTAGAGTGTGAAGTTCTCTTTAACCTAATATATTAGAGATGATGTCACATAAGTGAACCATTATATGTTGACTTTACAAAATGACAATAATATTAATAATATTATATATTACTCATATATATATATATAGATATATATGCCCAAGGGGTAGGGTAAAGCTTCTAGTCCCTTTCACTTGGATTTATGAACTAACAAACTTCAAGGAGAGATTTTTGACATATACATGTAATAAAACTACAATATGAAGAGATAAAAGAAGTCTATATTTATATAAAAATATAAATACTATACATATGATATTTATATAGAAATATTGTTAAGTTATTTATTTTAATATTTATATTTAAATTTTAAATAATAATAAAATATTTTAAGAAATTTTATTTTTATCTAATATTTATTAAATCTAAAATTAATATCATCCTTTAAAAAAATATATATATATAATTTTTATTAAAATTTTATAACATTTAATATTTCTACTATATTATTATTATTATTATTATTATTATATATATAACATAATCTTGAAAAAAATCTAAACTTTAAAACTGAATAAAGTAAAACACTTTTCATTTAACATTATGATAAGACATAGGTGATCAATTTTTGAAACTAGTATACAAACACACTTAGTAATATTATTATTAATATATATATATATATATATATATATAATTTTATGTTTTGCTTATAGTTTGTGTTCCTTTATTGTTATTTAAATAGTCAAAGGAGAGATTATTAAGGATTGAGAAGGTTATGATAAAAAAAGAATTAGTTGGTCATTCTCAATTTGAAAATAGTGATGGCTACTCAGGTATATTAAAGAAAACTTAATAATTTTTAAAGAGTAAATATTGAACAACATTTTCAACTAAAAATATTTTGAAAGAAAAAACATTATTAAAAATTATTTGTCAAATATTTTTTTTTAATTTTTTTTATTTGGTACCATTACACAATTAAATTTTAAAAAATCATAAAAAATTATGAAAAATAGACAGTTATGGGAGGTAGGCACTGCTAGGGTTTCTAGTCACGGTTCGCTTTCTAGGGCCGCCATGGACTCCTCTCCTCCTGCGGATCCATCCCCGGAGGAGCTCCACCTTCATCTAGATGTCGCCTTCCACATCCTTGTTGCCTCAACCCCCCCTTATCAGGTATCGGACCTTCCCTCTTCCGCCTTTGTCAAGACAGCAGCACCTCCCAAGGTACATATCACGTCAGCAGCTTCTCGAATGAAAGCCTTAACCTTGAGCGACCGTGGACTCATTGGACAATTTACTGGGATATGGCCCTCACCAAAAACAATGGAGACTTGGCTTTCAAAGAAATGGTTGCCTCTCAGCTCAGGAGGTCTGCAACACTATTTTTGTGGTAAGGGATTCTACACATTTCTTTTTGAATTTAAAGAGGATAGAGATCTCATTTTCCGCAGTGGGCCTTATTTCTTGGGATCGAGAGGGTTTTATCTCAATCGATGGAATCTCTCCTTTGATCCTAACAAAGATATCCCTTCTTTTGTTCTTGTCTGGGTCCGTTTACGTCATCTCCCTCTACATCGTTGGAATGACAAGGTCCTTCAAGCTATCGGGCACTCCCTCGGAAGATACATTGATAAAACAGAGCCCAAAGGGCATCTATTCTCTTGTGCCAGGATCTGCGCGGAAGTGGATTTGGAAAAAGGTCTGCCAGAAGGAATAAATCTTCTTATGGATGGCTGGGAGTTTTACCAGAAAGTAGACTACGAACAACTACCCTTCAAGTGCAGAAAATGCCATGAATATGGGCATTTTGTCAAGAACTGCCCCAAGACCATTCAAGAAGGCACTGAAAAAACCCACGAAGAGGGATGGCAATAAATCAAAAAAGGAAAAAAGGCCACACACAACCCTGCCATCAACAAATATCGAACTTAGCAAGGGAAAATCAAGGAGCGACAACAAAAGAATTCTAAACCATCTTCCAACAACCACTTTGATAATTTACATCTTAAAGATGGAGAAATCCCCAATACTGAAGCTCAGCCAAACGGAGAAAGAACAGAAATCGGTGAAAATACAGGGAACTCAACAGAACCCCCACGCATCTCAGTAATAGAGCAGATTACTGGAAGCATCCCATAAGATCCCCCTTCCCCTAAGGAAACTTGGGTCGATATGGCTGTTGCAGAAGAAAATAATGAGCAACATCCATCCCCGGGAGGAACCTGGGATGAAATGGTCAAACTAAGCAGGCCCAATCCATTAACTTCATCCTTAGGGAAAACTTCTTCCAAAGAGACCCAAATCTCATAGGAAACAGCAACCGCAGACATTGGACCTCCTTCGTCCATCAGAGGTAGAAGATCACAAAGGCAACATTGAGAACAAGAAACAGAGAGAGAATTAAATCTAGGAAGACAACTCAGTCTAGAAGATACTAAACTTCTCCAAAACGCCAAAGTTATAAGGAGCAAGGACACTCGATCCCGAACAAGATCACAAGCACCTAAGAAGTAATGAAACTAGTCTCTTGGAACTGTAGAGGACTCGGCGGAGCACTCAAAGTTGAAGCACTAAAAAATATGCTGAAAACA
Source organism: Larix kaempferi (assembly GCA_027924585.1). NCBI lineage: Eukaryota > Viridiplantae > Streptophyta > Pinopsida > Pinales > Pinaceae > Larix > Larix kaempferi. Next base: position 12,529,687 of record BSBM01001409.1, on the reverse strand, counting down.
GAGAATAGGTGTTGGATCTTTCAAACCTATTTTGGAAGAAAAGCTCTAGCATGGCAGTCAGCTCCAGAGGCGCCTCAGGAGGAATTGCGACCTTCTCTAACTCTAGCAACTTCAACATCATACTGATAAAAGAAAATTCTCATTGGCTCCTCTCAGAACTCACTAATGATAACAATCCAGATTCACTCTATCTTTGTAATGTATACGGCCCGACACATTACAAAGATAAGAAAGTCCTTTGGAACTCTTTGCATTCTTTATGTGAAGAATATCAAGGAAATACATCATCATTGATGGAGACTTCAACACAACAATATCCAACAAGGAGAAAACGGGGGGCTCGATCATCAGAGACCCTTTTGGAGAAAAAATGGAAGACTTGATGGATGATTTCGACCTCTTGGATCCTATCCCCAAAAATGGAAACTACACCTAGAGCAATAAGCGATCTGGACCAGTGCACATCGCAACACGACTAGACCTTTTTTTGATAAGTACTTCTCTCCTTCAACTCGATTTAATTGCTTCTCCTTACATTATTTCTTCAGCCTCCTCCGATCATAAACCTATTGTTCTCTCCCTCACTCAACCCTCCAACCTCAGTCTCATCCCCTTTAGATTCAACCCACTATTGCTTCAAAATAACTCAATCCTAGATTTAGTTCAATCAGTTTGGACTAAACCCTTCTCTGGCTCTCCAAGCTATATTTGGGAGTCCAAACTCAGGGTTGTCCACTCAGATTTAAATTTATGGGCCATCTCCTCCTTCCTGGATCCCTCCTCCTCCAAAAAAGAACTTCAAGCCAACCTAGCCTCTTTGCAAACTAAAATAGAACATGATGAGATCACCCAACATACTCTTCTACAAGAAAAAGCCCTCAATCTAGAAATTTAAAAGCAGCCAGGCGTGAAGAAGAAACCTGGAGACTGAAATATAGACAACTATGGCTTAAAGGGGGTGAAAAGAACACTAAATACTTTCACAATCAGTCCAAAGTCAGTCCATGTGGAAACTACATCATAGAGCTAAAAGACAATAACAATCAAATTATCAAAGTTCAGGACGCCATAAAGAATTTGGCTCATCTTCATTTCAATCAACTCCTTTCTGATAGTGGAGAGACAGATCCGATCTCTCAGGATGATCTTCTATCAGGAATTAAACTTTCTATCTCGTACAAGGACAATGAAAAACTTGAGAAGCCCATCTTCGAGCAAGAAATAATTTCAGTTATCTGGTCGTTGCACCCCGATAAATCCCCAGCCCCAGATGGTTTCACTATTAATTTTTATCGAGCTTCCTGGTACATTACCAAAGAAGACTTAAGAAGGATGTTGAATTGGACGAGGAACAAAGAGAAAGTTGGAGGAGCCACAAACTACACCTTTCTGGCTCTAATTACTAAAGATAAAAACCCTCTCACTCTTGACAGATTCAGGCCCATCTCCTTATGCAATACTTCCTACAAAATTCTAACAAAAATCCTTGCCAATCGTATGAAAAATCTAATGAATAAAATTATCTCGGATACTCAAGGCGGATTTATAGCTAGAAGTCATATCATGGACAACATCGTTATTGTACAAGACATAATCCACTCCAGTATGAAAGATAAGCAACAAGGAATGGTCATCAAGCTGGATATGGCAAATTCCTTTGATAGAGTCAACCACTTTTTTCTCCTTGAAATCATGCAGAAAATGGGATTCTCAAAAAAGTTCATACGATGGATCAAAGCTTGCATCAGCAGTCCTTGGATTGCTCCTTTGATAAACAGAAGACCTGTAGGCTTCTTCAAAGCATCTCGTGGACTCCGACAAGGCTGCCCCTTATCCCCCTTTCTCTATCTCATTGTGGCAGAATCCTTGAGCAGAAAATTCCAGCTCCTCCAAGATAAAGGTGAGCTCAAAGGAATTAAAATTGCGTGGGGATTGAAAGCTGCAAACCATGCACAATTTGCAGATGATACCATTATCCTAGGAGGGGCATCCATTACAATTTCTAAGAGATTCAAAGGAGTTATATCTACTTTTCTAAAAGCCTCCGATGGGAAAATAAATAACCTAAAATAAAAAATTTATGGCTGGAACTGTCAAGAGAGGACCATGATCAAAATTGCCAGAATTCTTGGTTATGAAGGGACTTCAAATTGGAACTCCTTCAACTACCTTGGAGTCCTCATTCACAAAGGGCCAAAAAAATCCTCTGATTGGAAGAGGCTAGTTGAAAAGATAAAAAGGAAAATACACTCCTGGGGAGTGCAATGGCTCAATCCAGCTGGAAAATTAGTGCTTATAGACTCCATCCTAGTAGTGTATCCCATCTTCTCCTGCTCCATCACTTTAGCCCCAAAAACCATCATTCAAGACATTTTCAAAGAAATAATAAGTTTTCTTTGGTAAGGTGGGAAAAAAAATGGCACAAAAAAATTCCATTTAATCAATTGGGAAATGATGTGTAGCCCCCAAAATAGCGGAGGAGCAGGTATCAGAGATCTCAGAAACATGAATTTAGCATTGGGGGCCAAAATCTTTTGGAGAATGATATCCAGAAAATCAGCCTAGTGGAAAGATATTCTCCAGAAAAAATACTTAAAAGGGGGAAGAAATAGATGTCTCGAAGAAATCCCACATGCAGTTAATGATTCCCCAATTTGGAAATTATGCAGGAATGTTTCTCCAATCATCCAAAAAGACCTTTGATGGCTCCCCGGCAATGGAAAACAAGTCCGTATTTTGGAAGACAATTTAAGCATCTCTTTTCCAGCTCAGCACCTACATTTCTATGCCGACTTGAAACTCTGTATGGATTAGCAGAACATCATTTCACTCCACAATATCTCCCATTAGCACGGCAATGGTAGATGGCAGGGATGGAAGGCTCTCGAAGTCCCAGATCATCTAAATTCTAATTATTCAACGCTGCAGACTTTGCTCCATGGATGTAATCCGATTCATTTAAACCTCCCATACTCCAGAACTTGGGGAAGGAAAGGACACTACACGGGTAAAGATGGTTATAACTCCCTTCTCAACAATCAACATGAAGCAACAATTTGGAAAAATATCTGGAACAATGATGGCATCCCCAAAATTAACTTCTTTTGTTGGACTCTCACACATAAAAAGACTCTTACAGCTGAGAACCTGAAAAAAAAGAGGTATTGCAGGTCCTTCCATTTGCATTTTATGTAAAAACCATAGAGAAATGCTGGATCATCTTTTTCTGGATTGCTCCTTCACTATGGAAGTCTGGAGCTTCGCTCTTCAAGAACTATAGGTCAACATCACCCTCCCGACAAATCTAAAAGACTACTTTTCTTGTTGGAAATATTACTATCCTGGATCTCTTCATCAGATACCTGATTTGACTAAAGTTTGGTATGCCCTCCCAAAATATATTTGTTGGAAAATATGGAACAACATAAACAAAAGGATTTTTGAAAATCTGGTTCATCCTCCTTACAGAATTTCCCTAGCAGCCAAATCCCTATGGACCGAAACTCTCCTCTCTAGCGGCCTAACGCATATCCACCAAGAACCCTTAAATGTCGAAGAGAAACTATGGGTCTTAGACCTTCTCCTTCCCTCCACCCCCTCCTTGAGAAACTTCAGTCATTCCAAGCCCTCCTCTTCAAATTGGCAAATCAGATTTAGTCTGGAAAACTTTCCAGATTGGAAGTCTCAGCTTGGATGTCACTCTCTTTTTCAACGGTGCTTCTAAAGGTAACCCTGGGTTGGAAGGTGCGGGAGGGGTCATTTTTGTAACATCCCATAAAAATACCAAAATTTAAATTTTCTTAAAATAGTAATAATTATCGAAGTTGTTAATGCGGAACATATAATAGAATTAAATTTCTTAACTAGGATAATTAATAATGATGACACGTCGAATTTCTCAAAATAAAATATGATGTAGTTGTATTTTCTATTTTAGATTTAAATGGATGCTAATCTCCTCAATGAAAGATCTTTTATGATTATGCACAAGAATACAATTTTCAGATCGCTTAAGTTCTAAATGCAATTACATGATGTATATAGGTTTGTATTATTATGATGTTCTTGATGATGTGCTGACAGTTTGTTTGTATGATGACGAAGGGGTCCTACGAGGTACCCTGGGGTTTACTTATCTTTATTTAGCGAAGGCATTTGGATCCTTTTTCCATGTATAGACCGCATGTAAGAATTTCTACGACAAACATGTGTTAAGAGTACATGTGTCTTTCAATTCATCGTCAATGTAATATTAAAATGCTAAGTACTTCCTTGTGAAACAAATTACTGGAGGTATGGATATTTTGGTTCCAATTCTAGTTTATGTGCTGACTTACAAAACTCTTCAGTGTTATAAATTCACGTCGTCCAATTGTTTTTATAATGCTACGTTTATTATCATATGACTATTGTCATTAATATCAAAACAGTGATACCAATATCCATTGGTAATTCTATTAGAATGCTTATAGAAATAGTGTTTATACTATTGAACTATCATTACGTTTTGCATCTATAGAACTTAGACTATTCTAAGTCCCGAATTTATCATTACATAGTTAATATATGAAAAGTATAATGACTAGTGATTGTGTTATGAACTTAGCTTTAGAGTGTATATCGTCACCACTTAGACTATACCTATAGTATTACATTTATCATTGGTCTTTGCAATACATGGATAACATATGAAATATATTGTGAATATGGTGTTTATGCTATAATTTAACATTATAATGTGTATCACACCATTTATCTATACCTATAGTCTCACACTTATTATTTTGAATTGGAAATACATAACTAGAGCATGAAACCATATAGACTTTACCTTATGTGACTTTACGTATAATATAGGAATAAAAATTTAATAAATCTATACTAACTTGTGCATTTTTGCACTATACAAAAGCATGTGATATTAATATTGTCACGATGCATGAAAATAACCTTCGGGACTATATGATATGTATACTATGTAACTAACAAAGCAATCATTACGAATTTGACAGGGTTTTAAAGCTCGTACTTAGCATGCTTTTGAACTAGTAAAGACAGGCCCTAGCATTAACGTTGCTCAACTGTTCGGTGAGGTGGAAGGTTTGTTGGATGGTCTCCACATGATTAAGTTTGTAATAAGCACATTAAAAGGCTGAGCTGTGCCATGCACTAACTCTCGGTCTGCGGACTTGGTGACTTGGTAGATGAAGTAATCAATGCAATATTGATTGCAATCATTGCTCGAATATCAACGTGCCTTGAATGGAAGCTAATCCACCATTGATCTTCATAAGATCTAGGGATGAGAATGAAACCCTAATCTTGCGTTGGTAAGTAATGAAATTTGGTTTTCTGGCATTCATTGTTGCGTTTAGTGGTAAGGTGGACGAGCCGACCGTTTGCTGCAATGTAGGGTTTAGTGGAGTTCTGTGAGGAGGACTCCTTCCTCGGTTTCGAACCTTGGACCTGTGAGAGATAGTTTTTAAAAGTTACAGGCTTATGCTCTTTGCATTATAGCCACGATACGCCATTGTAGTGATGGGGATTCTTCTGTCAATGTATTAAATGTAATTCAAACTGGGGTTCGATCCTCCAGTTTGTGAAATGGTCTTCTGTGTTTAGCTCGTGGTTGCTGTCAAATGCCATCATGCTTCATCGTTTTGTTGGTGTAGTGTGTCAATGTTCAGGAGCTTCATTTCTAAGGGTAAGTGTTTTATGATAGTGAATGCAATACTGTGATGCTTATTTTTATATTCGCGTTTTCTTGTTTTAACCCTTCAAACTGTGTTTTGGCAGGTACCCACTTCATAGGAGGTTGCTAAGCAAAAGATTTGGAATGGAGATAGTGCATCTACTTCCTGGTAAGCCTCGGTGGTTCTTGAAACCTCGTAGGTGCCGTTGGTATGGTTTTGTTGGTGATTACTGTGTGACGATAGTTGGAATTACTAGACATTGTTCGGTGATGGTCGAGTGTTAAGTTTTAAAGTCTTATTTTGATAAATGATGTAGAGAGGATAACCCTCAGTTGTTTAAGTTGCTATTCGGCTCTGTGATGCCTGGCTGCGTCATTTGAAAAGAACTTTGAACTTGTGTTTGTACTATTGTTTGTTAAGGGTTAAAACCTGTGTAGTTTTGTGGAAACTTGAACTCGTTTTAGTGTTCTTGGGTTGATAAGGGATAGACCCTGTGTAATGTTGGAATCGTGAAAAGTCCGAAATATAAACTCTATTAAGGTTTTATTTATTGTTTTGAATGTGAATCAAGTGTCGAGGGTTCACTTGCACTTTTAAAACAATGGCTCATTTGTAATGAAGTGTTGTGTTTTAAAGTAATGGTTGAGAAAACAATTGTATAACTAATGTTGTGATGCCGAACAACGATAGTTGTCTTTGGCTGAGAGTTATGGTTTGCATAACTGTAGATAGTTGTTTCTTGTACTTCGTTATCATTGTTGATATTTATGTTTTGGAATCGTGACGAGATAAAGTTCGGTCTGTTTATACGTTTTCGAAATGGCTATTGCCACAGGGTTCTATTTTGTTTCAAAGAATGAAACCCTACCTGTAGTTTTCATTGGCAACCTTGCTTGTACAGAGAAGTTGAACCCACGAATTGGACCTTAACTCGTACATGTGAATGTTTCGACACTGTGTATGTTTTCTTGCTAGGGTTGTGAGCTATTGTTATACATTGATACTGAATCGTGCTTTCTGCTAAGTGATGCTTATTGTCTTGTTAGTAGTCTCGATATGTTTAAAAGATGGTATGGTTATATAAAATGTTAGTTAGGGTTTGGAAATTCATAACTGTTATAACCTCATAAATAAATGTCTAATGTTGGCCATGAATAGCTTGATGAGAAGTTTATAAACTGTGTACTAAATAAACATTTAGATTCTAGGGTTTGTGATATCTTAGGGTTTTGATTTTTACAATGACAGTACTTGTATCTGAGATTGAAATCTATATTAATCTAAATGTGATAAATAGTGATGAAAACATTAATAAGTGTTTTGCTTATCAGTTGTAAATAACACTCTATTATAGAGAATAGTTTTACAGCTGTTATATATTTCTTAGATTATGAAGTACTTGACAACATGAAATCTATAATATTGAAATACCTATTGTACTTATCTGAAATAGATGGAGATGAAATGAAAAGTAAGAATCTGTGCAGAAACAAAATGTGTTTTTCTTTTATTTAAGAAATAGATGAATGCTATGCATCTATTTATACTATACTGTAATATTTCCTGCTTTTTAAACATATGATTGAAATGACAGAATTTAACAAGAACACTACTGTATTCATCTTTTCATTCAATGGCATTCTACCTATCATTCATCTCTATTAATTTTGCTTTTATGTACTAGAGTACTATACAAATAACAGTATGGGAAAAATACATAAAAAAATTTAATTATTCATTTAAAATACTTAATCATTCTTAAAAACAAATCATCTTTAAATTAGAAAATAGAATAGTTTCTTCTGTATGACTGTAATTAATAATTCTACCATACAGAAACATTTAACTGTAAACAAAAGTAAGAACAGTAGAACCTGGTTGACTGTAGGAGAAACAAACAACCCAAGGAACGTGTTCCACCCAACCTATTCCTGAAGACAACCAAGTTATTTGCCTTAGGACCCCCAAGCCTGTTCACTGAACCACCAGAAGGAATATTTTGTAGAAGCCTTAGTACATCAACTTGCAGTAGAATATAGATTATCCAGTCATAAATACTCAGCAGTCAAAGAGACCTGCACTAGCACCTCTGGTTTTCCTTCTCAGTATAACAAGCAGACTCACAGTTGCACCCTCACATAGCCTCCCTATTCGAATCTCTTAGTGATCACTTGATACACTTGAGGAATATTTCTGCAGAAAATATTGTAGGCTGCCTGCCCAATTCGAATTGCCTTATCTAGGCTACCTAGGCCTTTTAGTAGTTAACTGGTCATTAATGCTGCCTGCTCTCTTCCACCCACCTGGGGGATAATGCCACAAATTTAGGGATAGTTGTCCCATAACCAACAGCTAGTGGTGGAGTGCAAATGATGCCATCTGTCCCATACCTTCTAACAGCTTCCATTCCTTCTAGTGGGTCAGTGAACACTCATTTAACAGTTCCCTTGGGTGTTTGTATCCTATTTTAATTTATTAAATAATAATAATCAGTAATTATAATCATCCTTGACCAAACTTGGTCATATTTACAAAACTTTGTAATTATAATTTAACATAAAGTATTTTGCAAATAAAATAATATTTCTAAAAATTTGGGTAGGTGACAATTTTTGACCCCGGGGGAATCAGAATGAATGATTACGCATGGGGGATCGGAAACAAAACCAACAATGCTGTCGAATGGCTAGCTTTGATTAAGGGTTTGGAAATTGCCATCAACATTGGATTAAAGGACTTGATAGCCGTTGGGGACTCTCTATTGATAGTCTGCGAAGCCCGAAAAATCATCAGGAAACGCATCTCTCTGTCCAATAAGTTTCAACATCTTTTCAAGTTTCTCAGTAGAGAATTCAACTCCATCAACATCCTCCATATTCTCCGCTCAAACAATCAGCATGTTGATGAAATGGAGAACAAAGGAGTGTTCCTAAGTTATGGTTACATGGTTCAAAATGATAAGTACCCACCACCTTATTGGGTTCCCTAACCCACTTCACCCTTGGGGTGTCTCTACCCCCTCTTCACGCTTCCCTAACCTTTGCTCCACCATCACCTTTTTGAACGTTATCATCCTCCCTTGATGCGCTCAACTGTCTTTTGGTTCGAGGGTTGCATGCTGCATTTAAATCCTTCACATGGCCTCATCTACCTTCATTACCTCGTTTTCTCCCAAGCTTTGACCTAGTCTTCCCCCAGATGTTTATCGGCAAGTTGGTATTCGTCTCTCAAGCAGGGTATGGGTGAGCTCTCCTCTGCGTCTATAGCTCCCTCCCTGGGTGCTATCAATCATCCTCTCACCCTTCCTTTCTCGTGCTCACTCTGCAACAAACGTTTTCCCTCGTGCTCCACTTTAGCTTACTCTGAAGCCTGTCTCCTTGACCCTCTGCATTCCCTGGTCGATGACCTCTCAGCTCTCAGTTTGTGTGCAGAAAAGGAACCTATTCCTGACCCTTCCCCCCCTCTGCTTACGCAAGGCACCCTGGTAGACAAAATGGAGGACCAGCTGTGCAAGGTCAGAATGGATAATTCAGAAATAAAGAAGACCCTGACTAGAATGTATACTCTCCTGCAATCCATCAGTACAAAAATAAGGAACAACAACAATCTCATGAATGGACGTATCTCGTCCATATTTGATACGGTGGACTACACTGTCAACAACATAGCAAATGTGGATTCAAAAGTGGAGGAAAATTACAGGAACATTTCGGACCTGGACGACAAGATGGACAGACTTCGGGAAGATTTAGCTCGTTGCGTCCCTGGCTTTCATGACAATACAGGCTCCAACAACAACCTTGAGGACTCTATGGAGAGCCCAGAACCACCGGACCAACGCCAAAGCTAGCTCAGCATGTAGACACTCCTGAGCTACTGGGTCATATGTTTTTTTCTTACTGTAGCTAGAATAGTCTTAAATTTGGTTAATAATTGTTTAAATATGAGAACATATCAGCTTTTTAATGGACCTGAAATCCAAATTTTGTAATGTATTGCTTATGCATACTTATTTTGGGACAATTCGTGAATGTTTACAACCTTCATAGTTTTAGACTTCTAAGAGTTAAAAGAAGTGTTAGTGAAGCAGATGAGAAAAGTTTGAATTCTGGCCCTTCTCAGAGGAAAACCAGAAACTCTACTTCTGTAATTTTTGTTGACTCATTTAATACAAAATCCCATATCCGTTCTTGTTAATTTAAAAAAAAAAATCATAATTAAAAATTGGAGATGAAAGTTTTCACTTTGTTTATATGTCCCTTTCAATCCCCCATATGAGCTCTTTCCATGAAACTTCCCCTCTTCCACCAATCCATTCCAAGATCCAAAACCCCATAGGGCCCTCTTTCCATGAAGCTTCCTCGTATGTGGATTCCTCATTTTCCTGGTTGATCGGTGAAGCTCATAAATCCGGACTTGCAAGGAGTGAACGTAGCATGTTATAACCATGCCCTTCCATGTACGAAAAGAGAGGAATTGTCCCATCCTATTAACTAGTGGAAGTTGTATGTTTATTTCAATTTACACTCCAAAGTCCCCATCTAAAGGGTCAAAGACCCCATCCAAGCCTCTTTCAATGAAGCTTCCTCCCTCTCTTGCTGTTGCACAAATCCATCGACTCTCTAGGGGTTCGGTCTCAAGTAGTTTTCCACAATAACTTGGTATCTCCAACGAATAAAATAAGACAGCATTGTTTTATGTTGGTAGGTGATAAATGTTTTTACATATATATAAACCTTATATTATTTTGGAAGTTGTTTAAATATTTTATATTTTGGATTTTTTCTCTTAAAGTTTTTAATTTTTAATAAAATCTAAATATTTTATTATTTAAATTTTATTTCTAATTATAAAAATAGATTCATTATTTTATTGTTTAAATTTATAATTTTAACAATTCCAATTTATTTTAAATTAAAAATTATAAAAATATATTTTAGATAAACTGTAACTTTTTTAATTTAAAAAACATATATAAAATATTAAAATCACATATATAAAATATATTCAATACATAAATGTATTGAGTGTTGTTTATCTTTAGTACGTGACATTTTTTTCTTTATGTCCCATTCAGAATTTGGAAGAATTTAGATCAACTTGGTGTTGTTATTGCAATTCAGAAATGGAAAGAATTTAAGATATTTTAAAATAAAGTTTTGTACTTATCTTTTTTGAGGAAATTGCGAGGAAGCAAGAAACTTAGGTGGTTTTGAAAATAAAGTTATGTACCTCCTCCGAAGTTGCAAGGAAGCTTCACAAATAATTGACAATGTTAACATCATACTCCTATCACTATCAGTTATACACATTGTTTTAAGTTATACACATTCTTTTAATTAAACTTACTTATTCAAGACTGCCAGCACTGCAGTTCAAACAACGATGGTAGAAGGCATTAATGTCTTAATCATTATTTTATCGACGAGGAACTTCACGATTAAGCTTCATAATTAGGATAATTATGGCGAAGTTTACATTTTTCTTTTTTTAAATAAGAAATTCAAAACATTACAGTACTCATGTTTAAAGTTATTGTGAGTTTTGAGTCATTGCTGTTTTATGTTGGTGTTACAAAGCCATAAGTTATCATTTCTGAATTCCCTTTTCCCGTAGAAATGAAAATAAGGCGGTGTAGTTTAAATATTCTAGGTTTTTAACTTTTTTCGAGTATATTTTTCGTTTTTTTTTGTTGGAAATCTTTTAAAAAATTTAAAATCATATAAATTAGTTATGGAAATTGCATAATTTGGGTGTCATAGAGTATTTGAGGGTGCTGAATCTATTTATGAATTCAAAAATGCAATTTAAACACGTAGAAATTTGGATTTTACCAAAACAAAATTACCTTGATTCCGACCAAAACTCTCTTTAAAGTCAAAACTTAAATTAAATAGACTACTCAGTTTTAATTTTCCTTTCGTGAAAATGAGAATTATATATATAGAGAGAGATAGATAGATAGATAGATAAGAAGTATAATTTAGATAAAATTTATTTTTTATAATAATTTAGAATAGGATATTTACAACCTAAAAAGTAAAGGTGCTACTTTGCATGAGATAATTAAAGAGACTATTCGATCGTCTAGGTCAACTAGAGCCACAACCTTCGGTTTCTCCTCCTCCCCCTGAATCTCAATTTTGCTTTTGCATCAAGAATATTAGAGCAAAGTATCCTCTTGCTAGTAGACATTAATGTTAGAATAGCAAATAACCAAGCTATTTTCTTAAGCAATGATTCTAACTTTATGGTTAGATGATGACCCTTTGTTAGCCAGCATATACAAAAAAACTCTAAAGAATTGGTTGAGAATTTGTTTGGTATTAAGCTCATCAAGCTTTCTATTTCTCAATATCTAAATTGGGTGGTCAAAATCCAAAGAATAATAAATTTTGACATCTTAAGTGACCATAAACCTTAACCCTAACTCTAAACTTTGATAACCACATAAGGGTCCCCTCACAAAGATGGTACCCACTTTCGTTACAACGAGAGCACGTGAGCACAAATTTTTAAGAATGCACACACGTTATTAAAAATGCATGTTCAATTTTGGTTCAAGGCATTTACCGAGCCTCCAAGTAAGCAGCCATGTGGACGACACAAATGCACACATTTTAGGAATGGAAGCACATTAAAAGCAGTGCACGTTCCTAAAATGCGTGCGCGTTCTTTACCATTTCTCCCCATTTTCCATGGCATCCCATGGTGACTCACAGTTGGAACCACAACACGAGCACGTCTCCACCACCAAACAACCATCCAACTCCTTCCTCTAGGTAATCCTTCTATTAGTTTCTCATTTTTCTTTGATTTTTTTATTATGAGAAAACTCAATTTTAAAAGAATTATAATCTAAAAAAATATTCTTTTTACATGCAGATGGTCTATCATTCCTTACAATCTCAGAAAACCCCAAACCAAATCCACAAACAAACATTAACCCTGAGAAGAACCCAAGCACAAGAAACCCCAAACCAAATCTACAAGTAAACATTAATCCTCAGGAGAACTCAAGCATGAAGTGTCCCCAACCCTAATATTGAAGCCAGATACAATAGGAAACCTAGGGGAAAGTGTTGGGCGCGACCCAAGAAGAGGAAGTTATGAAGGCGAAGTACAGTTAGGCGAGGCCTGACATTGACCATTTTTGGGAAGTGACTCCGCAAATCCTAGGCAGAGGGTATGGAGTGAAGATTGGTCGAGAAGGAAGGACCTATTCCCTTAGTAAAAAAAAGTACTAAGGACAGTCAGAGGTGATTGGCGTAGTTAAGGGCTGAGCGGCGACTTGATTGCTACAGGAGCAGGAAGTTATGAAGCGAAGTGGTGTAAAGGACATGCCACTATAGAAGCTCCTTTACACGCCACTATAGAAGCTACATGTGCATTGTCAGAGAAAGCATCAGAGTCTGAGAAAGCGTGAGAGTTAGAGGAAGCGGCGCCAAAAGGACAACGAAGTTAAATCTTAGCATGGTCTACAGGAGAACCACGGGGGTTTGTGTGTTTTGGGTACTATGGGGGTTGGCCCATAGTTATTGTAATATGTGACCTTCGGGCACATCTATATATAAGGGTAGTTTTGTATGAGGAAAGGTTAGACATTGTTGGTGTTTTGATTGGGTTGATTGTAATAGAAGATTAGTGATAAGAGAGAGAACAGACTCTATAGCTTAGTGCATAGAGATATGATTGTAGAGAAGAGTTTCCAGTTGAGTGTGCAGAATGGAACTGTTACCCTTACAAGTTAATAAAAGAATAGTTCATGACGTAGCTGCCTCCTGGAGGTGAACCACGTAAATCAATGTGTTTATGCATACGAGTTTATGGTGTGTTTATGCATTTTCTTTCATTTGTATATTAATGGTAATTGCATCCTAAGTAAATGGAATCCATATGTATGAATGTTATGGAGAAACACTTAGAATGATGAATGTGTAGCTAACTGGTGAATACAGTAAAGATTCATCGTCGTTTTGTATATTGTTCATTAGCTGCGAAGTGTGAAGTCATTTGTTCATTCGATTTTGCTAGTCGATGTTACAGAAGGCTTTTAGCGAGGTTGTTAACCACATATGTGCATCGCCACGGTTATAGAAGCTTTATTTTGTAACCCCCCATAATCCCTTCGGGTGAGACTTCATCCTGTTTAACAGGTTGATGCCGAAAGGGCCAGTGAAAGGAGTTTTGTTCAAGGATAATTTTAGGGGCAAAATTTATCCCATGGGCTATTTTTCCATGTTTTTTTCGAAAAAAAGATTCACCAATTTGCATTTTTTAAAGCCCCATTTAGCCCAATTTTGATGGGGTAAAATTTTTTCACTCTAAAATTCGCCAAATTATTATATAAACTATATAAAATCCATAGAAATTGAAATAATTTTAGAAAAATATCACCAAATATTTTGTAGTTGACATTTTAAGAATTGGTAAGATTCACCAAGGTTTATACACTTTTAAATAAGTATGGGTCCTTAAAATTATCCCTGGTTTTGTTGTTGTTGCGCTATTTCCGCCGAACCCAGGTCTTCCAGAGCAAGCCAACAAATGGTTCCATTGCCTACTTTGGACTGACATTCTGGTGATGTGGAATCCAGAGAAGAGTGAAATACATAATTGGGTGAGTCAGACAGAACATGAGTTTGGGAAGAAAGAAAACAGACATCATCGGCTTACTACATAACAGTGGCTACATAGACACATATTTACTGAGTTGCATGAAATTTTCTTCCCATATTTTGCTAATGAGTTACATGAGTGGATATTGAGGGTAGCATAAAGAAAAAACTGTTTTTAGGGTAGAGAACCTACAGTTTGGAATCCAGAGTTGATACAGAAGCTTAAAGGGATTAATAAGGAGATTTCAAGAGCAGTAGAATTTTGGCTGGATAGCTTGTTGGAAGGCTACATTACAGATTTTGCTGTGGACACTTTGAAGCCCTACAACACAGCTGAAAGATACTGTTTCAAGGGATTTAGAGGTAAGTACTTGAAAAACCTAAGTTTATGCATTAAAATGTTATAAGCTAGAAAAGGTGTATTAAGAATGCACTCAGATTCCTAGGGTTTGAGTCTGTAATGTTAAAAAACACAGATAGTGACACATACGAATATATTGGCATTCTGCATAGTGGAAAAAGATATAAAATTAGCACTAGAAAGAGGTCTCGCGAAGTTGAACCTCGCACATGTTAGAGAATTTTCCAACCACACATCATTTAGTTGAGCATCACAACTTAATTTGCCACTTATCATAAGTATTTTGACTCAATTATGTGCTTACATTGTCAGCAGATCATCAGTTTCAGTGAAATGGACCTCCTCCTTCATTTGGGGAGTCAATTGGGCCTCCTCCATCATTCGGGGAGCAAACTAAGGTGATTTGCATGACTAAAGCGCCCTACTCAATCCAACTGATAGAATTTATTATTATATTCAGCCAATTGGAGTCAGAAAGGCACCCTCCTACTCAGTTTGACTTCATTTGGTGTTATTTTCACCTAATATTTAGTTAACTGAAGTCAGAAAGGATCCCTCCCCTAATTTTGGGCATTCAGTTGAGTTCTGGATTCAGTTATATAGTTTTAGAGACTATTAGAGTCAGTTACATGGTAGTTAAGTGGTTAACTGATGTGCCGAGTGGTGTTAAATGCCAAGTAAGCCACTCTCATGCATTCAATTCGAATGACCTCACTAGGATTTGAATTTCTTGGCTCATTGTAGCCATTGTTACGCATTGTAATCATCTTCTAAGTTTATGATAATGCATGAACTACTGCAAACCTTTCGCATCAGTGTTTTGACACACAATTTGTTGCATGCATCTCTAGTAATTGTTGTCTTTGTTTCATATAAATATGTTGTGCTTGAATTTTACATGGCATCAGAGCCATGGTAGGACAAGTCAACTCTTCTACAGAGTTTTTTGATGAATATTGAGCAAGTTTTCTCAAAACTATTCCAACACTGCACCAGATGCTGAAATGTTTCCACATAAATCCAGGATAATGTGCATTCGACTTGTCAAGCTTGCTTGATAGACTATGTCGGGTGTGATGGAACTTGAAAAGTGTAGGTTGTTGACCTAAAGATTGTTTGTTTGTTTTTTATTGCGGGTTTCTCAAAGCCTCCTATTGCATTTGCTATAGTTCAAGATGGACTCTTCTTCACAGAATCTCCTTACTCCTTTCAACTATCATCAGTGGAAGTATGATATAGAGATAGTGATGCAATCCAAAGGACTCTACAGAGTTACTATGGGAACAGAACTAGAGCCTAATGAAACTATAGAGAATTCCAAGTTCTTCAATAAGATTGATGAAGCTTATGGTTTCTTATGTATCAATATTTCGAAAGATCTTCTTTTCCATCTTAGCGGATTGAAGACTCCAAAAGAAGTATGGGAAAATTTTTCCAAACACTTCAGCAAGCAGGATGAGATGAGGGCTTATCAGTTCAAGAATGAACTAATTTCCCTAAATCCTGAGAATTTCGAAACCATCAATGAGTTTTTCACCAAGTTCAAGAATTTGGTGCTTCAGTTTAAGCAATGTGGTGTCGAGAAGAAAGATGATCAGTTGATTCTTTCAATCCTTTCAAAACTAGGAGCATATTATTCAGTGTTTGTCTCTACTTTCCACTTGGGAAAACTCACCATTATGAATTGGAGGATGCCTACCTTGAATGCATTCATTGAGTCCTTACCAAAAAAGCATGACATGCTTGTTCATATGGGGTCCATGAGATCCTCCAAATATAAATATCTATTTGATGGAGGACCCAAGGATACGAATGGTGAAGGAAATAAAAAGAAAGAGAAGACCAAGTTTGATCATCCCTGGTAGAAGGAGAAGACCAAGCAGTCAGATGAGCCCCCAGGTTCAAGAAAACACAAGCAAAATGGAAAGGAGAAGGCAAAGTGTTCTTACTGTGGCATGGGATTTCATCCTGAAATCTCATGCATGAAGAAAACTATTGATCAGATGGCCCTTCTCTTGGATAAAAACAACATCACTCTTCTAGATGGCGCAAGGAAGAAGGACAATAATGATCATGTAGAAGGGGGTCATGCACTCATGGAAAGTGTTTCGAATTCTATAAGTCTTCTCATGGATTCAGGAGCTTCGAATCACATGGTTGCAAGCAAATCATCCTTCTCATCATTAGACTCCGGTAGCTTCATCTCCATCCACATGGGAGATGTACTATTCATTTAGAACATGGCAATTTTTTAAAATGTTCTCTATGTTCCTTCTCTAGCTTCGAACCTACTTTCTATGTATCAGATGACACATACTAGTTTTTCCAAGAAGGTTGTATTCAACCCTAATGATGTTGAAATTTCTAAGATTAGCACCAAAAAACTCATTGCAACAGGCAAGGCAAATGATGTTGCCAAAACCTATGAGTTTTCCCACTTTTTTCCATATTCAAAGCCAAGTTCCCTTCTGAATCATGGAAATGAGGTTATCTGGCTATGGAATGAGAGGTTTGGACACCTAAATTAGAAATATTCATAGCTGCTACAAAATAATTCCATGGTTGAAGGCCTTCCGAACATCAAATCCTCAAAAGGGATATGCAAGGGTTGCATCATTGGCAAGCATCCTGAGCACAAGTTCGATCGAGGCAAAGATAGCAGAGATTCTTGTATTTTGGGGCTGATTCACAGTGATATCAGTGTTCCTTTACCAAATCCCTCCATGAATGGCTCAAGGTATGTTTTTGAATTCATTGATGACTTCTGCAGATTCACATGGGTCTACTTTATCAAGAACAAATCGGAAGTACTTGAAAGGTTCAAGAATTTCAAGGCTTCTGTTGAGACTGCCACTGGGAGAAAGATAAAATCTCTTAGATATGATAATGATGTAGAATATATCAAATCAAATATGCTTCAACTTTGTTCGGAAAATGGAATCCAAATCCATCACACAGTCCCCTACACACCTCAGCATAATGGTTTAGTGGAGAGGAAAAACCGAGCATTGAAAGAGATGGCTACTTGTATGATTGAGTAGAAAGGTTTGGATTCAAATATTTGGGTTGAGGCCATGAATTTTGATTCATACATTCATAACATAGTTCCACACTCATCCGTCAAAGGTACAACTCCTTTCGAATCCTACACTAGTCACAAGCCTGATGTCTCACATATCAGGGTTTTTGGCTCCACTGCATGGGCTAGAATTCCGATTGAGAAGAGAATATATTTGGAACCACAAAGTACTGAGTGCATCCTCATTGTATATGATGAAGAATCCAAAGGATACAAAATCATGGATATTAGATACAAAAGAATATTCATCGAGCGAAGTATCCAATTTGAAGGTCCGCTTCATGATCTACAATGAGTGGAGGAAGAAACTGCCAAATTGCTTCCTCTTCGAGAAGAAGATTCGGAAGAAGATAATGAAAGTTTATGTTATGATATTTATGATATTATGTATGATATTAGTGAACATGAAATATCAGGTTTGGATTCAAATCCAGGTGATCCCCCTCAGTTTCCAAAGTGGGAAGAAAAGACTCTCACATATGTCGGTTCTAACATTGGAAATCATGTTGATCCAAGAAGAACCCGAGCAGACTTTCAAAGAGCAGGTATGGCTCTTTCATATGATGATCCATTGTTGTATGAAAAGTGTTTTTTTATTATTGGTTCAGATTCTAAATCATACTACCATTCCCACCGAGATCCAAGATGGAAAACCGCCATGGATGAAGAGTACAATTCTCTTCAGAAAAATGTAACATGGGAACTAGTTTCTCTTCCACCTGGGAGGAAATTGGTTCAATGAAAATGGGTATACCAAACCAAGCTTTATTCTGATGGTTCAACCTACAAATACAAATCTAGGTTGGTGGCAAAATTTTTCTCACAAGTCCATGGTTTGGACTACAAAAAAACTTTTGCATCGGTTGCAAAAATGGACTCAATCCGGTTAGTTTTCGCAATTTCCGCATCCAAGCACTGGGAGGTGCACCACATGGATGTGAAGAGTGCATTTATTCATGGGGATCTTAAGGAATATATCTACATGAAGCAGCCCGAAGGTTACATATCATATCTGAAACTTGTTTTCACATTAAGGAAATCCTTGTATGGTTTAAAACATGCCCCAAGAGCTTGGTATGCAAAGATGGATTCCTTTCTTTTGTTGCAAAACTTTGTTAGATGCAAATTATATAAAAATGTGTATCTACAACAACATGAAGGTAATTTTATGATCATTTTACTCTATATTTATGACCTATTGATTACAGGAAATAGTCTTTCTTCAATCGGCACTATAAAAACTACTTTACACCAAGCATTTGTTATGAGTGATTTAGGCCTTCTGAGGCAGTTTCATGGTCTCGAGATCACTCAGAATTTTTATGGGATTATGATTTCTTAGTAAAAATATGCTTTGGACCTGCTAAAGAAGTTCAATATGGCAGAATGTAAAGTAGTACCATTCCCATTCCTCTCCGGAATCAGTCTTGAGGATGGTGATTCTACACCATTGGTGGATTCTAGAATTTATTGACAGTTGATTGGTAGTCTTTTGTATCTGACACACTCTAGGCCTGATATTTATCATTCTGTGAGTGCTATTTCAATGTACCTGCATCATCCCCATGAGATTCACTGGAATTCATCCAAAAGGATATTTCATTAGGTGTAGGGTATGAGAAATTTTGGCATTCACTATGCTGTGGATTCCGATCTTAACTTGGTTGGATTCACTGATTCAGATTGGGAGGGTGATAGCATTGATCAGAAGTCCACTTCTGGATATGTTATCATGATTGGAACAGGGCCTATTTGCTTGTAAAGCAAAAATAAGGCTTCCATTTCCTTATCTTCAGCAGAGGAAGAGTATCTAAGAGCAGTCAATGCTTGCATTCAGGCAGGTTGGTTGCAGGGTATTCTAGTAGAGTTTGATATTGGTAGCACCACTTATATTGTAATTTTTGTGAAAATCAGAGTGCTATCAATATCTTGAAAGATCCGATTAATAGACAGAGGACCAATCATATCAATATCCACATGCACTACATCCGAGAGCTTGTGCATGACATAACTAATGTACTGCAATATTTCCCTACAAAAGAGAAAATTGTAGACATCTTCACCAAGAGATTCATTGGGAAGAAGTTCTCTTACCTCCGTTCACTACTAGGGGTGAGTTCTACTATGGTGAGGACAAAATAGATCCTTCAGTGTTTAGTTTGAGGACGGGTTTTCTTTCCAACTGGGTTTTTTCCTCTTTCCCCACTTAGATTTTTTTAGCATTGTTTGGATTATTTTTGTACTGGGTGACCTATGGACTTTGTTGTTGGGGCCCTTTTATTATTTTATTTTACTCCTCCACATGATATTAGCTTAATGGGGGGTGTTGGATCATTTTCCAACCACACATCATTTATTTGAGCTTCACAGCTTAATTTTACACTTATCTTAAGTATTTTGACTCAATTATGTGCTTACATCATCAACATATCATCAGTTTCAGTGAATTGGGCCATCAATATAAGTTAACTGGGCCTCCTCCATCATTCGGGGATCCAACATAGGTGATTTGCATGACTAAAGCGCCCTACTCAGTATAACTGACAACATTTATTATTATATTCAGCCAACTAGAGTAAGAAAGGTGCCCTCCTACTCAGTTTGACTTCATTTGGTGTTATTTTCACCTAATATTCAGTTAACTAAAGTTAGAAAGGTTCCCTCCCCTAATTTTGGGCATTTAGTTGAGTTATGGATTTAGTTAGACTCTGTTAGAGAGTTTCAGAAACTGTTAGAGTCAGTTACATGGTAGTTAAGTGGTTAAATTATGTGCCAAGTGGTGTTAACTGCCAAGTAATCCACTCTCATGCATTCAATTTGAATGACCTCCCTATGATTCAAATTGATTGGCTCATTGTAGCCATATTTGTCACACATTGTAATCATCTTCTGAGTTTATGATAATGCATGAAATACTGCAAACCTTTTGCATCAGTGTTTGGACACACAATTTGTCGCATGCATCTCTAGTAACTGTTGTCCTTGTTTCATAGATTTGATGTTCTTGAATTTTACAACACATTCCTAGAAACTGAGTTAGAGAGTGACAGAAACTCGTCTCAAGTAGAGTCTGATATTGACACAGAACACTAGTAGCAGTAATACTGCGGAACAAATCCAAAGAATCAGCCGAGTGGTGGTATACCTCCACCATTTCACTCCGCAGGTAGTACTATAGTGTTTTAGAACCCTACACCTCCTAGAAGAAGGATGTCAAATGATATAAATCTACATGTTTTTAAAGGAACCGGTCTAGAAGATCCAGAGAAACATTGATTTCTCTGCGATGCTGTCTGGAACGTTAAACAAGTACAAGACGATGATATAAAGCAAGCCCAACTAGTCACTACATTCAAAGATAGAGCTTTAACATGGTTCATGAAATACTTTGTTGGACATAACATAACACTAGCTGACATCAAAGATGCGGTAATTAGAGAATTTAAGAAGCCTACATCAGAATATCAATGCATCACGGAGTTGAAAGAAATAAAATAGAAACCTAATGAGATTTTGTGGGAATTTGATCAGAAGTTCAAAGCCTTGTTGGATCAAGTTAGCTTTGACATTACACCACAACAACACCAAGAGTGCTTTATAGATGCATTGTTGACCCGCATTAGATTACAATTGATGCAACAGAAGGTTTCTTCACAAACAAAAGTATTGGAAATTGCGATGAAGCTAGAAGCTTCCCTGGTAGGAGAAACTAGCATAGGTATGGTACAAATATAGACACAACTAGCAAACCTGACATTACAACTTCAAGATATACAA
Organism: Larix kaempferi; assembly: GCA_027924585.1. Classification (NCBI taxonomy): domain Eukaryota; kingdom Viridiplantae; phylum Streptophyta; class Pinopsida; order Pinales; family Pinaceae; genus Larix; species Larix kaempferi. The sequence continues at coordinate 12,508,159 of BSBM01001409.1, read as the reverse complement.
AAAAGAAAATAAGTAATAGAAGAGGTTTGGTGTACTAAATGTAAAGGATAATGACATTCCAAGGACCATTGTCCTGTATTCATAGATTACCTCGCTAATGGGGCACCAAATCCATTAAATCAACCTCAAGGACCATGGTGCGATATTTCTCGATGCAGAGGACATCGACCATAGGACTGTTTCCTACTCCAAAAGTATGTACAAACACCAAATAACCTATACTATACATTTTGTAAGTCAATTGGCCATTATGGCACCAACTGTAGACCATACAACCTCATGGTAGAAAGAAATCATGATGTGTATAGAGTCCAAGGAGAGATACATAACAACAATGAGAATGCACAATACGATCAGGGTACATATAGAGGACGCGGTGGATTTAAAGGAAGAGGACGTAATACTGGCCCAGGACGAGGTAGAGGTCATATTGTATGTTATAATTGTGGTCAACCTGGACATTTAGCAAGAGACTGTAAGAACCCTTGCACTACTTGTAAGTATTGTAAATCTTATGACCATATCATTGAAGCATGTCCCATTTTGCTAGGAAAAATGCAAGAAAAGAGACCAAAAGGACAGAACCAAAATATTCAGATGATCGCAGCTGAGAAAATGAATGAATATCGCAACATCCATGTTGTGACATGAAGTGGAGTTTCGACAGAAAATGATAGGACAAACGAAGCTTCGACTTCTGATAATCACATAAACATACCAAATGCTACTGATGGATCATGGGTAAGGAAAGCAGTTGGAAAGATACTTGTATTTGACCCTAACAGATAAAAAGAAGTATTCATGGAAGCAAGAAAATAATTTCAAGACTTGGGAGCTTCGACTACAAGGATCCCTTTGCGAAGTGATTAGAAACTTGTACTAGGTATGCCAACATTATATGATGGGTCACAAGTTGCACCAGAGAAGACAAGTATTGTAACACAATTTCTACAGAGTGGCATGAAGATGCCAAGGCATGGGCACACTTTATGGGAACGACATAATGTAATGGGCTATTACGAGCAGCATATTATAGTAAACTATGCACATAGAGAAGTCCATCACATTAAGAACCATAAAAGAACAGGAAGAGAAATGAGGTTAAGCACACAGATTGGATATTTTGAAATGAACCAGGTCATTCTCAATATGGGATCAGAGGTGAATTTGCTGACAAAAGAAACATGGGAGTAGATGGGGAAACCAAATCTATCTTGGTATCCTATACAGTTGAGATTAGCTAACCAACAGAAGGTTATACCTTTTGGGAGGCTATCAGGAGTTACTGTTGATGTTGATGGAGTGTGAAGTAGAGCATACTTCGAGGTGATTGAGATCATAGATGACAATAATCCTTATTCTGCACTATTAGGGATTGAATGGGAAATTGATAACCTCGCAATTGTCAAATTGAAGAAAAAACAAATGATATTCGAAGGACAGGATATCAGGGTTATTGCACCCCTGGATCCTTCACAAGGAACGAGTTATGTTGAGCCAATAAGAGAGGAATACAAAGCTCAAGAACTAGATAACTTCTACAAGATGACAGTTAATCAAGGAGATTATATTAATCCTACAGAAGATGGAATGTTGAGCTGGAGATGTGATAGTTCCTGCGTATCAGATTCAGACATGGGAATGGAGATCTGGCAGAGTGGAATGCATGAAGTATCATCTAGACGATGTGCGAGGATGACAAATTCACTTCGCTGGCTTGGAATAGAGGTAAATCCAATTCTTGTTTATGATTGTTTGAGTAGCGTACATGCATTCTTTCATGAATATATAGCACCAGTCTCATATTAACATAGGCTATCAGCTCTATATATAGCGTCCCGAGCTACACCTGCTAGATGGTGGGCTGCGCACAAGAACAAATTGAGCACAGGGGAAGAATGTAAGAACTTAATGGAAGTTATATTTGCTGAACAAACTTAGATTATACAAGCAAAGTACAATGGACAGACTAATCCCAGAGATCATATAGAATCTTGCTTGAAAGCATGGAGGAATATATGTCCCATTTGTTGTGTATAGTTAACCAGATTGGGCAATAATACCTCATGATAGAAAGAAATCCTGTAAAACGTAGGTGATCATTGGGGGATGTTTCAATTCCCACATCAATTCAACCTTAGACTATGGTAGCGAATGACTTGTTGGGTGGTGGTTATACAAGCGACGAAGTTAAGGAGGCATTGAATGAAGGATTTACAATGGAAGAAGCAAATGTTTTGGAGACCGCCCAAGAGAAATTCCAATTTCCCACATCCAACTACCAACAAGAGAATGAAATACAAGAGGCTCCTATTGAAACGTTTGAGCATCCTTGTGATGTTGTACATGCTCTAGTTCCAACACCCTTACCTCCATTAGAAACTACATGCCGAAGAAATCTAAAACGTATACAGGTTGATGAAACTCTCATTAGTTCACTTGAAGGTACATTGTTTAAACGTGCTATTGCTTATCAAATTTGACAAATACTTGATAACTTTTTTTATTCTAAATGTGATCATGGGGACAAGTGCAAATTATTTTTATCATTGTTAAAATCTAGGTCTATTTTTGTTGTTAGAAGAACGTTAAGGATACATATGACCAAAACATTAGCACCAAGTTCTCATATTGTTAAAATTTTAGTAGATGCATTTAGTATAATTGGAAATAAATCTCGCTCAAATGATCGCAATGCGGCTCACCGTGTGTTGTCACAATAAATCGTGAAAAAAAACACTCGGAAACTTTGTTTTCTTAAACCTACCTCCAAAATTATTAATTTGAATGTGAAGACACTTCGTAGGTATTGTGTTAGAAGAGAACAACTTGAAACTGGTCAAACAGATGTTTGGGCCTTCATTGGCAGGTTTCCATGCTCTGATATGAAGTTAATTGATGCGGTAAAGGGATTAGTGCAAGCTTTTTGGCATGACATCACTCGACCTTCTTCCAACCAAAAATATGTATTAAAATTGAGAAGGGGTTCAAAGGATTGTGAACCACACATTAAACATTTTATTGATATGACACAAACAGAATTATATGAGAGATTTAGGAATGAACATAATGAACTTAACTTGGGCCAAAGATCCTTTGAAAAATGCAAACCATGGTATGTTAAAATAAACACAATTCGTAACACATGTTGTTGTCGATACCACATTGAGTATGGTTACTATTATGACACATATACATATATTTTTCGTGTATTGCATAACACTCTTGTGCAGGAATGCTCAGCTACATTACCACCGATGTCATCTAGAGACTTTATTCATAGCATTTTGTGTAGCAGGCCTAACGATTGCACATTTTATCAAAAATATTGCATAGATGGGACATGCCCAGGGTGTGGTGGATTGGAGTTATTGGAAAAATGCATACATGTGACCTATGAGCATGAAATTGAGAGGCAGGAGGTGAACTTGCAATCATTCAAATATGTCACGTATGATATTGATGGAGGGAACAAAAGAAAACAAATACAATTGGTCACTTCTCAGGTTGGTAATGAGTTATTGAATACTATTTTTTCTTCAGATTGCAATTTAATATGTAACAATCTATTGATATATGTCTTTATTGTTGATCTACCAGGTACGGGTTTGTGACTTCATTGAGGAATTCTTTGAAAAGACACAACAATATGTAAATCATGTACATGTGGCTCGTTGGTAAGATGAGGAGTTTAGAACGTGGAGGGATACAATTCCTATTGGGTCTATCATGTCAGTGTTCAATTTTGCAGAAAAATACACTCTTCAACCGCAAAATGAGATTCAGAGTCAATACTATCACTCAGGCCAGGTCATCATAATGGTCCATATCACCTATAGACATGGGGTAGATAGTACTGAAGAAAACTAGGTTACATTGAAGGAGTATCACTTCTACATAAGTGATGACAGGTGTCATGACTTGGATTTTGTACAACAAAGCTTTCAAATGTTCTACAATCACCTGAAGGATAATAGTATACAGATGGAACAACATTGGATTTGGTCTAATGGTTGTGCGGGGAAATTCAAAAATTCTCGTGTTTTCCAATGGTTGTGTATGCTCCACAAAAGGCACAAGGTGCCACATATTTGGAACTATTTTGAGACCGGACACGGAAAAGGTGAACATGATGGAGTAGGTGTGTGCATCAAGACTGCATTATGCAGGAAAGGAATGAATTTCACAAATGTATCACTCATTCGAGATGCAAAAACCATCATTGAATGGTGTGCTTTAGTCATGGCGGAGGGAGCAAGAAGGCAATAAGATCACTCAACCACGAAAGCAGATGTACATAGATATTTTTGGGAGGTGGTGGATGTAAATCGATCACAGTTATATGAGTGAAAGACCATCCAAGGAACTCGTGCATTTCATTCAGTTAGAATGTCGGACAATGCTATAATGGAAATGTGGACAAGGAAACTCTCATGTTTTTTTTCTCCATGCAGTAGTGGTGAATGGGGGGAATGTGAACCCGCGGATTAGATTGATAGATGGGACCGTGTATCACTCCCCATTGGTCGATAGATAGCTACAGAATTATCCCAGTTGGAGGAGTACCAATCAAGTATTTCACCAGACTATGACCACATATCAGATCTCGTACAACCAGGTTCAATTAATATTTTTATATTTTTGACAACTAGTTGTGTCTAGTTAGTTGACTGAAACATTGGCACTATATTTTTTCCAGGGCACATATACGCAGTGGTTTCCCCGAGATGCAATGCATGGCACACCGACTATTGGATGGAACGTTTCTTAGAGGTGAAGAAAACCCTAAATGTCCCATTATGAGACTCTGAGGCCAATGATTTTCCGATTGGGTCGATGGTTATTGAAGGAGAATATTTGAACCATGTTTCCCACTCCGCAAATAGAAAAGGGTATACATATGAATATTATAGACTAGGTGAGATTGTATACCATTTTACAAACATAGTTATTGGCACAAACCTCCAGTTGCAAACAATTCCAAGAAATAACTCATTAAAGGAACAATACTTATTGCCTTACTCCGAGCACAAGAGTGTAAAGGAAACCCTTGGTATTCGAGGTGATCCTGATGGTCTAGTCAAATGACCATAGGTAAGTAATCTAGTATGTGGTTTGCATGTTTTATTGTGTACTATGTTATAGGTATGTGGTGTACATGTATGATATGATTTTGTTTCATGGTCTCATTGAGTATTGACATTAATATTTTGACTATTGCAGCCAGACATTGATAGCTTGATAGATTGATAAATTGCATAGACTTGGTACAACTTGATAAATTGATAAAGTTTTGTCATGGATTTGTTTTTTTTTTTTTGTCTCCCATCTAAGTAAACCATAATATCTGGATCCTCATGCCCATTTTCATGCTCACTATCACCATCACCATTTCCATGCTCATTATCATTATCCCCATGGTCGTTGTCTCCATCACCATGACACCATGAACATCACCACCATGCTCTTCCTACCCATGTTGTCACCATCACCATCCCCTTTTTCACTATAATATTCTCATCCATCATCCGCACAAATATAACCATTAGATACCTAATTTAGAAACCTAGAAACCCAAACCACAAACATAGAAACCTAATCTAGCCTTAGAAATATAGTCTACCCTAGAAACACAAATATAAGCTTAGCAACCTAATCCATAACAATAGAAACCTAAACCATGCTAAAAAACCTAGTCATAATCCTAATATATATGTATGCCCCCCAAAAAATAGCAACCTAATCCTAATATATGCATGCCAAAAAAACTTCATATATTCATGTGCATCCACTTGTATCTAAACCATTGTGCTAAAAATATGCACAAGAATCCAAGAAACCATAATTTGTATTATAAACCCTAGCTTAGAAATCCTAGCCTAGAAACCCTATTTTGTAGCCTAAACCCTAATTTGAATTCTAAACCTTAGAAACCCTAGTTTGTATCCTATAACTTACTTTGTGTTCAAAATTCTAGAAACCCTAGTTTGTAGCCACTAACTATCGTTGACCAATCGTTGATATCAATTATTCATTGTCATTGTATCCCAAATTGGACCTTCACCATACATTAGTGAATCAATATGTGATTTGTTTGTGTGATGGATTTCTTACTTGGTATTCACTTGTGTGGAAATTACCCCATTTTAGTTGAACACGTGAACTCTCACCAAGCTTCCTACCACGGTAATGAGTCATCAATGCATGATCTTCCATAACCACTTCATCCTTCTTAATGTCGTCATCAAAAAACACTTCATCCATCTTAATGTCGTCATCACAAAACATTTTCATTAGCGAGTCTCATTAGTTAGCACACTTCCTTCATCTATTTTTTGAAGAATCAAAACAACCAACCCACGAAACCCTTCCATAAGCTATAATTATATGTTTTCATGAAATCCATCTACCCCACTAAAAACTAGAAAAAACCCTAAGATGGATTCTACAGGAACCAATTAGGAATGCTTCTTACATTCCTGGATAATCCTCCCTACTTCGTATTTGCACCATATGTACCCTAAATTATTTTTGTTTTTGAATCACAGTTAATCATTAGTTTAAAAAGCATTCAGAAGGAATCACTTGATTTTAGGTTCAAAAATAATAATGACATCAATTTGAACATCCCTTTGAACTGAATGGGAACTGGAATGGATGGTAACAATTACCCTTTAAAACAATGAGTATAGTCATATTTATTATTTTGTTGGATTTTTTCCTGTATAGCCATATGTAGGTGTCCTTGAAAGCCTTTGGGGTGTGAGTTTAAATGGGCCATATAATGGTGTTATTTTCTAGGATCAACAAATATTCGACTCCGTTGGATTCAGGACATCGAGATAGTGCTAGGGGTGCCCCTCTCCTCCGGTTCCATGGCTCAAGTGTCATCTTTTAGGTTCATTTGGAAATTAGGGTTTTGCTTAGTAAGGGATTGTGCAATTTTTGCCCATAGGGGTCAACTTTGAAAAATCATCGATCGAGGACTTATGGCTAGCGTTCCGACCTAGAACCTTCCTAGACACACGTGCAGGACTTCTTGGAACCCAATTTTGTTGCATAGTTAGAATTCAATGCCCCTGGTAGGTATCCAACAAGTGTCCCTGAAGGCCTTTGGGATGCAAGTTGGAACGAGCCATAGAATGATGATCGTGGCTCATATCGAAAAACCATCGACTTCGTTGGATTTAGGACATCGGGATAGCTCTAGTGGTCCCCCTCTCCTCCAGTCCCATGGCTCCGGTGTCATCTTTTAGGTCCATTTTGGAAACTAGGGTTTTGCTCAGTAAGGGGCTGTGCAATTTTTACACATAGGGGTCAACTTTGCAAAATCATCGACCGGGGAATTATGGCTAACGTTTCCAGCTGGATCCTTCCTAGACACACTTGAAAGACTTCCCGGAACCCAGTTTTGTTGCACAATTGGAATTCTATGCCCACGATAGGTATCCAACAGGTGTCCCTTAAGGCCTTTGTGATGTGAGTTGGAACGAGACATATAATGATCATCGTAACTCAGGTCGACAAACCGTCGACTCCATTGGATTCAGGACATCAGGATAGTCCTAGGTGTTCCCCTCTCCTATGGTCCCATGGATTAGGTGTCATCTTTTAGGTCCATTTTGGAAACTAGGGTTTTGCTTCGTAAGGGATTGTGCAATCTTTGCACATAGTGTTCAAATTTGCAAAATAATCATCCAGGGAATTATGGCTAGAGTTCCCAGCTAGAACCTTCCTAGACACACTTACAGGACTTCCCAGAACCCATTTTTGTTGCACGGTTGGAATTCTATTCCCCCGGTCGGTATCCAAGAGGTGTCTGTGAAGGCCTTTGGGATACGAGTTGGAACGAGGCATAGAATGATGACCATGGATCGGATCAAAAAAATGTCAACTTCGTTGGATTCAATACATCAGTATAGTGCTAGGGGTTCCCTTCTCCTTCGGTACCATGGCTCAGGTGTTATCTTTTAGGTCCATTTTGGAAACTAGGGCTTTGCTAAGTAAGGGACTGTGCAATTTTTTCACATAGGGGTCAACTTTGAAAAATCATCGACCTGGGACTTATAGCTAGTGTACCCACCTGGAATATTCCTAGACACACTTGCAGGACTTCCCGGAACCCAGTTTTGTTGCACGGTTGGAACCCTCGGTAGGTATCCAACAGGTGTTCCTGAAGGCCTTTGGGATGTGAGATGGAAGAGACATAGAATGATGATCGTGGCTCGTATCGACAAACCATCAACTCCATTGGATTCAGGACATCAGGATAGTGCTAGAGGTTCCCCTTAACTCCAGTCCCATGGATCAGGTGTCATATTTTAGGTCCATTTTGGAAACTGGGGTTTTGCTCAATAAGGGACTATGCAATTTCTGCACATAGGGGTCAAATTTGCAAAATCATCAACCGAGGACTTATGGCTAGCGTTAACAACTCGATCCTTCCTAAACAAACTTGTAGGACTTCCCAGAACTCGATTTTGTTGCACAGTTGGAATTCTGTGCCCCCGATAGGTATCCAACAGATGTCCCTAAAGGCCTTTGGGATGCGAGTTGGAATGAGCCATAGAATGATGAAAATGACTCGGATCAAAAAACCATAGACTCCATTGGATTTAGGAAATCAGGATAGTGCTAGGGGTTCCCCTCTCATCTGGTCCCATGGCTCAGGTGTCATCTTTTAGGTCCATTTTGGAAACTAGGATTTTGTTGAGTAAGGGACTGTGCAATTTTTGCACATAGGGATCAACTTTGCAAAATCATCGACCGAGGATGTATGGCTAGCGTTCCCAACTGGAAACTTTGTAGGCACACTTGCAGGACTTCCCGGAACCTAGTTTTGTTGCACGGTTGGAATTCTATGCCCCTGGTAGGTATCCAACATGTGTTTGTGAAGGCCTTTGGGATGCAAGTTGGAACGAGCCATAGAATGATGATTGTGGCTCAGATCGACAAATTGTCAACTCCGTTAGATTCAATACATCAGGAAAGTGATAGGGGTTCCCCTCTCCTCTGGTCCCATGGATCAGGTGTCATATTTTAGGTCCATTTTGGAAACTAGGGTTTTGTTGAGTAAGGGACTGTGCAATTTTTGTACGTAGGGGTCAAATTTGCAAAATCATCGATTGGGGACTTATGGCTAGTGCTCCCAGCTAGAACCTTCCTAGACACACTTACAGGACTTCCCAGAACCTGATTTTGTTGCATAGATAGAATTCTATGCCCCCGATAGGTATCCAACATGTGTCCCTGCAAGCCTTTGGGATGTGAGTTGGAACTAGCCATAGAATGATGACCGTGGCTTGGATCGAAAAACCATTTACTCTGTTGGATTCAAGACAATGGGATAGTTCTAGGGGTGCCCCTCGCCTCAAGTTCCATGGCCAAGGTCTCATCTTTTAGGTCGATTTTGGAAACTAGGGTTTTTCTCACTAAGAGACTGTGCAATTTTTGCACATAGGGGTCAACTTTGCAAAATTTTGATTTTGATTATAGAACTAGATATTCAAAGAGTGGAAATAAGACCTGCCAAATTGCACACTTGGTATATTTCTATGTCCTTAGTGTGCCATGTCATTTAACATCTCCTTAGCATTCCACTATATTTTCATTTTGAGTAAATAATGTCATTTTTAAGAATTCAAAGTTCCAAATAAAAAATGGAGGCGATGTTTCATCGATGATAATAATCCCTATGATCCTTGCATGGGGGATTCACTAGAAGGCAATATAATATCACATTTATTCATACTGCGGTATTAAATATTCATGAAAACCTAAAAATTATATTGCTTATATATTAAGGGGGAAAGGGATTTTTTATTTAATGTAACAATACAAAAATACTTTGGGGTATTTTGTATATGGTCGGGCTGACAAATATCCACTAAATGGAGATGGCAGGATCACGAATGGATGAGAAATCGAGTTGAGGTAAGGCTTGGGCTTACCGGTACGCAGGGAAATCATGTCTTGAGGCATGCTTGAGGCTAAGGGTTTCGTGGTGAAGTGGGTTGCCAGTCGATCATAGTCGAGAGACAATGGTGATTGACAGCCAATTGTTACAAATAACACTCAGCTAGTTGTTACCAATAGCCTTGGGAGTCTCTAAGCCTCCAGGGCCTGTTATAGGCCCTCGATAGTCCTTGGGGGCCTGAATACCCAACCACTCATATAAAGGGGTATAAAAAATGCTAATGAAAAAATTGATACATACAATATCTAGTTAAAATAGGGGTTGTTTTAAATTGGGAAGGCATACTGGGAGGGGGTTAAAAAAACGATTTTGGAAGGTATTTTCCAATATTTAGTGAAACTAGGGGTATTGTCTCATATGCCATGAATGAACGTGCTATTATAGCGGGTTATTGAGTGAATCCCCCATGGATCCTTGCTAGCTTTGTTAGATCAAGGTCACCATGAACCTTTTCCATCAAGTTATGGGGGAATACATTCCAAATCACAATGAACAACCATTACATCATCATTTGTATCAATCAAGTACATTCAATTTTAAATACATTTTCATATGAGGATAATCCATCCTTTTTACAAACATAGAACCATGAACATCTTATTTTCCTTCATCAAAACAACATTATCAAGGAATATCATTAAAGTAGTTAGGTATTTCATTTTCCATGGATTATGTATGATTACTTTTGCATTACACATTTTTTTATGCACATTCAACATATTTAGAGCCATGCTTCACCACTAAGATATTTTTTGCAATGACTCATGGTTCGAGGCACATTCAGGACCCTAAATATTGAAAGGATGTACATTTAAACATGAATTATAATTATGACAAGTGGAAAATGGACATATGAAAGAGATAAACCACAAACCAAGGTCTTACATACTAGGGTTTAGTAAGGACAGGATTTATATCTTCAAATATTTTATGAGAGTGAATTCATGACCATCTATTGGTTAGCATATTGGAACAAACTACGATATATTTGTTGTATATTTTACCATATGTACATGAAGGACCAATGGATTTATTACACTTTAGTTTATGCATTCCTTTCCATTGCACTTGATACTTTGCCATTGTTTTTAGCATGCTAGAGTAGGAACACTTCAATCGAACTTCATAGATGCTCATGTACGTATTGTTTGATGAAATACAATAGCATTGATGAAATGTGCAGCATCTATTATGTTCGATTTTGAGCATTAATTCAATATGATTTAGGATCTTATCTGAGAGAATAACAAGTACAACATATCAATCACAAGAGACAAGCATAAGAGACAATATACATAGAGTTTCCTCAGGGAAAACCAAGAAGGTGAAAAACCCTACAATTTCCTCAAAGATAGAAAGAGCAATGATACAAAACCCAAGTACAAGAGATAGTCTCCTTAGCAGCTTCTCCTCCTCCACTAGTGTGTATCACTCAAGTGAGAGAATAGATGAGTAAGTGAATGATCAAATAGAGTGACACCCTCACTCTATTTATACACAACTCGACTTGCCTAATAACCTAATAGGGTTGAATTCTCTAGGAGAGTCTAATAACCCATGGTAACCCAACTCAGGGCTGACCCCACTCTTGGTGGTCTAATAACCCATCTTGTATAACTTACGACACTTGCAACACTTGTAAATACAAATAATGACACTTCTGTACAGAGGAATAATAACCTCTCTGTAGGGATACAATATACATATATGAAATACATTCCAAAGTTAAATATACATCAACACTCCCTCTTAACTAAGAAGGTATTTCTCGACACATGTCTTCTAGCACAAGTCTTCTTCTCTAGATCATCAGATCATCGTCATCGAATCATCGTCATCATATCATCGTCATCGTCACTACTACTATCTAAATCAATCTCCAATCTACTCGTCATAGGAAGTTCTATAGAGCTAGCCCTTTTTCATGTTGGTTGTAGGCTTAGCCTCCATGTAGGAATTCATCATCTCTGCAAGCAAGCCATCAAGTAAGTACACCTCAGGACTGATTACACTGCCTCTGCAAAACTTGCAAGATATCTCAGGACTGATTACACTGCCTCTGCAAAACATGCAAGAGCATATCAGGACTAATTATATGCCTATGCAAAACCTGTGTACTATACTGTCACCTCATCGTCTTCAGATCACCTCATAGTCCACGGAGCACAACCTAGATGCACACACATCACAACACTTACACTCACCGGCATGGAAGGACTTTCCTCTGACCATCTAGGAAAGGCTCAACACTTACATCAACGACCATGGAAGGACTTTCCTCTGACCATGTCGGAAAGGATACAACAATTTAATCACGACCATGGAAGGAATTTCCTCTAACCATGTCGAAAAAGCTCGACAATTACATCACGACCATGGAAGTACTTTCCTCTGATCATGTCGGAAAAGCCCCGACAATTACATCAACGGCCATGGAAGTAATTTCCTCTAACCATGTCAGAACAGCCATGCCCAGCCCTTACATCTCACCATGGAAGGACTTTCCTCTAACCATGTGAGAATGGCCCAACCCTTACATATTACCATGGAAGGACTTTCCTCTAACCATGTAAGAATGGCCCCAGCCCTTACATCTCACCATAGGAGGACTTTCCTACCACTATGTGAGAATGGATCATGTGCATATGTGTCTCCGGACTTATCACTTCCCCTTGGAAGGAATCTTGATCTGAAGTACACCAAGTCTCTCTCTCAAGTACTCAAGCTTCACTCTGGCAAGCAGCTTTGTCAACACATCGGCTATCTGCTCGTTCGTCGCAACATACAGGAGCTTCAATTCTCCTCTCTGCACCATATCCCTGATATAGTGATATTTGATCTCGATGTGCTTCGACCTGTCATGGAACACTGCATTCTCAGACAAATTCACACAACTCTGGTTGTCACAGAAGATACAGGTAGAATCCAACGGGAGATCAAATAACTCAAACAGTAGCTTCCTAAGACATACTGCCTCACAACTAGCCGAACAAGCTGCAACATACTCTGCTTCGGTTGTACTCAGTGCCACACAGGGCTGTTTCTTGCTAAACCAAGAGATCATACCGGATCCCATACTGAAGCAGCATCCCGAAGTGCTCTTCTGATCAATGGCACTGCCTGTCCAATCCGAATCAACATAACCCTCTAGGTTAAACTTTTGATTCGCATCATACTTGATCCCATAATCAACTGTAGCCTTCAGGTACCTCAGAATATCCTTTATAGCAAGAATGTGAATACTTCTTGGATCCGTGAGGAACTGGCTCAATGTGTTCATAGCAAAGCAAATATCTGGTCTCATGTTTGTCAGGTACATCAAGGACCCAATCATCTGACGATACATCGTGACATCAACCGGCTCCGATGAAGCATTACACAGAAGCTTCAAGTTCGATGCCATAGGTGTGGCCATGGCCTTGCAGTCCATCATCCCGAACCTCTTCAGGATCTCTACTGCATACTTCCCTTGTCCAAGGAATATTCCATCTGCACTCTGCCACACCTCCATGCCTAGAAAGTAGTGCATCATCCCCAAGTCCTTCATCTCGAACTTGGCAGGAAGCTTCCTTTTCGTGTCGGCAATTAATCTATCCTCACCTATCACAAACAGGTCATCCACATACAATAGGAGTATCATTGGACTTCCTTCCTCAACCTTGTAGTAAAGGTTGGAATCCACTTTACTCTTAGTAAATCCCAAACTAGATAGGAAGCTATCCATCCTGTCGTACCAAGTCCTGGGTGTCTGTTTTAAACCATACATGGCTTTATTCAGTTTGCACACATGAGTCCCTCTGTCATCTATCTCAAACCCGAGTGGCTGCTCCACATACACTTCCTCTTCAGCTACACCATTCAAGAAGGCTGTCTTGGCATCCATCTGGTGTACCTTCCATTTCATCACTGCATCCAGAGCAAGTACTGATCTAATGGAAGTGTACCTGGCCACAGATGCAAAGGTCTCTTCATAATCTATCCCCTCTTTCTGGGAGAAGCCACAAGCTACAAACCTCGACTTGTATTTCTCTATGCTACCATCTACAACATGCTTGATCTTATAGATCCAATTGGAAATCACAACAGACTTCCCTTCAAGTCTTGTGACCACATCCCAAACATCATTCTTCATGATCGACTGGTATTCCTCGACCATGGCATCCTTTACTGTATCCCATATCTTGGGAACTTCAGATTCTTCAATATCTTCAATAGATAGTTTGAAATTCGTAGCTGGAACAAATGTTGTAGTCCTTCCTTTTGTAGGTGATTGTACATGATTTTTCCTACAAGTCAAATTCAATTGCATGATTAGAAACTTCTCATAGTTTACAGAACAAAGTATTACACATAAAGGCATATGTCATACAGTCATGCAATTATCTTAGCCAATGCTTCAATACAACATTTATCCATATCCCATAACTTTCTAGATGCCTTCCATCTCTACCAGAACATTGTTAAGAGTTTGCACTACTCCCAACATGTCAGGAAAGAGGTTTCATTCTAGATAAGTAGCAATGGAATGTTGTACAGTGCCATAGGCCACTTACCCATTACATGCATATTAGTACTATACTGTTCATTAATGCAATTATTTTAATATGCATAATACACAACCTAAGTCTAGGAACATAAGTAAATACATTATTAAACAATATTATTTAAACAAACATATATACAAGAAATGACAATTCAAATACTTATCTTTGTTTGTTTGTTGGGTGGACTCCCTTTGAATCTTTGCTTCCTTGCAGGAGCTGCTAGAGTCCTATTCTGAAGTAACTTCTTCTACTTCTTTCTGTTGTGAATTGTAAGGGGTGGTAAACTCCCTCTTAATCCCCGAATCACTGCATAGTATCTTTGAAGTCTGCTAAAGTGAATTCTCCACCATTGTTGGATCTAAAGGTCTTGATCTTCTTGTCAAGGATTTGAATTCCTTGAAATTGCCACTCAGAGAACTGGATGATATCGAACTGCATATATCGGAGTGGATAATTTCCAAGATTCTTTATGCCTTGCTTTTACTACTTGGAAATGCTTTCTTAGTGTTCTTTCTTTTTGCACATCCTTTGAAAATGCCTTCATGCTTTGTCTGGATTTCAGGAAGACCTTTAACTGCTTTTCTTGCAATAGGTAGTGCCCTATAGTGCACATGTGTAATCCTTCTATGCCAAAGTTCACTTCGCTCCATGGATTCATGTACCATGGCATGTTCAGGTTGCCCCTTCAATTTGTATAATGCTCCCTCTTGCTCTCCAATCACCACTGCATCATCAATGGTTTTGCCTTTAGGCCACATGAGTATTTGGCCATCTACAAATGCAACTTTTATCCCCTTTGCATCCAAAGCAGATATGGAGAGAAGACTCTTCTTGAGACCTGGAACATATAGTACATCTTTCATCTTCATTGGTTTTCCATAGTCTAGCTTATAGGAGGCTTCACCACTTCCTTTTATTGGATACTAGAAGTCATGCCCAAGTTTCACCTTATGGGGTGATTCATGTTCAGATAGTTTCACAAAGGATCCCTTGAATCCTGTCATATGTTTGGAAGCCCCATTATCTATAAGCCAATAATTTTTTCCATGAACAATAGTACTAGTGAGGGCAGAAATCAAAACATATTCTTCATCACTTGAAGAATCTTCACTTTCTTCCCTAGCCCTCTTCTTGGGAGGTTCATCATCCTCTGCAGTGTGAGCATGATGTATTCTTTTGTTTCTCTTCTTCTTGTGAGAGCCATCTTTATTATTTCTAGGACAGTCCCTGGAATATTGTCCCTTCTCATCACATGTATAACATCGGACATAGGACATGTTTCTTCAAGGTTTGGGGTTACCCCTCTGATTCTGATGGTGGTGCCTTTCTTTCTTACTATGGTGATGTCCCATCTTATCATCATACTTCTTGGAGTGTGTTGTAAGAGCTTGGTCTTCATTCCCCATGTTCTCTTCTCGAGCTACAATTCGAGCTTCTTCTTATGAGCATTCTTCCCACAACCTACTGAAAGTGATAAGTTTCCTCCTAGCACAAACTCCTTGGATGAAGGAATCCAATGACCTAGGGAGGCCATTAAGAGTGGTCATTACCACTTCTCCATTCTCTATATATTCTCCCACAGCTTCAAGTTGTTCTTTTATCTGGGAGACCCTTGATAAATAAGACTGCATGGTCTCCGCATTCTGGATCTTGATATTCTTCAATTGATTTCTCAAGGTCATCTTCTGATTTATGTTCTTCCCTTCAAATAGCTTGGTCAAGGAATCAAACATCTCCTTGGGTGTCTTTAGAGATGACACATGTGGTATGAGATGGTCTTTGATAGAATCATCAATGATCCTCTTAGCCTTGAACAAGTTCCTCTTGTGTAAGGCCTTAGCCTCTTCTCCCTCTAGGACAGGGATCTCTTCACTTATGTAAGTGTCCAACTCATTCTCTTCCAAGATTAACTCAATCATATACTTCCATGCTCAGAAGTTATCAACCCCTTCAAGCTTATCCTCAAGCTTGGTTTGGTGAGACATCTTTAAGGAGTACTTCAAATGGAAATAGAAAATATTTAGGTCTTACCACTTGATTTGCTAAAAACTGGATCTGGTGCTGGATTAGGGTTTGTCACTATACTCAGAATTTGAAAACTGCAAAGTTTCACCCCTCAAAATTGCTTTTGAAACTCTCGAATTCACTCGGGAGGACCGTGAATTAGGGTTTGAATTTCCCGGAGCTTCACCCAACCAAAACGTTCGATCCAAAGCTCTAAAATTTGATTTGTAAGAGGAGCTTCCAGCTGTGGTCTCAGATTTCATAAATTCCAACTTTTGCAGAAACCATAATTTTCGGATTCACTAGACAAGACCTCAAACTAGGGTTTTATTTTCCCAGAGTTTCACCCAACCAAAAAGTTTGATCCAAAGCTCTAAACTTTGATTTTTCCGACGAGCTTCCAGCCGTGGTCTCGAATTTCAGAAATTCCAATGTTTGTAGAAACCCTAATTTTTAGGTCAAAACTGAAAGTGCTCAGAATTGAATTTTGTTTCGACAGAAAGATGCACCCTTGGAAGGAGAGTTAATCTAGCCTCCTACATTTGAATATTTGTGGAGAGAAACCCAAAAAACAAGAAGCCTTAGCTTCTGCAGCTGCATAGTCTCTTCTTCTCAGGTTAGCTCTGATACCATGTTAGATTTTGAGCATTAATTCAATATGATTTAGGATCTTATCTGAGAGAATAACAAGTACATCATATCAATCACAAGAGACAAGCACAAGAGACAATAGACATAGAGTTTCCTCGGGGAAAACCAAGAAGGTGAAAAACCCTGCAACTTCCTCAGAGATAGAAATAGCAATGATACAAAACCCAAGTACAAGAGATAGTCTCCTTAGCAGCTTATCCTCCTCCACTAGTGTGCATCACTCAAGTGAGAGAATAGATGAGTAAGTGAATGATCAAATAGAGTGACACCCTCACTTTATTTATACACAACTTGACTTGCCTAATAACCTAACAGGGCCGACTTATCTAGGAGAGTCTAATAATCCATGGTAACCCAACTCAGGGCCGAACCCACTCTTGGTGGTCTAATAACCCCTCTTGTATAAGTTACGACACTTGCGACACTTGTAAATACAAATGACAACACTTCCGTACAGAGGAATAATAACCTCTCTGTAGCGATACAATATACATATATGAAATACTTTCCGAAGTTACATATACATCAACACATTAGACTTCATGTTAGTTTGTGAAAATGTCATAGGCTTACATTGATGATATGCGTAGCATGTTTTACATGATAGAGGTTATTCAAACATATTTTGACTTATTTTGTTAACTTTTGTTTTTTCCTTGCAACATATTTTCCTTACAACCATAATCCCGATCAATGGGTATGAACCCTTGGAGTTGACAAAAACTACAATTTTAAATTAGATATCAAATTAGCATGCATGTACTAAGTTAATTGAACTGTTGAAATATATTATTAGTTTGTTCCATTAAGATAATGTTTTCATAACACAATGGTGAGATGTTATTTGATCAATGCAATAAATGTAAGAGAATAAATATTGCTCAAAATGTAATTATATAAATTTCAATAGCATAATTTATCATTTTGTGGAATAGATAAATCATCACAAGAACAAGTGGAAACTCAAGAGAAAATATGCAATATATTGTATCATGCATTGATAGTTGAATGTTTGTAATACAAAATATCGCAAAGTAACCGGCCCTTAAATGGCCTGTAAATGTACATGTATCCCCAAGTACAACAATGTACATTTATGGCAAAATACATATATCCGAGACTATGAGACATCAAAAATCAATCTTTCGCTTGTTTTTCCCCGACTTTCCTCTATAAACCATCTCCCTGGGATCACTTTGCATCTCAGGAGTCTGCAAATAAAATATCATTATTTTTATCAAATAATTACATAATACCCTACCATTAACAAACTTAAAAATTTAACTTATGGACAAATTATTTATGACAAACATTCACCAAATCCATTCGAGGTATAGATACCTGTAGTGTGCTCATGGAAGGCCTCTCTATAATTGTGCTCTGCAAATAAAAGATCATATCTCAATTAATTCAACAATTCAACATTGATCAACATGTTTGCGCAAATTGAATAAAAATACTTGGTCATTAAGGAACATGTCACTACAAGAGGATACCCAGTCACAACCATGGATTGAGCGGAGGGACCGGGCACTGCTGCCGCTAATGGCTACAATCACCAAATGGAGAAATAGTTAGACATGCATGAATAAAAAATATAGTAACATGGTTAAATACGATGCATTGTAATTGTTGAAATAGTTACCTCTATATGACTTGTTTCTATTACAGACGTGGCACTAACTGCAGCATCAATGACCCTTGTTAGGTGAGGTGTAGATGGATCTCCCATGTGTTTGCTATAGAGGACATCCACACCCTTTCTAGGAGTGGAGCCTCTCTTATACACTTATCCCATCTGCACATTTGGACTACGAGGAGAGGAAACTGCTGACTGTTTCCTAAATATAGAAGGTGGTGGCTACAATCACCAATTACTGACGTAGTTAGAAATGCATTGGTCAATGAAATAGCATGTATTAAAAAACTGACAATGATGAAATGCATAATGATGTATGGTATGATTCAATCAAATCTAAGAAACGTTTTGCCACCCGTTGATCCTCTATGGGCATGCTAGCGCTTGTCTCCCCACCAGGGGGAATATCACTAGATGAAATCATTTCCCTCTGAGGGGGATCTACAACCTACAATTTAGAAAATTGTAAATATTAGATTGTGTAGCATTAATTAAGTAACATGTGATAACAAACTAACATGTATTAAAATAAATTCATGTTGAAATAGTTACCTCAGTGTGAGCTGTTGTCGACAAAGGTATGACAACATCTTGTACATCAAATGGTTCTGGTGCATGAGCCTCTAGACTATCTTGGGAATCATCAGTGGAAAATTATTTCCCATCGTCCTCTTCTTGTAGAAACTACAAGTTTTAAAATCATTAAAAATATTAGCAATCTATATATGTGTATAGTAAGGAAAAATAATTTACAAACAACACTAAATTGTTAACCATTTACTTACCTGTGTAAAATACCCAGTAAAGCTATCATCTGTCTCGACAGGACCAAAGCAAGGATGACCGCATACTATGTATGGGTGGGGATCTTGGTTGCACACATGATGTGCAGGTCTAGTGCCACTACTAGATGCTCCTTGATCACTCGAAGGTGGTGTCTCTACCCTGTTGGGAGGTGGTGGATATACCCCACTAGGAGGTGGTGGCTCTACTCCACCCATAGAAGGTGGTTTTGATGGCCCTTCCTGGTACGTAACTTAAATATACGTGCTATGGAGAACAACTGCATGTGCCAACAGTAGGAATGACTCATGCGTCTTTGGGACCAACTGATGTGCAGGCGACACATCTCGCCTGGGTAGATTCTTGCGAGGTAGAGCTACTGGGCGATTGGGATCTATGTGCCTCGCATTGGGAAGTTGTTGAGACATCCCCATCCCAACGGCTTGGTACTCCAAGATATCAAAATAATTAACATGCTTCCCCATGTGAAAATCCTCACAGCATATCTAAGAGATGATGTATACCTCACAAGAAAGTAATTGATTAAGCAAGAAAATAGAAGAAGAGTGGTCAATATAGTATAATGAGCAACAGAATAATATGGTACAGTAGAAATTAGATAGAAGCAATAATACTTCACACACACTAATTAATTAATCACAATATGGAAAAATAAATAGTACAATGGTAGAGAGGATTCGAATGCCTAAGGTGGCAATTCGAATTAGCCTCCCAGAGTGATCATAAGATCAATAGAGTGTCATCGGAGCACAACTAGGTGTCCTAAGATCATCGGAGCACAACTGGAAGTCTTCATCATCATCAGTGGAGTCATCAACTCTCAAGTAACTGTCAACCATCAGTCAAATTGAGTCTGGTAGGTGTAATTGAGTGTAACTGAGTGACAACTGGACTGGTAGGTGAAGAAGGGCAAGTTGCTTCCTAAAATCAAGGAATAAGGGCGCATTAAGCAGCTGGAGGGCTACAACTGAATAGTGAGAAGCTCCTGGGGGCTGGCTAACTGAGGGCTAGGTGCTGGACTGATGAATGGGATGCATGCAAAATGCATGCAAACCCTAAAATGCATGCAAACCCTAAAAGTGCATGCATGACTGAAAATGTAAATGATCAAAATACTAGTGGGACTAGGATGGAGTATAGGAATATCCTAACACCCCCCCTTAATCCATCCTGGGCCCTGGTAACTAAGACCAAAGGTCACCCAATAGAATGAATAATAACAGTCAATAAACCAAGGAAATGGGAAAATTTCATGGGAAACATACCCCCTCCTAAAAAATAGACTGTAAGGCACATAAAAATAAATGCTCGAAATTGAAGTAGGTGTGATGCTTGGTCATATGTCTGGAGGTATCTTCTTCTTGGGAAGAAGTGGATCATGCTCAAAAAGCATGTGCTTGTACTTGCTCTTCAGATCGAATGTGATGAGAACAAATCCAACAGTATGAGAATGATCCTTGAACCTGTGATTCGAATCAGCTGAGGTAGGATCAAATCTGTGAAAGTGCATATAGTCTTTTGTCTTCTCTTTCGAACTACCATGTGTAAGATTATGCCAAAAATAACTATTACATGTTTGCTTGAAATCAAAATCAGATTTAAGACTTAAAAAATAGTTTCTTGAGATCTCCTTCGAACCAGCAGGGGTGAGATCAAAACTATCATATGCATGAGAAATTATCCCAAGCAGTAATTGCTTATAACCGAATTTAGATACAATACTTGAATCATTGTTTCTTGAGATCTCCTTTGAACCATGAGAGGTGATATTAAAAACAGTAGATGCATGAGAAATTATCCCAAGCGAATGGCAATGGACATATTCTTCAATGATATTCTGAAAGCATGGAATTATGATCATATAGTAGTATAAAAGAGGATATAGATGGAGAGGAGAGAATGCATTATCTTCAATAGCTGTTTTGACCTCCAAAATAATCATGTGATCATGATGCAAACCAATAGACTCTGGTGCAAGAGAGGATTTAGGACCTTCTCCAATATCTAGAGTGTGAGCTAGCAAAGAAAGAGAAGAAAGTTTGAGCATGAGTGGAGAATCTGTAAGTTCTTTGTCAACAACTTCAAAATGAGATGATACTGGTTCATGATCTGAGAGACCATCAAGAGGAGCGAATGCATCACTTTGCTTGCTTTCGAATGGGTTAGGACCAAGTCCTTCATTCTTTCTGCCAAATTTTTCATCCAGGTGAGGCCATAACTCTTTTGGAGTCCATAACTCCTTTGGAGTTTCAACACCATCACGGTATTCGAAATGGAATCTTAGGTATGCAGGCAAAGAAAGCATCATTGCTCCAAAGGCTCCATCACCTTTATTTAACCAATCAATCTTCTCTTCAGGGGATTCAAACTCTCTTTCAAAATGACAATAAAAAAGATCATGGATCTTCAAGTATGCTATCATTCTTGGTTTCCATTCATCATAGTTGAATGGAGAAAGAGAAGTAATTCCTTCTAAATCATACATTGAAGATGTAGAAGACCTGTAAAAACAATATAGAATAACTGCAACTGCTACTGCTGCAAAAAATGCAGAAACTGCTGCACTCGAAATCTTGGTAATAACCTGCAAAAAACTCTAAAAAATGGAGATAAACAATACTCTCAACATGCTCTGATACCATGTGAAAATCCTCACAGCAGATCTAAGAGATGATGTATACCTCACAAGAAAGTAATTGATTAAGCAAGAAAATAGAAGAAGAGTGGTCAATACAGTATAATGAGCAATATAATAATATGGTACAGTAGAACTCGGATAGAAGCAATAATACTTCAAACACATTAATTAATTAATCACAATATGGACAAATAAATAGTACAATGGTAGAGAGGATTCGAATGCCTAAGGTGGCAATTCGAATTAGCCTCTCAGAGTGATCATAAGATCAATAGAGTGTCATCGGAGCACAACTAGGTGTCCTCATGATCATCGTAGAAAAAATGGAAGTCTTCATCATCATCAGTGGAGTCATCAACGCTCAAGTAACTGTCAACCATCAGTCAAACTGTGTCTGGTAGGTGTAACTGAGTGTAACTGACTGTAACTGACTATAACTAAGTGTAACTGAGTGACAACTGGACTGGTAGGTGAAGAAGGGCGAGTTGCTTCCTAAAATCAAGGAAGAAGGGCACATTAAGCAACTGGAGGGCTAAAACTAAATAGTGAGAAGCTCCTGGGGTTGGCTAACTAAGGGCTAAGTGCTGGACTGATGAATGGGATGCATGCAAACCCTAGAATGCATGCAAACCTTAAAAGTGCATGCATGACTGAAAATGTAAATGATCAAAATACTAGTGGGACTAGGATGGAGTATAGGAATATCCTAACACCCCGCTTTAATCCATCTTGGGCCCTGGTAACTAAGACCAAATTTCACCCAATACAATGAATAATAACAGTCAATAAACCAAGGAAGTGGGAAAATTTCATGGGAAACATACCCCCTCCTCAAAAAATAGACTGTAAGGCACACATAAAAATAAATGCTCCAAACTCAAGCAGGTGTGATGCTTGGTCATATGTTTGGAGGTATCTTCTTCTTGGGAAGAAGTGGATCATGCTCAAAAAGCATGTGCTTGTACTTGCTCTTCAGATCGAATGTGACGGGAACAAATCCAACAGTATGAGAATGATCCTTGAACCTGTGATTGAAATCAAAATCATATTTAAGACTTAAAAAATAGTTTCTTGAGATCTCCTTTGAACCAGCAGGGGTGAGATCAAAACTATCATATGCATGAGAAATTATCCCAAGCAGTAATTGCTTAGAACCCAATTTAGATACAAGACTTGAATCATGGTTTCTTAAGATCTCCTTTGAACCATGAGAGGTGATATTAAAACCAGTAGATGCATGAGAAATTATCCCAAGTGAATGGCAATGGCCATATTCTTCAATGACCTTCTGAAAGCATGGAATTATGATCATATAGTAGTATAAAAGAGGAGATAGCTGGAGAGGAGTGAATGTATTACCTTCAATAGCTGTTTTGACCTTCGAAATAATCATGTGATCATGATGCAAACCAACATACTCTGGTGCAAGAGGAGATTTAGGACCTTCTACAATATCTAGAGTGTGAGCTGGCACAGAAAGAGAAGAAAGTTTGAGCATGAGTGGAGAATCTGCAAGTTCTTTGTCAACAACTTCAATATGAGATGATACTGGTTCATGATCTGAGAGACCATCAAGAGGAGCGAATGCATCACTTTGCTTGCTTTCGAATAGGTTAGGACCAATTCCTTCATTCTTTCTGCCAAATTTTTCATCCAGGTGAGTCCATAACTCTTTTGGAGTCCATAACTCCTTTGGAGTTTCAACACCATCACGGTATTTGAAATGGAATCTCAGGTATGTAGGAAAAGAAATCATCATTGCTCCAAAGGCTCCGTCACCTTTATTTAACCAATCAATCTTCTTTTCAGGGGATTCGAACTCTCTTTCAAAATGACAATAAAAAAGATCATGGATCTTCAAGTATGTTATCATTCTTGGTTTCCATTCATCATAGTTGAATGGAGAAAGAGAAGTAATTCCTTCTAAATCATACACTGAAGCTGTAGAAGACTTGCAAAAACAATATAGAATAACTGCAACTGCTACTGCTGCAAAAATGTAGAAACTACTGCACTCAGAATCTTGGTAATAACCTAAAAAAAACTCTCAAGAATGGAGATAAACAATACTCTCAACATGCTCTAATACCATGTGAAAATCCTCACAGTAGATCTAAGAGATGATGTATACCTCACAAGAAAATAATTGATTAAGCAAGAAAATAGAAGAAGAGTGGTCAATATAGTATAATGAGCAACATAATATTATGGTATAGTAGAACTTGGAGAGAAGCAATAATACTTCACACACATTAATTAATTAATCACAATATGGACAAATAAATAGTACAATGGTAGAGAGGATTCGAATGCCTAAGGTGGCAATTCGAATTAGCCTCTCAGAGTGATCATAAGATCAATAGAGTGTCATCAGAGCACAAATAGGTGTCCTCATGATCATCGGAGCACAACTGGAAGTCTTCATCATCATCAGTGGAGTCATCAACGCTCAAGTAACTATCAACCATCAGTCAAACTGAGTCTGGTAGGTGTAAGTGAGTGTAACTGACTGTAACTGACTGTAACTAAGTGTAACTGAGTGACAACTAGACTGGTAGGTGAAGAAGGGTGAGTTGCTTCCTAAAATCAAGGAAGAAGGGCGCATTAAGCAACTGGAGGGTTAAAACTGAATAGTGAGAAGCTCTTGGGGGATGGCTAACTGAGGACTAGGTGCTGGACTGATGATTGGGATGCATGCAAACCCTAGAATGCATGCAAACCCTAAAAGTGCATGCATGCCTGAAAATGTAAATGATCAAAATACTGGTGGGACTAGGATGGAGTATAGGAATATCCTAACACCCCATAACAAATTATGCATACATATTTCTAAGAAAATATAACAACATTTCCCTGTTGTTATGTGGTGGCATATCAAATGCCATGTACCATCGGTCCATCCAATTATCTATGAATGGTTGATATGTACATCACTCGATATAAATATGCCTTTTATATACATTCGGGATTTAACCCATCCGTGGATCACTAAAAAGGGAAAAGATATGTTGTTTCGTTATCTTCAACTTCTTAACTTCCTTGTAACTAATTCCATCAACATATTCTTGCCTCTTTCTCTCTCTCTCTATGTCGCAATATCTTGGAGTGCACCATTTGACCTACTAAATGTCTCTATCATTGCATCAAAATTGGATGCAAGCATACGGTGCCTATCATCAACAATTGTTATTGAGGCTCGAATGTCTCCAAGCCTCTCAATTTCTCTTTGGATGTCTGTATGTGCATCCATGGTCATCACTGCAATCAAAAAATAAAAAAAACAAATAATTAGAAACATATATATATGTGCTATAATGACATCTCTCAAAAATTAAAAATGTAAAAACTTTGTGCAAGAATGAATACATTACAAACATAAATATAAGCTCAATATACTATAATAACAAGTACATGTAAACCAAAGTGGGAGGTGAGGATAAACTACATGTAAATCGATTAATGATCGATGGCGGAGAGCTCCTAATTCAATTAATAGGGTGATTCCATGAAGATGGGTAACTCTTTTTGGCCAAATATGACGGTGGAAAACATAAATTTTACCAATGTATTAAATTGAAGCCCTTGAAACTCATACTTGCTACATGAATTTTGACATGCGGTTGAAAAATGAAATGTAGAGAATTATGTTGGCTTTCCAATGATATTTTTTTTCGAAATATAAGAATGCCATATATCATGTCGAATTTTCATTTAATGAAACATGTGTACTTAAAAATTTGAAGAGAAATTAACAAGTAGTTTGTGTGTGTGCACAATAATTTAATGTTAAAGTAATAATTTCAAAAAATGAAATATGTGAACATGATCTAGACAGAATGCACTAGGGCTTACATATTTTTCTTTTAATTTTTCTTGAAAAATTATATTTATTATTATTTTTGGAAAGTTACCAATGAATATTTAAGTTGCATTTTGCACACGTGTGTGTGTGCACGCAATCTTTTGATTTTTACATAATTTGCAAAACTAAAAATACCCTTTTAAAGAGGACGCGTTTATCTGGGGCTTGTGTGTTTTTTCAAATTTTTTAGATATGTATTTTGAATGTTGTGGATTTTTCTTTGAGCTCAATCGAAGTTGTCGGCAGGGTTTATTAGGGCAAGTGTTAGTAGAAATTTAAAAACAAAAGACATATGAAGATAAAAATTCATAAATTTTATGTATCTGGATAGAGGATTCATTGACGAATCCAATGGTATCAATTTCGTTCATTAATGAGCATTTAATGACATGGTTCAACTCTATGGAAGGTAGACGAAACTTTCATTTTGTAGTGAAAAGGGCTCTCAGCCTATTTTTTAAGCCCTCGATCGAGCTATTTGCTCGATTGAAGTATTTAAAATACCTCGATCGAGGGTTTAACAACACCTCGATCGAGATTTTAACAAGACCTCAATCGAGGTATGTTCAAGCCCTCAATCAAGGTATTTTCTTGATCGAGGGTTTTTAAAATAAGCTCGATCAAGGGTTTGTCTATGTAAAAAAAATATAAAAACGAACCTGGGCAAAACCGGGAAAGGAGTTGGCAACAATTAATGTTTCCAACTACCCTTCCCTCGTAAAGATATCGACCAACCTATTATATAAGCAGCAAACAATTAATCAAAAACAATAATTTTACTCATTGCAAGTTTTTTTTTCTCATTAGAGCTTTGTCATTTTGATCTTGTTGGATTAGAGATTTGGCATTTTCTTGTTGTTGAATTAGAGCTCATTAGACATGTAATATTTCTTTGTAGGCATATTTCAAGATTTCATACTAACATATTGTTGTTTGCTATAACAATTTGAATTTTTTGTTTGTTTGTTTTCATTGTAGATTGATGGGGAATAAAAAAAAAAAGACAAAGAAAACATGCTAAACAACAAAATGACAATGAAGAGCGTGAGAAGAATAGAGAACGAATGGGACAACAAAGAGCAAGGTTGAGAGAAGAAGAAGATGCACATTTGGTGCAACAAATTCCAATGGAGGACAACCGAGGTAAATTATTGAATTACATGCTATCATAATTTAAATATCATGCTACATAATTTACAAAATTCGTAACAATTTTTCAATAAATTTAACTAAATTTCATAATTTAATTTGTTTCATATTTATTTGTAATGATATTCTTGTTTATTTCATCCATTTGTTATTTAAATTTCAAAGTTTTCAACAATTTTTATGTTAAATGAACAATTTTCAAGTGGCTAACAAATGTTAAATTGGAACAATTTTAAAATGAAACATGTAAATTTAGATTATATTTTCATGTTAATACATGTACATATTTTTAACTATTTTAAAATTATTTCAAAGTTACTAACAATTTTCAAATTATGTTTCAAAGTTGCTTTAACAATTTTCAAATTCTTTCAAAGCTGCTAACAATTTTCAATGTTTATTGTCCAACAAATTTCAAATGAAATGTACACTTAGATTCTATTTTCAAGTTAAATGTATGTACATATTAACTATTTTCAATTTTCTAAACTTTACTAACAATTTTCAATGTTATTAGAATAATTTTCAAATTAAATGTACACTTGGACACTATTTTCAAGTTAAATTTTACATATTTAACTAATTGCAATTTTTTAAGTTATTAACAATTTCAAGTTAAATGTAATTTTAATTCTTGTTTTGTTAAAAAATTCAATTTCAAAACAAATGAATGAATATTTTGAAATGAACATGTTGTGATATAGTTATGTATTAGTTAGAATTTATTCAATTTAAAAACAAATGAATGAATATTTTCATAGTTATGGTGGTTGGCAATATTTTCATAGTAATAAATATTTGAATACAAATGAATGTTTAAAGAGCTATTTAATTATAATATTTACTTTAAAAAAATCCATCTATCACATGTACTTTTATTTACATAACATGATAAGATTAATGATTAGAATCATATATTTTGTTAGGACAAATTGGAAATAATTATTTGCAATGTTTGCAACCTTGCATTGATATGTGAATCATTATTGATAAAAAAATCATTAAATTGCAACTTATGATAAAGATTAGAATTTCCATAATTGTTTATTGTTGAAATTGTAAAATCATCAACTATTGAAAATATTATTTTGCATTAAAAATTATGGATTTCTCCTTAATCATATATTTGTTGGAATTGCCAAATTTTTAATTGTCATGTAATTGTTGGAATGTCAAAATTGGAATTTAAGTTGAAATTGCAATTTGAATTTTAAATATTTATTTGTTTATTTTATACCATAAAGTTAAAATAACATTAAATTCTTGTAATGTAAAAGTAAAATGGACATAAATTGCATAAAGAAAATTTGCTCACAATTATATAATGTGATGATTATAAATGATATTAATTTTTTGCCCACAATAATTTTTATCAAGTTATTAATAATTATCTTGAGTTAAATTTATATATACTTGATTTTCAAACTTTACTAGCAATTATCAAACTAAATGTACAATTTCAAGTTGCATGTACATATTTAGTTATTTTGAAATGAAGTTACAAACAATTTTCTTGTTTTAATGTATTTTCAATACTTGTACATTTTTCTCAAGTCGCTAGCAATTTTCAATTTGTTAATTTACATGTACAACAAATTTCAAGTTACTAGCAATTTTAAAGTTAAATGTACAAGTTACTAACAATTTCAAACTTTACTTCTAGAACAATTTTCAAGTTTAATTAAGTTAGCAATTTCAAGTTACTTGAGCAACTTCAAATTTCAAGTTACATGCAATTTCAATTTTTCAATTTCCACATCAAATTCCAAGTTACTAGCAATTTTAAAGTTCAATGCACAACTATCAAGTAACCAATTTTCAATTTGTTAATTTACATGTTATGTAGGGAGAGATTATTCACATCATGGTGATCAAGAATCACATGACCTTGTGTCCCCTCATGATCCTAATCAGCCATCACATGACACCTTTCCCTCTCACATTGAAAGTATAATTGGGAGTTGCAGTGGGGTTGGAAGGGGTGGAAATTTTCTAGAGGATTGTGCAGTTGTTTCTGCACAAGAAGAGATTGGGAACTCGATCCCTGGTTGGAGAGTTAGAGAACATGTCAATAATATAATCAAGTCATATTTTGAACAACATTCAATGATGGCACAAGCTCAAATCCTACAGGGGTTGATAAAACACAAAAAATTGAAACGTGCCACAAAGTTGTTGGGATTTCAAGATGTTAAAACAAAAAAGACATGCGAGAATGCAATAGAAAATGTAAGAACTGCATTATCTTCATTTGGAAAATAAAAAAACAATGATACTCGAGTTGCTCGTAGGGAAATTACAACGGCTATTGTGGCACAAAGCACCTCAAGAAATCTAATGGTATCAATAATGGCATTATTGCTCAATTTTTCAAAAAGAACATTGCTCAAATATACTAAATTCAGGGTCTGGATAGATGTAAATGATGAAGCTGCTTGTTGGGCTCTTATTTGTAGGGAACCCTATCGAGGCAGGATGGAAGCAAGCATTAGAGAGAAGGTGATATAGTTTTGGGATAGCCATTCTCGTGCTATTCCAGATCGAAAGTATGTCCTACGACAACGTTTATCTAGAGGCATTTATCAAGAGCACTGTAAGCATGCGATGAAGATGATGGGAGTTGCACTTTGCGAGGAATTCCAAGAAACCAATCTTGGTGTTCAAATATCATTTAGCATGTTCAACAAATTGAAATCGTGGTATATTAGGCCGAATACAATTCGCGACACTTGTTGCTACTGGTACCACATTGAATTTCAACTATACTATGACACATTTCTGGATTTTTGCAAAAGGCACTGGAACGGTGTACTAGCTGCTCACACAGTGCGAAATTTTATTTTTATGATACTATGCAATAGGAATCCTGAACACGTGTTTTTCAATAAGAGGTGTGTAGGTGGGAGAAAATGCCATGAATGCGGTGATTTAACATTGTTCCATAGGAACTTTCCTATCGATCCAACACACCATGGATTGTCAGATATCACCATTAGGTGGAAGAGGTATGAGTACTTCACCATGAATCCAACATCTTCTTCATCTGTTCCATCCAAGAGGATCGACTTGCTCGACGATGAGATTCTTGTTTCAGATTTCATGGAGAAGTTTCAAATTCAGATTTATAAATACATAAAGCACAACCATAGGTTCAGGTGGCAAGCTTCAGAATTCAAACATTCCCATGAGGTATTTGAGTCGGGAAAAATCTTATCAGTGGTAGACTTTGCGGAGAACTACACCTTTTCTCCTCAGAGAGAGATACAGAGTGAGTACTATCACTCCGACCAGGTGTCTATCTTCGTACATGTATTGTACATACATTCTTAGGAAAACATTGATGGTAGGGATAGCACTCCTCAGTCACGTGAAGTGATTAAGGAGTACCATTTTTATGTTAGTGATGATCGTGAGCATGACACATTGTTCATTCAACACTGCTTTGGGTTTATTTATGATTCATTTAGGAAGAGAGGCGTATCATTTACTAAACACTGGATTTGGTCAGATGGGTGTGCAGGGCAATTCAAATTGGCACGCTCATTTTATTGGTTGAGTCATCTTCACAAAGAGACAGGAATCTGACACACTTGGAGCTTTTTTGAGAAAAGGCATGGAAAGGGTGAACATGATGGCGCAGGTGCATGTGTGAAATGAGCACTTCGGAAGGTACCAGATGAGTCATGGTGAAACCCGACTCAAATGCTCTACTGAAGTAGTTGATTGGTGCACAAGTCATTTGGGACATGAAGGTCGCGAATAAGCAAGGACGATGTGCAGGTAATAAACTCCAAACTCAATTACTAAGCTAATAACATTCAATATCATCATTTCCAAAAGAACACATACTCGATAGGAATTTACATATGACAAACTAAATTCCATGCAGGTTCTTTTGGGATGCTGCCCTTGGAGATGTTAATAGATCCATTCCGTGGTATTGTGAGACCATCCCTAGTACCAGGGAATTACATTATGTTCATAGTAAAGACATGGGTGACATATTTTCCAGTGAAACGAGGAAGCATGCCTGTTTTTGCTATTTTTGCATTGATGCAAATGGATGCGAGCTTGATCACTGCGAAAATGATGTATATCTGAAACCATGGAAATATGTCTCTTTTAATCCAAAGGGCCCACATCCAATTCCAACATGGCAAGAGATGCACACTAAAGAGGCAATGGCCTCATTAGATCATGATCGAGTTTCTGATATGGTTAGGGAAGGTACAAGAGTCTTCATTAAGTTAATTAGTTCATTATATATTACACATATACAAATGTTGTAGAAATGCACGTAGGAAATTTGTATAATATTTGTAATGTATCTTGCAGGTAATGTGTTTGTTGTCATTGCACCCCCCCACAACCAAGAAAATGTGGCATACTATTTGATGCGGTGCATGCAAATAAAAAGTAGGTTGGTGTGACCCTACCAAGATGGGGAGTTCACATACCAAACAGGAGACATGGTTCTAATGGGACACGTTTTTGAAAAAGTGAAAAAACAAGGTGATCATATCATTTGCTGAGATTTTATGCCTGGATATATATCATGTCAATACAGTCATTTGGTGGTGGCAGCTCAGATACATCTAACAGAAATCAAGGTGAAGAGAGGCGATCCAAAGAGATGGAAGATGACAAAAGCTGACCATGATCGTATTATGAAGACTTGCATTCCTATAACCCATTGGCCAGATGAATGAGTTACATATGCCACTTGCATCATTGGAATAGTTTTCATGTTGTCTTGTGTAATATTTTTTTGGAGATTTTTGTGGAGGTTGTTTTATAAATGTATATTTGTAGATGCTTTAATGCCAAGAATACAAATACTAGATGGGAGGCTTTTGTGAAATTTGGGTCATGGTGCTCCAATGTGAATACACTTGAATGTATGGTCAATTCTCCATGAACTTCATCCATAATAGTTTTATAGATATTTTTTTAGATGCTTTAAAAAAAATATTAAAGATCTAATAGATAGTTGAATTGTAATGTGTAGACAATATAATGTAATTGTAAAATTTCAATTTTAAATTGTAATGTACATTCTAATTTTAAATTTTGATTTCAAATAAAATTGTAATGTAATCGAGAATTTAAAACACATCTATATACAATGTGGAATTGTAAAATTTAAATTTTGAATTGTACAATGTATTCTAATTTTAAATTTTGATTTCAAATTTGCAAAATTTTATACATTATAATCCATTCATTGTATCTTGTCATCAATTACATTGTATTTCATTATCAATTATATAAAAATATTATCAAATATCAATGTATTGAAAAAATGTTTAATTCAACAATAATCAATTTGTTTTGTTATCAAGAACATATCAAAGTTAGGACCAATTTTTTTTACCTCTTCTCATTCCATTTAAAAAAAATATTGGCACTTGGTGCTACATGGAATATAACATAGGAGATAGAGGGTACAATTCAACTAAAGGGCACTTACACATAATCTTTGAATATATTTTCATGCAAGCAATACCCATTGTTGGCACAACTCAAAAACATTCACTATAATTTCTAACCATCAAACATTCTCAATTTTTGGATTACATGCATCAAAAACCATCTTTATCATGCAGTTTTGCACGCATAGGCATGGAATCTCTTTGATAAACATGGATTGAATGTAATAATGAAAGTTGAAACGTAAACGTAATAATAACATGGAAACGTAATAACGTGTACATGCCTTCATATATGCAACTTACCTAGCTGGATCAAATGGTGCCATTATCTACATTTGTCATCAAAACATAAACCATATGAAATAGTTGTACAAGCATAGTTTCTACCATAGTTGTACAAGCGTCTGCTATCAACATATTTTCATTTCTTATATTAACAAGGTGGTTATGCCCATTGCCAAGAACATTCGTATATACAAAAAAATAATAAAATGACACATTAAATTTTCAAAAACATTCTTATATACAACAACACATTGAATTTTCAATTGAAATTACACATTAAATTTTCCATGTAATTGAATTGGAATGTGGAAATTGTAAGTGAATTGCAATGTGTAGACAACATAATGCAAAATGTCAATTTCAATTTTCAATTTCAAATGTATTCTAATTTTAAATTTTGATTTCAAATACAATCAAGAGAATTTAAAATACAGCTATATACAATGTAAAATTGTAAAATTTAAATTTTAGATTGTACAATGTATTCTAATTTAAAATCTGCTATTTCAAATGCAATTGTAATGTAATTGAAATTGAACTTGTAAGTTGGAACAACACATTGAATTTTCAATTGAAATTACACATTAAATTTGAGATTTTAATTTTAAATTGTAATTGAATTGGAATGTGTAAATTGTAATTGAATTGTAATGTGTAGACAACATAATGTAATTGTAATTTCAATTATTAATTTGAATTGTATTCTAATTTTATATGTTGATTTCATTTATGCAATTGTAATGTAGTTGAAAACGAGCTTTTAAATTGTAATTGAATTGGAATTGAAATTACACATTAAATTTGAAATTTTACATTGTAATTGAATTGGAATTGTAATTACACATTAAATTTGAAATTTTACATTGTAATTGAATTGGAATTGTAATTTCAATTTTAAAACGTAATGTATGTATTCAATTCTAAATTTTGGAAGATGTTCTCTAATGTAGTCGAAATTTGCATTTTAAATTGAACTAAATTGTAACTACACATTAAATTTGCATTTGAAATGACAAAACATAAATTTGTAAAGTTGTAATAACTATATCCAGATCTAATATAAAAAACAATCAATTTCAAATCATATACAAAATACACATGAAGACATCAATATGATAAAATATACAAAATATCCAAAATTCCATATCCAGAGTCCATATATGATAATAGTCCATGTATAAATGACAAAAATCCATATCCAAAACATGATAACATATATATAGATCATCCAAAACATGAAAATATATATAAAATATGAAAATATCCAAAACATGGAAATGTATAGATCATCAACTCATTGGCCACTACCCCCACGAAGCCCTTGATCATCCCTCTGACCGCCCTTGTGTGTAGTAGACCGATGCTGGCTCTGAAACGGTAAACCATGAATGAATACATCCATATTTGTCGAGTCAATGGTGATATCCGAGATTTGGGTAGGAATACGGGTAGATGGCCCTTCATCAGGACCATATACTCGAGCTGCATCCCAATCATATGTGAAATCCATTGCAGCATTGACACCCACCTATAGCGATGCCTATGTAATATGCCATTGCATGTAATAAGTTAGATTTATTAAAAATTAAAACTACTTAACATAATTTAAGTTATAATTCAAAAATTGAAACATAAAGTACAAAAATCAATTACTAAATGTGACTAAATAACATGAATTGGAATATAAATTAAAACTCACATATGTGTCTCGACCCGGCTCGTGAGGACCATCGATGTCCTCATGTCCATCATCAGGATGTACCTCCTTTCCTTTGCCCTGTACAATTTGAAATTCATTTTAGCTTAAGATCTAAAACATAAAATCTCGAAAATTAAAAAATAAAACATAAATGATTTAAACTGGGAAATATTAAACTCAAAATAAATTATAACATAAATTATAACTTACCTCGACTAATGCCGCCCTCGGGTTGGGACGAGCGGATGGACCAACCGATGGCTCAATGGCAAAGAGCTGATCCATGAATGTGCTTCCTTGCATGGAGCAATAGAATACAAATCCATTAAGTATTATTAACCATTCAATTTACGACATATAATATGATGTAACATGAAGAGCATATATACATAATTATACAAAAGTATACTTGTCTTGTAGCAACGGATCTACGATATGACCGAAAGTATGCATCTCGGGCTAACTCAACATACCTCAATAGGGCCTCGTCATCGAGAATCCTGAGCATGTCACTAGGGACATACTCTATCTCTTTCTCTACAGGTGGAGGGGGTGGTCTAGATACCTCTACATGCACAACAACAACAACATTGCCCATGGCAGTGAACAACGAGTTTGCAAGGTCAGCTCTAGCCTCTGCAGCAAGCTGGGATGATTGTGCCACATCCCCTGACCTAATAATCCCCCTGTCTAGAAGCGGTACTAACCTCAGAGCGGGTGGCATGAAGGCAGGGTCTATCCGAGCTCCAGGACGTTGGTAGGAGCGTCCCCTACCCATCCCATAGAACATGGACCCTATGCTGGTGTAATCTGGGTGCATGTCCAAAACAAACTCTGCATAAACATGTTTTGAAAAGTACAATGAGACCTGGTCATGGTGGGGGAACATGGCCCACGCTCCCACGAATCTATCATATAGATGTGGTGTAGCGGCCTCCAACTTAAACTCCCTGAGTCTAAGCGGTTGACCGGAAGGGCGGTCAGGTGGGATGTTGAACAAAGTACCCTTGACGTCATGCCCTCTTATGGCGACTTTGACATCCTCCCATTTGTGGATCCCAATGACACCCTGTCTCCTCCTATGGAATGAATGACACCAAATGTCATTGAGAGGTCCCACCCTCTTGTAGAGGGCCAACATCTCATCAACTGTTGATAACATCATGGATAAAGAACACCGTGTGGGAGAATCCTCCCTCATTGTACACACACACGAGTTCACCCACTCTCGATGGGAAATGATATCAGCGAGAGTGATCTGTGCGACCCCACCATCGTACGATCCCCTTGATGGGGTACCTACGATCCAAACCAAAACACAAATGTTATTAAAAATATATATTATAACTTGCAATTGAAATTCAATGCATTATATACTAAAAATTTACTGAAAATGTATCTAACCCAAAATATGCACCTGATGCCCTTGATGCACTCGATTATGGCCGCCCATCCCCCCACCTGGGGATCACCATGTATGTCGTCGAGATGAACGGACACACTAGCTCTCCTGCTGCTTTCACCAGCGACAGCTGACCCCGGCGTGGCTGCATTCGGCGAAGGGGAGCGCTACCGATGGCTTCCCTCTTAGGCGACGTCAAATCCTCTCATGCGTCGTGGAGCACGAAGTAATGAAGATCTCTCTTCAGAACTCTCTGCATCACATTTCAATTTCTAATTCTAATTCTCTTTCAAATTTCACATTTAAAATTCAAATTCAAATTTCAAATTCTATTTCAAATTTCCCATTTCAAATCCAAATTCAAATTTCAAATTCAATTCAAATTTCAAACTCTATTTCAAATTTCACAATTCAAATTCAAATTTCAATTTCAAATTCCAAGTTTCAATTTCAAATTCCAAGTTTCAATTTCGATTTGAATTCTAATTACATTTCCAATTCTCAATTTTCATTTCTCATTTCAATTTCAATTTTCGATTTTCAATTCGATTTTCATTTCAAAATTCAAATTCAATTTAAATATCAATATCATTTTCATTTTCAATTTCAAATTTACTTTTCAATTCCAGTTTCAATTTCCAATTTCAATTTCGATATCATTTTTATTAGCAACGCTAGCATCATAGGGGCCTAGGCATCAAATTTAGTTGTTCAACACTTGTTGCGACAACATACAGGTATGGGATGGAGGGGAAATGGAATCAAGCGTAAGTCAACTGGGGCTTGCTACATGTTTGAGTCTTGATAATCTACCTTTTAAATTGAACCATACTAACCTATGTAAAGGTATGATGCATACTAACCTATTGCTTGATATTGTAATTGTGATATCCCTCCTTTATGACCTATTAGTTTATAAATTAAATTGTATGCTGTACCTGTTTTCTGCTGAGGAGCTCAAGGTCAAGGCCCCCACCAGTAAAAACCTTGTAATATTTTGGGTTATTCCTAAGTTTTATGTTTAGAAGACTAAGGGTGGTGGCACGACTGAAACAAAGGAAAATCGAGTCCACGGAGGAGAAACTGATCGCTAGAAGCCATGAGAATCTAACTACCATGGGTGCCATCTTGAGTTAGAGCCACTCATGAGTAAAAAGGGTAAACTAAGCACTAGTACTATCAGCTAAAACTAAGACTGTATATACCTGCTGATGAGAGACTAGAACTACTACCTTGACCTTTTTTGGGTAAGTAGGGTCTCTTCTTTTTGTTGTTGTAAGCATTTATGAAGCGGGTTGGGGACCACCGGTAGCTGTGATCGTATATGCACAATGGTTACGATTTTCTCAGCTTGGCTATGCTTGCATTTACTTTCTGAAACTTCTTAGATTTACGTGCTTTGGATCTGTTTATTAAATGTGTTGAATTGTCCAAGATCTGCTTCGATCGAGTTAGGTACGTTTTGCAATCTGCTCCCTTAGCTTTTAACGATTTATCTTGATCATGGGAGTATAGTAAGTGCGATCTCTATTTTTGAATCATTGTTCTATTTTAGCATTCTCTGTTTTAGAATCGCTATGTTATATTGATCGCCGTAGAATAGTGCAAGATATCGGTATTTATTAATATCCGCGTTATTTGATTGCTGGAGTATAGAGTGAGATCCCTGCCTTATTTAATTTCATATTTTTAGGGATTTCCTGATAGGAAGACAATCCAATCCCTAGAATATCGCTAACGGAGTCTCTACTACAAATAGCAATTCATGCATCCACAGAAGGGGGGAAAAAAGGATAAAAGGCAATCCTTTCACTAACATTAGGATGGATGGAATCTCTATCACGAATTTGGGATCCATGCATATTAGTTTTGGAACGGCTAGAGTATGCGGGTGGAAGAAAATGCGTTGATCCTTGTATTCTACATGACGGTGATTCCTGAAGAATAAGCATCGGGGATAACGCCCTGATATCGATCTTGATCTCTGCGATCTGCATAGGATTGTCTCTTTTGGGGAAGAAATTAGTCATTCGCACAACCAGCAAAGAGAGATCATTTAAGCGATAGCTGGGAAGACCCTTCCTTTTCCATTTTTTCTAAAATGCGATTCTCAGGTTTGGTTTCAGATCTTGATCTCTGCGATCTGCATAGGATTGTTATAAATGGTGTATGAATAAGGATTGTGCTTATATTGTTTTGTTTTCCCTAAAGATTGATTTCGTGTTGTCGATAAATTTTGGAGGCCAGATGTTGCATAAGATTTAGTGGTTAATTTTTATATAGATCGAAGATTTCGTGCAAATACCAAATTGATACTTAGACGAGATCATATATTTCGATCTCTACCATCTGCAGAGGCTCTATTTGTTTATATATATTTAGATCAGAGATTATGCACAAAGGCCTGAGTTAATACTTAGTCGATATCTGAGATCTTGATCCTTGGGAGCTCGATCCACATATAGTGTGTTCTGCATTTCATTGTCTGGAAGGGGAATTTGTGTTCGGGACGGGACGGTTCTCGAGGGGACCCGATCCCATTTTATGTTGTATGCACAGCTTAACTCTTTTGCCTTAATGATAAACTGGATAATTGCATTTCTCCCTTCCAAATCAGATCTTAAATGATCCTGTATTTTCAGTGAATACGTTTGATGCTTAATTGATTCCAGATCAGAGCTTAAATGTTTTGGTGAATGCGTGCTATTTCTTTCTAGTTATTTTGTTTAGACAAATCCCTATTAGGTATTCGCATGGTGAATGCTTGTCCAAGGGTAAATGGTATTACTCCAGTAGTTAATGAGGTGTTTCTATTTTTGGATCAGTGGAATCTTCTTATATGAGGTTATATATTTTTCCTGTCGAAGCCAGCGCAGAGCTCTGTCTTACGCTTATACTTTGTATCAAGAGTTTCGTTATAGATCCGTTTCTGTCCACTGTACATTATCAAAGAGATCTCCGAGCTCATTGTGACCTAAGGAAGGCCGTGTTTAGGTAGATCGAGTCCTGAAAATCTTGGTTATATTTGATCATTAGATCTTTGTCCTTAAAACGCATATGCAACGTCATTTGTTTTAGGGTTTATACTTTGTCAAATATAATCTATATATAAAGAGGATTTGATATTTCAATGGATGCGTATGGCATGTATACCTGTCAAATATATTTATATATATATTGGGAAATCAAAGCATTTCTTTTGTATGCGTTGGGTGGTGTTGCACATATATTTTAAGATCTAGGATTCATGCACAAAAATGCCATGTTTTGATGAGGTCATAGATTTGATCTCTGCGATCGGGTCAGCTCGAAGGAGCTTGAACCCGGTACTACTTCCTGTTTGTTTAATTTAGTTTTGGTTAGGATTTTCCACATTAGGGAACCGTAGATCCTGTAAGCATATGAAAGCGTGATCCCTCTCTTTATGGCTGGTTAGGAGCTTTTATGCTTGCCTCGGCTCTGGAACCTGCGTTGATAGTCAAATAATCTTTTATGATCTTTATTGTCATGATAGTTAAAACCCCAAATATTTTTCTGCATAGTTAATTTATGTCAGGCATCGTTGGACCCCTGTGGAAGCAGAGATCAGAGGCATCTCTCTTCTAGGTGCTGGTTGTTACAACCGAAATATTTAGTTTCCTGGTTGGTTCGTATCTACATTATATGGCAGTGCTGGAACCGTATTATAAGTATTTTATACACATAAATTGCTATGTTGGGTAAGAGTAATTATCGCAATAAATGAGTTGCCAGGATGTAATTCTCCCTTTCAAATAATAAGAGGAAAGGTTTGTATAGCTCCGTACGATTGAAGCTCTCTTGGGAGAGGCTTGAGAAAGAGAAGAGAAAAGTGTAAATACCCTTATCTAAAGGTGTACCCTTCTTTGAATAATTATCATATGACTTTTGTGGACGTAGCCCTAGATTGGGTGAACCACCCGGAATTTTGTTCTCGTCTTGATGTGTCTCTTATGTGTGTTCAAAATGTATAAATTGTCGTTATTTCATATTTATCGTGAATTATGTTGTATGTGTTCTTTGGGTTATTTACGTTTAATTTTCATGAGTCAATAGCTTCATGAAAGTGTTCAAGACAAAGATGATGTGTTGACATGTTAAATGAATGTGTTAATTTATGAATGATGTGTTGGAAGAAGATAATCTAGCATAATTGGATATAGTATCTTATGAGAAGAATGCCATTGTTGAAACAATATGATTATCACCTTACATAGTTGATCGTATATGTGAATTTTTAAGTACTATCGATTGAATATCAATGGTAGTGATTGCCAATGATATTAATAAAACTTTGAAATCTATGTTACACAGGGCAAAGAGAGCAGACTATAAATGTTGAGATGTTTTATATTACTAATGCATTGTTTTATGGCTAGATGAGAAAATGTTTTTTTTTCTCTCCAAAATAATACCAACAAATATGGAGATGTTACATATGGTATCAGAGCTTCGGTTGCAAACACTCGGGCTTATTGGGCTCAATCGGGGAAAACGAATACAAGTTCGTCGAACTAGGAAGAAACTGCATCATATAAGGAAAAGGTAAAATTTCATTCCGAAGAAAACTCCAGAAAGTAAGCGACGAAACGTCTTGGAATTACGAGTAAGTACGTTTCATTTTGCTGATGAGATATAATGGAAGTGTCTATTGGTTAACATTGCTAAAACATACGATAAAATAATTTAAGGGTTTCAAATACTAACAAACCAATGGTTGTTTGGATGCATGGAACAAATGGACAAGATTATACTATCTGAATTAATCGTCGAGTTCTTCCTCGGGGCAAAGTAAGTTATTGTAAATTTCCAACCAAGACTCGCCCGATTAAACTGTAAGTATATGAGTCGTACTTTCATCTTTTGTACAGTATGTTGTGTTAGATTACATACCGAAGACGTAAATTTTATTGGATTCAATGATGTTGATCATCCACCATGGTGTATGATTAAGTAAATAGAGTAACAAGAATTGGTTAGATAAGTAGTTTTATAATTAGGTATATGGAAATGTGGTGGTTTTCCCCGTGAAAATAATTAAACCTTATCACGCCGATAGGAAAATGAGCAAAAGTTATACCTCTTCTTATATGAAGATCCATTTGTTGAAATTTGTTTGTTGACAAATCTTAGAAGGTTAAACTGGCTTGGTCAATTGAATGACAAGGAAGCAAGATTGTAGTCTAAGCATCTACTACCTTGAGAATGAACTTACATACTTTTCAGTGTAGATTACTTCCACAAACGAATATTCTTAGTTACTTATGTTAAAAGGAAACATTGTCACGAGTCTATCGGTAAACAATTTCTTTTTTGTGGATAAAGGTATAGGATAAATGATTACAACACTAATTATGTGACTTTAGGGCATGCTTGTACCATTGCTGGTTAGTTCAACAAAAGGATAAAAGGTTATAAATACTTAAAGTATACAAGTGTATTCTATTTAATAATAGGGTGCATATGATGAAAGTGCATGATCCCTTTTTCTTATTCTAGTATCCTTAAGTTAGATATCAGGAATCAACAGGAAATGATGATATAGGCTAGTAGGACGCTGAAATTTTATGACGTCCTTAAGTTACCACAAGGAATGACTACTTGATATTTATTATGAGTTAAGGAAAACATTGATAACATGGGACTTCCATGGTAGATCAGAAGTAAGCTTTACAGAGTAATCGATGTATGATCTTTTATGAAACAAGTATAAATTATGTTTGGACATAGGTTATATAATGGTTCTTATGATTTAAGTACCCTTATTGAACTAAAACTGGAAATGTTGTGGTCAAGCAAATGTTAGCTTCCACACATCACTGTTATACAACAATGAAGTAGATAAAGGTAAGATTCAGGTGATGTTTAGTAAAACTGATATGTGATAATACAAGTAAACCAGTACCTCGACATAGGAGGGTCTCATAATAAGGAGATATGTGGTCGCCCCTACAAAGGTATATGGTCATCTTTATAAGGTATGTAAATATGATTTTTGGACATTTGAGTGGGACTATATGAAGTTAGGGAATACAAATAAAAGTTGCATAAATAGGAATTGTATTTGAATGGTGAAAGCTACCATTCGAGATTAAGCAATCATAGGAAGAGTGTTATTTCGTGTTTAAAACATTACGTAGTCCTATTAATTAAGTTGGTTATGCTTAGTATAAAAATAATGTTATATTATAGATGATCACATGTGGATATTGCAGTATGAAGGATGATTTTCTTATTTTATACATAGAAGAAAAATGTCCTTACGATATTTGGTTCTGTTATTGTGGCAGATGGTAAAAACTCGGTTGAACTTGTGGAAGAGCATAATATATTATGCGGGTATATGTCGCTTTGTCAACAAGACCTCGATGCAAGTTATAAATGTTGGGTGGTTAAATTATATTGTTTCATTGATGACACTATAAGTAGAATCAAAAACTTGAGTCCATACATATCTAGCTTATCACTCTTGAGCATTCATGTAAAACTCGAATGATTTTTTTTTCCCTTAGTGGCAGTCGATAAAATATAGACAAGTGAAAGACGTTTCAATGCTATTAATAATCCAATAAATAGATGTTGTATAGTGGTTATGTACTAACATTGCAGAACTTCGCTAGGAATACAACCAATCAAAATGGAAAGTGATTATTCACGCGGATAAATAGTTGAGTTAACCACTCAAGAGTAAGTGATGATTCACTTAGTGCACCTTATTTTACTAGTCATATTTCGAGACGCTTATAACCATGGATTAACATTGGATTATGTTGTTTAGTTACTAACATTTCCAGGATGTTATCATACTTACGACCAATGTGATAAACAAAAAGGAACGTGGATTATAAATCCATTGGTGTAGGTGGGTGGAACAAAATCACTCGAGAGTAAGTGATTACATTTTATTGTAACATGGATTACAGTATGACACAAAACCTGATTTGGTGATAGATGTGTGCTAGTTATCATGAATGATAAGCAAATAAGTGAATCTACTTACCGTTATTACGTGACATATTGTAGTTGACAAGAAATTGCAAGAAATGATAAATGATTATCATCGAAGATAAATTCCTGGACTCAAGCGAGAAGGCTTGAGGGGAATCGAGGAAGAGTGCATTAATGGCACTGAAACCCCCTTATAAATCGGGGAGTTGACACCCTCCATGATTCTCGAAAGAATCAGTTGGCTGTAAAGACCTAGGCAAGCTATAAAGAAAATGCATATGTAGGAGGCAGGACGCTGCTTAGTATGCATGGGAGAAAATTGTTGTGTGAGCACTGAGGTGTTAGACAAGGATCTCCAAATGAATTGCTGTGGGAGCACTAAGGTGTTAGGCAAGACATGAATAAAATGTTTGCTGCGTGAGCACTAAGGTGTTAG
Source organism: Larix kaempferi (assembly GCA_027924585.1). Classification (NCBI taxonomy): domain Eukaryota; kingdom Viridiplantae; phylum Streptophyta; class Pinopsida; order Pinales; family Pinaceae; genus Larix; species Larix kaempferi. Next base: position 12,464,672 of record BSBM01001409.1, on the reverse strand, counting down.
GCAAAACACGAAAGAAAATGATTGTTGCGTGAGCACTAAGATGTTAGGCAAGAATTTCCTGGATCAAGTGAATGATGTTTGTTGATTTAGTCAAAAGTATACCATCATGGAGCGCTAGATTTATTACATGCATTGCAAATGTTATGTGCAATAAAGAACTCATGATTTATTATTTCTGAGTTTGATTATGAAGTTGATGACAAGTTGTTACTAAACATTGTATCTTTTCAATTCCAGTTTTGTGGTTAAAAAAAAAAATTACAGATATGATCGATAAGCGACTTGCAGAAAAACTCATGAAAGTCCAAATAAAAATGACAAACGGTTGCTCCAAGAGAAGAGTGAACATCGAGGACGGTGTTATCTTTAAAGGGGATGAGGATGTGATATCCCTCCTTTATGACCTATTAGTTTATAAATTAAATTGTATGTTGTACCTGTTTTCTGCTGAGGAGCTCAAGGTCAAGGCCCCCACCAGTAAAAACCTTGTAATATTTTGGGTTATTCCTAAGTTTTATGTTTAGAAGACTAAGGGTGGTGGAACGACTGAAACAAAGGAAAACCGAGTCCACGGAGGAGAAACTGATGGCTAGAAGCCATGAGAATCTAACTACCATGGGTGCCATCTTGAGTTTGAGCCACTCATCAGTAAAAAGGGTAAACTAAGCACTAGTACTATCAGCTAAAACTAAGACTGTATATATCTGCTGATGAGAGACTAGAACTACTACCTTGACCTTTTTTTGGGTAAGTAGGGTCTCTTCTTTTTGTTGTTGTAAGCATTTATGAAGCGGGTTGGGGACCACCGGTAGCTGTGATCGTATATGCACAATGGTTACGATTTTCTCAGCTTGGCTATGCTTGCATTTACTTTCTGAAACTTCTTAGATTTACGTGCTTTGGATCTGTTTATTAAATGTGTTGAATTGTCCAAGATCTGCTTCGATCGAGTTAGGTACGTTTTGCAATCTGCTCCCTTAGCTTTTAACGATTTATCTTGATCATGGGAGTATAGTAAGTGCGATCTCTATTTTTGAATCATTGTGCTATTTTAGCATTCTCGTTTTAGAATCGCTATGTTATCTTGATCGCCATAGAATAGTGCAAGATATCGGTATTTATTAATCTCTGCGTTATTTGATTGCTGGAGTATAGAGTGTGATCCCTGCCTTATTTAATTTCATATTTTTAGGGATTTCCTGATAGGAAGACAATCCAATCCCTAGAATATCGCTAACAGAGTCTCTACTACAAATAGCAATTCATGCATCCACAGAAGGGGGGAAAAAGGATAAAAGGCAATCCTTTCACTAACATTAGGATGGATGGAATCTCTATCACGAATTTGGGATCCATGCATATTAGTTTTGGAACGGCTAGAGTATGCGGGTGGAAGAAAATGCGTTGATCCTTGTATTCTACATGACGGTGATTCCTGAAGAATAAGCATCGGGGATAACACCCTGATATCGATCTTGATCTCTGCGATCTGCATAGGATTGTCTCTTTTGGGGAAGAAATTAGTCATTCGCACAGCCAGCAAAGAGAGATCATTTCAGCGATAGCTGGGAAGACCCTTCCTTTTCCATTTTTTCTAAAATGCGATTCTCAGGTTTGGTTTCAGATCTTGATCTCTGCGATCTGCATAGGATTGTTATAAATGGTGTATGAATAAGGATTGTTCTTATATTGTTTTGTTTTCCCTAAATATTGATTTCGTGTTGTCGATAAATTTTGGAGGCCAGATGTTGCATAAGATTTAGTGGTTAATTTTTATATAGATCAAAGATTTCGTGCAAATACCAAATTGATACTTAGACGAGATCATATATTTCGATCTCTACCATCTGCAGAGGCTCTATTTGTTTATATATATTTAGATAAGAGATTATGCACAAAGGCCTGAGTTAATACTTAGTCGATATCCAAGATCTTGATCCTTGGGAGCTCGATCCACATATAGTGTGTTCTGCATTTCATTGTCTGGAAGGGGAATTTGTGTTCGGGATGGGACGGTTCTTGAGAGGACCCGATCCCATTTTATGTTGTATGCACAGCTTAACTCTTTTGCCTTAATGATAAACTGGATAATTGCATTTCTCCCTTCCAAATCAGATCTTAAATGATCCTGTATTTTCAGTGAATACGTTTGATGCTTAATTGATTCCAGATCAGAGCTTAAATGTTTTGGTGAATGCGGGCTATTCTTTCTAGTTATTTTGTTTAGACAAATCCCTATTAGGTATTCGCATGGTGAATGCTTGTCCAAGGGTAAATGGTATTACTCCAGTAGTTAATGAGGTGTTTCTAGTTTTGGATCAGTGGAATCTTCTTATATGAGGTTATATATTTTTCCTGTCGAAGCCAGCGCAGAGCTCTGTCTTACGCTTATACTTTGTATCAAGAGTTTCGTTATAGATCCGTTTCTGTCCACTGTACATTATCAAAGAGATCTCCGAGCTCATTGTGACCTAAGGAAGGCCGTGTTTAGGTAGAGGGTGTGTGCAAGAAGATGAGGGTCACTTTTGGCACGTTAGATGCAATAGAAAACTGAAAAAGCAGGCATCCCTCAACTTACTTGGATTTTTTTGATTTACTTACGGAAAATATCTTGCATTGAGTAAAAAAGATGAAATGTAGGAAATTGAATCACGTTTCTGAATATATAACTTTTATGTATTGAAAATTTGCATAGCTATGTCAAGTTTCAGTTTTCCTAACAGACACTTTTTATTTTTCAGGCAAATGATAAGGTATATGTTTTTGTGGGTAGAGCCTTTGAGGGCCTAAATGATGGAATCAAGCTACAAAAATCGGCATGCATGTAGAGAACACATAGCACTTGTGCGCCATTATTTTTCGAAAATTAAATTAGTAATTTTATAATTTTTTTATAATTGTCTAAGTGATCAAACCTCAAAAATAGTACATCTTTTGTGGGTAGAGCCTTTGAAGGTCTTAATGCAAAATTCTTGAAATGGGTTTTTCATAGAACGTGGAGGTTAGTGTCCTCTTGTGCACCATACAATTGTTTTTTGAAATGATTGAGAATTGAAAAAGTTATGGAAGAAACACTAACAATGTGTTTCACGAGTTAAGGAGGTAGGACAGAAAAGAAATTGAAAGAAAATAGGAAAAATTAATATTTCAAAATAAAAGTTACATATTTGGAATCTGCAGAAAAAATGCTATTTGTGTCTAAGATTTCGTCAAAAATGACTCTGTGTAGCATATTGTAACGAGTGGCTAAGCACAGGCTTCTCCAGAAACTGGAAGAAATACCCAATTAGCTTTGGTTTTTCATTAACATAGCACAGGTTTGGAATTACCGAAGCAAACTCCAAAGCATACACATAGGATTATTGTTGACATGTGAGCATGTGACTCGGCCTGTTTAAATTCAAAAATATTGCCGCGCTTTTAGATTTAAATAACGCGTACGCGTTATATAACTAAATAACGCGTGCGCGTTATATCAATAATTAACGCGTACGCGTTATATAACTACATAACATGTACGCGTTATATAGTTACAAAACGCGCTCGCGTTATTCAAATCATAAAATACATGTTTAATACTTGAGAAAGAGGGGGTGTAGAAGTCAAGGGAAATTTTGTTTAATATTTGAGAAGGGGTGGGGAAGGGTCAAGGGAATCTATGGTTAATATTTAATAGGGGTGGGGAAGGGTCAAGGGAATCTATGGTTAATATTTAATAGGGGTGGGAAAGGGTCAAGGGCTTAGAAGGATGTTGGAAGCTTGAGTGGGGAGAGATGAAGGGAATGAGAACATGATGGGCTACAGGGGGTGAAGGGAAGTGGAGCTTGAGAGCACTATTAGGAGTAGAATAGGTTTTGAAGAGGTATAGGGTTAGAAGTTGAAAGTGAGACTTGAGTGACAAGGGGGAATGGATGGAGGCAAGGGGGATGTGAGAGAGAAATAAAGAATACAAGGGGGGGAGAGACATAGAGCGAGGGAGGGAGAGGGACAATGGGGAGGAATGGATTTGGAGGGAGTGAGAGATAGATGGGGATAGAACGAAATAAGAGATAGGAAGGGAGGGACAGAAAGTGTTGGTGGGAGACATGCAGAGAGTGGTGGCGATGGAGAGAGAGGGAGTGATGGAGAGATTGGGATAGGTTGAGGGAAAGATGAGGGAGGGATAGAAGGTGAGAGACAGGCGATGAGAGAGGGAGGGAGAGAAGTTAGGGTGAGGGATGGAGGGAGAAAGTTGGAGATAGATATGGATGGAGGGGGTATGGGTTTGAGAATGGAAAGTGACATAATGTGTGTGTATGTGTGTGTGTTTGAGAGAGAGAGAGAGAGAGAGAGAGAGAGAGAGAGAGAGATTGATGGTTGGGGAGAGAGAGACTAGACGGAGTTGTGAGCATCATATTCTCCATCAGCATCATATTCTTCATCATCATCATCTTCATGACCATCATCGTCATCATCAACATCTTCATCATCATCACCATCATCATCATCATCATCATATTCCTCATCAAATCAACATCTCCATCATCATTATCATCATCATGATCATCATCTAAACATCACCATCACCATCATCATCAACATCTTCATCATCATCACCATCACCATCATCATCAAAATCTTCATCGTCATCACCATCACCATCACCATCACCATATTCATCATCATTGTCATCTCTAGGTTCCCCATCAACATCAACATCTCCATCATCATCATCTTCTTCATCATCATCATCTTCATCACCATCATCATCATCATCAACATCTTCATCATCATCACCATCATCATCATCATCATTATCTTCCTTGAATCAGATCAACATATCCATCATGTCACCATCATCTTCTGAACATCATCATCTAAACATCACCATCACCATCACCATCATCATCATCATCTTCATCATCATTACCATCACCATCATCATCAACATCTTCATTGTCATCACCATCATCATCATCATCATCATTGGCATTTGTAGGTTCCTCATCAACATCTCCATCATTATCATCTTCTCCATCATCATCATCTTCATCACCATCATCATCAGCATCAACATCTTCATCATTATCACCATAATCATTGTCTTCATCGTCATCAGGTCAACATCTCCATCATCATCATCTTCTTCATCATCTTCACCATCATCATCATCATCATCATCTTCATCGCCATCTCCATCATCTCCATCATCTCCATCATCATCACCATCACCATCATCATCATCTTCATGACCATAAACATCTTCATCATCATTGTCATCTCCCCCTTCCTCATCAACATCTCCATCATCATCATCATCATCATCATCATCATCACCATCTGAACATCACCATCACCATCATCGTCAACATCTTCATTATCATCATCATCATCATCATCATCATCATTAGCATCAGCATCATCATCACCATCACCATCTTCATCATCATTGTCATCTCTAGGTTCTCCATCAACACATCTCCATCATCGTCATCTTCTTCATCATCATCATCTTCATCACCATCATCATCGTCATCTTCTTCATCATCATCATCTTCATCACCATCATCATCGTCATCAACATCTTCATCATCATCACCATCATCATCATCATCATCTTCCTCATCAGATCAACATCTCCATCATGTCACCATCATCTTCATCTTCATCATCATCATCATCATCATCATTACCAACACCATCATCATCAACATCTTCATCGTCATCACCATCATCATTGGCATATGTAGGTTCCTCATCAACATCTCCATCATCGTCATCATTGGCATCTGCAGGTTCCTCATCAACATATATCCATCATCGTCATTTTCTCCATCATCATCACCATCATCACCATCATGATCTTCTGAACATCATCATGATCATCATCTAAACATCACCATCACCATCATCTTCAACATCTTCATCATCATCGCCATCAGCATCATCATCAAAATCTTCATCGTCATCACCGTCACCATCTTCATCATCATTGTCATCTCTAGGTTCCCCATCAACACATCTCCATCATCATCATCTTCTTCATCATCATCATCTTCATCACCATCATCATCGTCATCACCATCATCATCATCATCATCTTCCTCATCAGATCAACATCTCCATCATGTCACCATCATCTTCGTCATCATCATCATCATCATCATTACCAGCACCATCATCATCAACATCTTCATCGTCATCACCATCATCATTGGCATCTGTAGGTTCCTCATCAACATCTCCATCATCATCATCATTGGCATCTGCAGGTTCCTCATCAACATATCCATCATTGTCATTTTCTCCATCATCATCACCATCATCACCATCATGATCTTCTGAACATCATCATGATCATCATCTCAACATCACCATCACCATCATCGTCAACATCTTCATCATCATCGCCATCAGCATCATCATCAAAATCTTCATCGTCATCACCATCACCATCACCATCACCATCTTCATCATCATTGTCATCTCTAGGTTCCCCATCAACACAACATCTCCATCATCATCATCTTCTTCATCATCATCATCTTCATCTCCATCATCGTCCTCATCAACATCTTCATCATCATCACCATCATCACCATCATCATCATCATCATCTCCTCATCAGATCAACATCTCCATCATGTCACCATCATCTTCATCACCATCATCATCAACATCATCATCAACATCTTCATCACCATCATCATCAACATCTTCATCATCATCACCATCATCTTCATCAACATTATCATCTTTATCATCTTCATCTGCATCATGATCATCTTCATTGTCATCACCCTCCTCCTCCTCATCATCTTTATCATCTTCATCTACATCATGATCATCTTCATTGTCATCACCCTCCTCCTCCTCATCATCTTGTGCACTTATGCACTTAGGGATTAATATTTAGAAGAGGGTCTAAAGGCCTTTATGGGGGAGGGGCTCTAGGAACAAGGTAAGACAGAGAGGGCAGGGGGGAGGGATTAAAGGCGTAGAGGGTTAGTGATTAAGGGAGAAGAAGGGAGAGAGTGCTATAGGGAGGGATAATGACGAAGATAAAGAGAAGGTGGAGAGATGGAGAGTGGGGTGGTAGAGACATGGCTGAAGGGAGAGAAAGAAACATGAAAGAAACATGTAGGGAGAATGAGGGACAGATATTTAGAAAGAGATAGGGGGTATCTAGGGATTATTGGGAGAGAGCTAGGGGGTATTAAACCATACAAAACATTTGTTTTGTATGCAATCATTAAATTATTAGTTTTCTTTGATTTTGTTCGTTGCCCTAGCCGTGCACCTAACCTATTTATTGTGCTTGACTATATCGCGTTCGTGTTTTTTCACTACATATCGCGCACGCGTTTTTATATATATATAACGCGTACGCGTTTTGGAACTCCAGAAATAATGGACTGTTGTTGTCCGAGAGCAACTTCACTCTGTCCGAACGAAAGCAACAATCCCGCGATTTTTCGAACAGCACGAGCCCGCGTCTGAAAATTTTCACATTCTACACCAACTCCATCATTTTTTTTTATGCAGGTGCAACATTGAGGACATCTTTCATGGTTGCTCACTGTGGTGTTGGGTTATATGGCCATATTTGAAGAAAATAATTAGCAAGCTTGAAGAATCTCCAATTGAAGAACACCAAAGATAAGGCCTTTGAAAGATTCATTTTGCCTATATTTGAGGGAGCACACAAGGTAAGATATCAAGCTTCAAGACCAACAAGGAAGAACTTCCATTTGCTTATTATTGAAGAGCTTGTAATTGAGGAGCAACAAAAACAAACTATATTGAATTGATCATTGTGGTGATGGGGAATGCACGTAACCGAGTAAACAAATCAACAAGGAAGAAGAGATCTCAAGAAGTCATTGAAGAAGAGAAAGAAAAGAAAAGAATATACATGATGAATCGGAGGCTTTCTTTGGAAACTAATCCAAATCCAATTGTAGAGGATACCATGGTTCATCCTATTAATCCACGACAAGAGGGACCTTCAATTTCCACAATAGTTGTTGAACAAGCACCCCATGGAAGTAATCAAGAAGCAAAACGTAGGTGCTCATTAGGGGATGTTTCAATTCCCACTTCAAGTCAAAGTGATAAGTTACCATCTCAAGATGAAGCTCACGAAGAAACACCCAATTTGCTATCCGGATGTGGTTATACAAGCGATGAAGTCAGAGAGGCGTTGGACATTTTGCCTACTGTTGAAGAAGAGAATGTTATCCACACCATCGATGAGGATGTTGGACTTCCACAAGGGGATGTTGGACTTCCACAGACCATGGATGAGGATGTTGGACTTCCACCATCCAACTACCAGGAAGAGAATGAAGGACACCGAGCTACTACTGAAACGCCAGAGCGTCTTGGTGATGCGCTACATGGTACAATTCCAACCCCCTTACCTCCATTAGCAAGCACACGTCGAAGAACTCCGAAGCGTATACAAGTTGATGAAATACTTATGAATTCCATTGAAGGTACGCTATCTAAACGTAGTATTACTTATCAAACTCAACAGATACTTGATAAATATTTTGTTTCTAAATGTGATGGAGATAAATGTAGATTATTTTTATCATTGTTAAAATCTAGGAGCATGAATGTTGTTAGGAAAAAGTTAGGGATAAAGATGATAAAGAATTCTGAACCAAGTTCTCATATAGTTAAAAGCCTAGTAGATGCATTTGGTAAAATTGGTAAGAACACACGTTCAAAGGACCGCAATGCTGCTCGTCGTGTGTTGTCACAATCAATTGCAGATAAGAACACCAGGGCCCTTCGTATTCTCAGGCCTACATCCGAACTAGTTAATTTGAATGTAAAAACCCTCCGTAGGTATTCTATTAGAAAGAACATCTTGACACAACCGATCAGACAGATTTTTGGGCCTTTGTTGGTCGGTTGCCACGTCGTGACATGAAGCTAGTTGATGCAGTAAAGGGACTAGTGCACAGTTTTTGGCATGATCACACAAGGCCTTCTTCAAACCGAAAGGATGTACTAAAACTAAGAAGGGGTTCAAAGGATCGTGAACCACATACTAAGCATATTCTTGATATAACACAGACAGAGCTTTACGAGAAATTTAAGATTGAGCATAGACAATTGAACTTGGGGCAAAGATCTTTTGAGAAATGTAAGCCATGGTATGTTAGAATAAATACTCTTCGTAACACTTGTTGTTGTAGATACCATGTAGAATATGAATATTACTATGAAACATTTTTGTACATTCGTCGTGTGTTGCATACTAACATTGTGCAGGATTGCTCCATGACAATACCACCGACTTCATCAAGAGAATTCATTCATAGCATCATGTGCAATAGGCCCGAGGGGCAAACATACTCTGCAAAATCTTGTTTGGATGGAACATGCTCCAACTGTGCTGGAATGGCATTATTGAGCCAATGTATGCACGAGAATGGAGACAGTGAATTTGGGAAAATGGTTACAGACATGAAAAGTTTCAAATATATCAACTATGAAATAGTCCCAGGGAAAGAAAGCAAAAAAAATACAATTGGTGACATCTCAGGTATGCATTTATATCTATAAAATTATGTTGTAACGGTTACATTTCAATCCTTACTTACAACAAAAAACTGACATTGAGATCATTTTGTGTCACCAGGTACAAGTTAGTGACTTCATCAAGGAATTTATTGAAAAGACACATCAATATGTTCAGCATGTCCACGTGGCACGATGGCAGGATGAGAAGTTTAGAATATGTAGAGATACATTTCCCCTTGGTACTATACTTTCAGTTGTTGATTTTGCCGAGAAATGCACTCTGCAACCTCAAAATGAGATCCAAAGTCAGTATTATCACTCTGAGCAGGTTTCCTTGATGGTCCATATCACATATAGGCATGGACCAAATAGCACTGAAGAGCAAAGAGAAATTCTGAAGGAATATCACTTCTACATAAGTGATGATAGGTGCCACGACTTCCACTATGTACGTCATTGCTTCATCATGTTCTATGATCACTTGAAGGGAAGGAACATACAGATGGACCGACACTGGATTTGGTCTGATGGGTGTGCTGGTCAGTTCAAAAATGCACGCATATTTCAGTGGTTGTGTTCATTGCATAAAAACTACAAAGTGCCACATATGTGGAACTATTTTGAGACTGGGCATGGTAAAGGAGAGCATGATGGAGCCGGAGCATGTGTCAAAACAGCCCTATGAAGAGAGGAATTGAAAGTATCTACAGAATCTACTATTCTAAATGCTCAATCTATAGTCAGGTGGTGCACGTCAGTAATGGGAGAGGAATCAACTATGCGAGTAGAATCCACAAGAAGAGACATGTGGAGAGATTTTTTTGGGAGGTGGTAGACATAGATCGTTCACATGCATGGGAATGCAAGACTGTGCCTGGGACTCGTGGCTTTCATTCGGTTCGAAGCTCTGATAACCCAGTATTTGAAATTTGGACCAGAAAACTTGCTTGTTTTTGCCCGCCTTGTTGTGATGGTGACTGGGATGGGTGTGAATCATTGGATTGGGTTGATGGATGGGATCGCATATCACTTCCACTTGATCAGCGTGCAATTGTTGAGTTAACTCCGTTGGAAGAAGACCAATCATCTATTTCTGCAGATTTTGATCATGTCTCAGACCTTGTACAACCCGGTATGATGCATTTCCTTAACATTTTTTGTTTGTTTACGTAGTCTTCAAATGCACATTAATGGCCTTGTATCGCACGAAAAATATTTTGATCATATACCTACAATCATATAATGCAGGGCACATATACACAGTGGTTGCCTCAAAAGATACTGAATGGGGTGATGAATACTGGTTGGCACGCTGTATAGATGGAAAGCAAACTCTCATTGTGTCCATGACTGACGCTGAAAACAACCACTTTCCAACTGGGTCTATGGTTGTTAAAGGTGAATACTTGACACGGGACAACAATGGAAGAAAGAAGGGTGGATATGTTTACAGGGATTACAAACCAGGTGCAAGTGTATATCACTTTACCAACTTAATCATTGCACAAACCTTCAGGTACGAACAATGCCTAGTCGAAATACATCGAAGGTACGCTACTTCTTACCGGATATAGAGCACGAGAGACTAATGGAGACCATCAGTATAAGAGATGATCCGGAGGGCTTGGTTGTATGATAATAGGTGGGATCTAGCATGATGAGGTACGTTACATACTTTTTAATACTATACTATTTTCACTATTTGTAATTGAATATTGATATATGCTCAATTTTCACATGTATGTTTCATATGAATATGTCAATTTTGCGTTCTTGATATGCCAAATTTACAAGAGATGGATTAAAATTATATTATGTTCATATGATCAGTAAACCATATATTAATCATGTTTGAGGGGTTGCTTAGCTAACTTTAAGGGCATTTAAGCTCTATGTTAAGCCCAACTAAATCCTTATGAATCACTAGACAATCGAATTGGTTCCTTGAGTAATTCAAATTTCTTTATGTAAAACCATTTTTCATTCATTTTAGTATGAAATCAAGTTTTTAGTATTTTTTTCTCTTTACTGGCTCTATTCTAGTTTTCTTTGAAAAATTGCTCAAAGTATTGTTGTTCTTAGTTTTATGAACCTATTTGTGATCTCTTTCATGTGATCATAAGATTTTACACATCACTGCCATAACCACTAGACAATTGTACACTATACAACTATGAAAGTCTCTCTTAATCTAGCGACAACCACCTTTTACCCATTTCTATCGAATTTATTTTCTTTAATAATTTTCTAATCCAAATTTTAATAGCTATTACATTTTCACTATACAACTATGAAAGTCTCTAGTGACAACCACCTTTTACCCATTTTTATTATACATCTCTAAGTTATCCACACAAAAACACACACATATATATATAATAATGATTGTGTATTCATAGTCAAAACTAAAAAATATATGGATTAAAGTGGATAAACATTAAACTAAAATTATAATAATTGTGTTTTTTAATCCATTTTTTACATATGATCAGTAAACCCTAAAATTATATTATGTTCATCATGTTGGTTATTGGCTTCACCCAACAAAATTAATTCAATTCATGCTCACTATATTAAACAATACACTTATATTAAATTTAATTCATGTCTTGTTAAATATTTCATAATGAATTAGCTAGTTGAGAGCACCACCTTAGACCAAGCCATCATCATCAACATCTTCATCATCATCATCACCATCATCATCATCATGGACCTGCAAAACCCTAGTTTCCAAAGTGTCTAGGCAGGTTCGGGCTAGGAACACTAGCCATACCCACCCGGTGGATGATTTTCCAAAGTTGACCCCCGTGTGCAAAAATTGCACACTCCCACACTGAGCAAAACCCTAGTTTCAAAGATGGACCTGCAAGGTGACACATGGGCCACCGGGTAGGAGGGGAGGGGCACCCCTGGCACTATCCCGGTGTGCTGAATCCAACGGAGTCGACGGTTCGTCGATCCGAGCCACGGTCTTCATTCTATGGCTCGTCCCGTCTCACTACCAGAAGGCCTTCAGGGACACCTGCTGGATACCTACCGGGGGCATAGAACTCCAACCATGCAACAAAACCGGGTTCCGGGGAGACCTGCAGGTGTGTCTAGATCACCATTACAAGTTGATCACCATTGTCATCTATTAGTGAGACATGAGGGTTTGGTTCGCCTTTAAGGAACATGCCAACAAATAGTGAGTGCCCCATTAATTATCTTTCAGGGAAACCATTGCATATATGTTCATTTTAAAAAACATCAGTTCCAACGTGTGAGTCCACTAAATAGACAAAATGTAATGTATTCATGCTAGTTGATAAGATTTAATCTCATATTCACAAAACTTGGTTGTACAAGATTTGAGACATGATCATAATGTGGTGAAATGGTTGATTAGTCCTCATCCAACTAGGATAATTCAATATTTATACCTAGAATAATGGCGAGTGATAGAATTTTCTTGTTCATATTTCTACTATAACATTGTTTGAGTTTCAAACTAAATGAAATCCACAAATTCCATGCATTATTCTATGTGATTGATCTACATCAACCACCTCCCCAAAAATATCTCGTCTTCTTGTTCCATCTACAATTATTGAAGAACACATTCAACAATAGATTTTGTGTAACTAATGAGAGAATTTCTCGTAAACTTCCATTTTTACCTGCAGAATATAATGTTTACCTACACAACATCTCGATCATGATCCCCTTTCCCACACTCAGTTTCAAAAGTCCTGTAAAGGAAACCTTTACATTTACATTTGCATTAACATGACAACCAAGTCTCAAAAATGAGATTGATGGTGTTTATTCTCATGCAATGTATACAGTTAGGATTAAGACAACTGTATAAATCTATGGAATTATAAATGGAGATATTAATCCAAAAGGAAGCCAATGTTGGCCTTGCCAATCTTTTCTTCCGAATGCAAACGAAATATTAGATTCCATTTTGCTATGTTTCCATGTAAAATATATTTGAAAAAAAACATATATTTGGATTATATGGAAATCCTTCTTACCTTTGACATTGTTTGGGATCTGCAGGATGGGAATGAAGTATTTTTTTAGGGATTAAGAGGAGTATTCAATTACGCAAACTTATGAATGCCTATTGTGACAAGCAATCCATTGATTTCAACTCCATCAAATTTCTGTTTGATGGATGATGTTTGCAAGGTGAGCAAGTTTAACCCACCAATGCGAGATTGCATGCAATTACACTGAGCAAAACCCTAGTTTACGAAATGAATGCACAATGAAGCCACTGGGCCATGGGGAGACGAGGGAGAGGGCCCCCTAGAGGTAATCGCATGCCAGGAGACCAACGGAGTCGACGGTTCGTCGGTCCGACGTCCGGTTTCCGAGTTATGTCGAGTTGCAAGTCGCATGAAAATGTCGTTCAGGGACACTTGGTGAATTTCCGTCCTGGAGCCAAAAAGCAAACGGGGCAGGAAGATTGCGTGCCGTTGGCTCCCGCAAGTGTGTGTGGGCAATGCCGACGTGGGAACACTGCCAACACTGGCTCGGGGGAGGTTTTTGCAGAGTTGACCTACCAATGCGAGATTGCATGCAATTACACTGAGCAAAACCCTAGTTTACGAAATGAATGCACAATGAAGCCACTGGGTCATGGGGAGACGAGGGAGAGGGCCCCCTAGAGGTAATCGCACGCCAGGATACCAACGGAGTCGACGGTTCGTCGGTCCGACGTCCGGTTTCCGAGTTATGTCGAGTTGCAAGTCGCATGAAAATGCCGTTCAGGGACACTTGGTGAATTTCCGTCCGGGAGCCAAAAAGCAAACGGAGCAGAAAGATTGCGTGCCGTTGGCTCCCGCAAGTGTGTGTGGGCAATGCCGATGTGGGAACACTGCCAACACTGGCTCGGGGGAGGTTTTTGCAGAGTTGACCCACCAATGCGAGATTGCATGCAATTACACTGAGCAAAACCCTAGTTTACGAAATGAATGCACAATGAAGCCACTGGGCCATGGGGAGACGAGGGAGAGGGCCCCCTAGAGGTAATCGCATGCCAGGAGACCAACGGAGTCGACGGTTCGTCGGTCCGACGTCCGGTTTCCGAGTTATGTCGAGTTGCAAGTCGCATGAAAATGCCGTTCAGGGACACTTGGTGAATTTCCGTCCGGGAGCCAAAAAGCAAACGGAGCAGGAAGATTGCGTGCCGTTGGCTCCGCAAGTGTGTGTGGGAAATGCCGACGTGGGAACACTGCCAACACTGGCTCGGGGGAGGTTTTTGCAGAGTTGACCTACCAATGCGAGATTGCATGCAATTACACTGAGCAAAACCCTAGTTTACGAAATGAATGCACAATGAAGCCACTGGGCCATGGGGAGACGAGGGAGAGGGCCCCCTAGAGGTAATCGCAACGCCAGGAGACCAACGGAGTCGACGGTTCGTCGGTCCGACGTCCGGTTTCCGAGTTATGTCGAGTTGCAAGTCGCATGAAAATGTCGTTCAGGGACACTTGGTGAATTTCCGTCCGGGAGCCAAAAAGCAAACGGAGCAGGAAGATTGCGTGCCGTTGGCTCCCGCAAGTGTGTGTGGGCAATGCCGACGTGGGAAACACTGCCAACACTGGCTCGGGGGAGGTTTTTGCAGAGTTGACCTACCAATGCGAGATTGCATGCAATTACACTGAGCAAAACCCTAGTTTACGAAATGAATGCACAATGAAGCCACTGGGCCATGGGGAGACGAGGGAGAGGGCCCCCTAGAGGTAATCGCACGCCAGGAGACCAACGGAGTCGACGGTTCGACGGTCCGACGTCCGGTTTCTGAGTTATGTCGAGTTGCAAGTCGCATGAAAATGTCGTTCAGGGACACTTGGTGAATTTCCGTCCGGGAGCCAAAAAGCAAACGGAGCAGGAAGATTGCGTGCCGTTGGCTCCCGCAAGTGTGTGTGGGCAATGCCGACGTGGGAACACTGCCAACACTAGCTCGGGGGAGGTTTTTGCAGAGTTGACCCACCAATGCGGGATTGCATGCAATTAAACTGAGCAAAACCCTAGTTTACGAAATGAATGCACAATGAAGCCACTGGGCCATGTGGAGACGAGGGAGAGGGCCCCCTAGAGGTAATCGCATGCCAGGAGACCAACGGAGTCGACGGTTCGTCGGTCCGACGTCCGGTTTCCGAGTTATGTCGAGTTGCAAGTCGCATGAAAATGCCGTTCAGGGACACTTGGTGAATTTCCGTCCGGGAGCCAAAAAGCAAACGGAGCAGGAAGATTGCGTGCCGTTGGCTCCCGCAAGTGTGTGGGGCAATGCCGACGTGGGAACACTGCCAACACTGGCTCGGGGGAGGTTTTTGCAGAGTTGACCTACCAATGCGAGATTGCATGCAATTACACTGAGCAAAACCCTAGTTTACGAAATGAATGCACAATGAAGCCACTGGGCCATGGGGAGACGAGGGAGAGGGCCCCCTAGAGGTAATCGCACGCCAGGAGACCAACGGAGTCGACGGTTCGTCGGTCCGACGTCCGGTTTCCGAGTTATGTCGAGTTGCAAGTCGCATGAAAATGCCGTTCAGGGACACTTGGTGAATTTCCGTCCGGGAGCCAAAAAGCAAACGGAGCAGGAAGATTGCGTGCCGTTGGCTCCCGCAAGTGTGTGTGGGCAATGCCGACGTGGGAACACTGCCAACACTGGCTCGGGGGAGGTTTTTGCAGAGTTGACCTACCAATGCGAGATTGCATGCAATTACACTGAGCAAAACCCTAGTTTACGAAATGAATGCACAATGAAGCCACTGGGCCATGGGGAGACGAGGGAGAGGGCCCCCTAGAGGTAATCGCACGCCAGGAGACCAACGGAGTCGACGGTTCGTCGGTCCGACGTCCGGTTTCTGAGTTATGTCGAGTTGCAAGTCGCATGAAAATGCCGTTCAGGGACACTTGGTGAATTTCCGTCTGGGAGCCAAAAAGCAAACGGAGCAGGAAGATTGCGTGCCGTTGGCTCCCGCAAGTGTGTGTGGGCAATGCCGACGTGGGAACACTGCCAACATTGGCTCGGGGGAGGTTTTTGCAGAGTTGACCCACCAATGCGAGATTGCATGCAATTAAACTGAGCAAAACCCTAGTTTACGAAATGAATGCACAATGAAGCCACTGGGCCATGGGGAGACGAGGGAGAGGGCCCCCTAGAGGTAATCGCACGCCAGGAGACCAACGGAGTCGACGGTTCGTCGGTCCGACGTCCGGTTTCCGAGTTATGTCGAGTTGCAAGTCGCATGAAAATGCCGTTCAGGGACACTTGGTGAATTTCCGCCCATTTTATAATTTAAGCCACTTTTAAATATTTGAACTTCCATATTATTTTTGAAAGAGTATAATATTTCAAAACTCCTAAAGAGACAAAAACACATGATCAAAACTCCTAAGGCTGTAATTTAGAGTAGTAATAATGGGGGTGATGGAGTTGAATTTGATCCTATGGAAGATAATGATATTAATATTATTGAGAATAAAGGGATAATAGGTTGATCCATGACACCTTTGTTTGCATGGATGAGGATGCACCTATGTATGAGACCTATGATAATATTCATGATGTACATCTTATTGATAAGGCACACAAAGGCCTATACAAGAGATCAAAGATGGGTCACTTTGTCTACTAATTTGATGTTGATAAAATTGAAGGTATTGAATGACATTTCAAACAATGGTATGACAAAGATCCTAATGTATACACAAGGTTAATATATAAGGTGCCCCATAAGGTTCTTTGTCATATCCCTATAATTCTAGGTTTTTGATGATTGTTTAGGTTAAAAAACATAGCACATTATATGGATTATCATGTACAAAGATAAGTGAAGATGGTATTATATGAGTGGCTACAAATGGTTCTCAATTTACGATCATCAAGGAAATATTACCCATTTTTTAAGAAGAACCTCATAATGTTAGACTTTCATTGGTAGTTGATGGCAATGGGTGTGCATGAGTGAGTTCGTTGAAACCTTGAAAACATTGTATTGCATTTAGTTTGATTAAATTACACGAGCAAGAACTTTGACATAACTTGTAATGATCATCCAAAATCACAAATTTTAATTAGATACCAATTAGTGCATGCATGTAGTGAATTCGTTGAAACCTTTGAATATAATAGTTTGTTCTTTTGACATAGTGCATTCATGAGTAATAGATAATCCACACAAATCAACACATTAGAATGACACAAGTACATGTATCCAAAAGTACATATATATCCAAAAGTGCATGTCTCCAAAAGTACATGTATATCCAAAAGTCTCCAAAAGTGCATGTCTCCAAAAGTACATGTATATCCAAAAGTATCGAAAAGTACATGTATCCAATGAAGTCAATGTACATGTCTCCAAAAGTACATGCACAATAAAGTCAATGTACATGTCTCCAAAACTGAATGTATCGAAAAGTACATATATATACAAAAGTATCCAAAAGCACATGTGTCCAAAACTATCCAAAACTATCAAAACTCAAGCTTTCTCTTGTTCTTTCCCGACGTTGATCCTCTAGGCACATCCCTAGGATCAATGTGCATCCCTGGATCCTGCAAATTAAATATCAATTGTTAAATTCAACTAACTATGTACACTAATACATTATCTCAACAATTATCAACTAGTGCATGGAAAGTGCATGAAACACTTGGTCACTGAAGGACATCTCACCTCAACTGACAAAGGAGATTGTGTTGCTTGTGTACCAGATGGACCCGTCGGTTGAACATCCAGGATGGTTGAACCAGGGGGGCCAGGCACTGCTCCTGCTGGTGGTGGCTACAATGAAAAAATGTTGAAATAGTTAGAAATGCATGAATAAACAATAGGTCCAACAATAATAAACTATGTAAAGATAATGTTGAAATAGTTACATACCTGTGTGTGATCAGTCGCCACTGCAGATGCGGCACTAACTGCTGCATCAACCATCGATGCAAGGTTCTCAGCAGACAACTCGGGTTCCTGTTGCAGTAAACATGCAATTCAAACATTAACAAAAACGATTTATGCACTGGATTTCAAGTTAAACAACAAATATCATCGAAGGATATACATTACCGTGGTGTGAGTAAGCCCATGGTCGTGGGCAGCTGGAGTCTTTCTCGGAGTAGAACGCCTCACATACACACGACCCTTGTTCACGAATGGCCTGGAGGGAGATGCAAATCCAGGCAATGGGCCAGATGTGTCGGATGGTGCCTACAGTCAGCAAGTGTTCATGTAGTTAGACATGCATGATTCAACAAACAAACATGTATTTAAAAAATGTCATTTTTAATTGTTTACCTGGAGCCCAGACGTTTCAGGGGACGGTATGACCATGGGCACTACCTCCACATTACCTTGCCCCTGTGAAGGATCTGCCATCTGCAAGTTTAATAATTGTAAATATTAGACTGTATATAGCATTAATGAACTAAAATGTAAAGTATGTGGAAATTAACAAATTAACAAGTATTAAAAAACTGAAATTTTAAAATGTTTACCTCGGTGTGAGATACGGCAATAGGTGGTATATAAGATGGGCCTGCCGAATGGGTAGCATCATGCCCCCCTGTCGAGTCTGGAACATCCGGCTCTGGGGCGTCACTACCGGTAATCATCATCAACTGCAAGTTCACAAAATTAATATATTAGCTCAAACTATATATATGTGTACAAAGACGAAAATAAATGAAGAATTTATTACAATTAACCATCAAGATACCTCTCTCAAAAAGCCACTGAAGGCAACATCTGAGGCAATACCATAGCAGGGATGACCACATGACGTGCACTCGCGAGGATCAGTACTAGGATGGGGAATAGCTGATGGTCCTGCACTAGTGGATGGTCCTGATGGTCCTGCACTAGCTGATGGTCCTGCATGGTGACGAGCTGGTGTATGTACCACACCAGGGACAGATGTCCCTTCCTCACCCATATGTTGAACCATCCTGCCATGGCGAACAACCGTCCGTGCCAAACTCAAAAATGCATCCCGTGTCTGCGGAATAATGCGATGTGCTGGTGGGACATCTGGCCCAGGCAACTGCCTGCGAGGTGCAGGGATAGGGCGATCCTGGTCTCGAAGCCTGGCATTGGGTCGGTTTTGGGGCATCCCCCCACCGATCCCCTGGAACTGTAAGATGTCAAAATAGTTAACGTGTTTATGCAACACGAACTCTGCGTACATCTTTCGAAGGAAATATAAGGGAATTTCCCTGTTGTTGTGTGGTGGCATATCAAAAACCATGTACCATCTGTCCATCCAGTTATCAACAAATGGTTGAAACGTGCACCACTCAATGGAGATATGCGGCTTGCTTGCATTAGGGATTTCCCCCGTCCGAGGGTCCCTAAACAATGCAAATATAACCTCTTTGGATATTTTCAACTTTTTTACTGCATTGTAATCTAGTCCATCAGCATATTGTTGTCTTTTTCTTTCTCTGTAAGATGCAATATCATATAGGACATTCGTAGATTGTGAAATTGTGTCCACAATTGCATCCAAGGTTGATGCAAGTGAACGGCGAATCCTGTCGCCACCACTAAAAGCTTCACTTATGCCCCTCAATTGGGCAAGCTCAATCAATATTTCGGCATTGGCATCCATAGCCGCAACTACAATAAAGACATTAATACGAAAATCATTAGAAACATATACATGGTATATAATGACGTCTCTTCAAAATTGAACATGTATTAAATCAAACTCACATAAGCAATTTAATGGCATTTACTTACATACATTTAAAACTTAAAATTAAACATTTGACAATTAAAAAGTAAGTTAGTTAGATTGGCAGAGAGGAGGAGGAGGAGGAGGATCAAGGCAGTGATGAGTTTGTTGATTCAGGCATGGAGGAGGAGGATCAAGGCAGTGATGAGTTTGTTGATTCAGGCATGGAGGAGGAGGATCAAGGCAGTGATGAGTTTGCATCTATGTGTCTCAATGTCTCATTGTGTTTTGTGATTGTGAATGACAAATGTGTTGTGATTTGTGAATGATCTAATTTCTATTGAATATTTCATATTTGTAATTGTAAATGTAATTTCTATTGAATATTTGTAATTGTAAATGTTAAATTTTATTGGATGATCTATATGTCTATATTTTTAAATTTTAATATATTTTAAAAATATATTAATTCCGGGGGTCACCGTGTCCTACGTGTCATAATTCCGGGGGTCACCGTGTCCTACGTGTCATAATTCCGGGGGTCACCGTGTCTAGTGGGGACCAGGGATCAAATTTGAAGGGTGGGGTCCCATTTCACTATGAAGGGCTATGAGATATTGAACACTATTGAAGGGCTATGAGAAATTTATTAATATTTATTCTATGTGTATATATGGATGTGTTCATGTTGTATGGATTGGATTCTAGGTTAACCGAGGCCTTTTTAGAGCAAAGAATGGGGTAATTACTATTTGGGAACAAGTTTTTTATCAAATGTAAATTGCGGTGATGGAAGATATTGAGGGTGCCACATGTTGTGGAGAAAGTAGTATTGATTCCTATGACGTAATAGGGAGTTCAAAAAGTCTGGTTTCAAGTATTGTCATGCGTAGCTCGATTGATTTTTCTCGCGCTAGGGTTGTAGCAATTGTTATGGCCATTACTGTTAAAAGGATTGATGGGGTGGAATCCCGTGAAACGATGAGTTCTTTTGTTAAGACGTAGATTCAGTGAAATTTGGTGGGAGTCTTATGTTCATTTTATGCACAAAATTCGATTACTTGATTTTGTTGCATTGTTAACTCTCCTCCTAGTCATAGCTACAATCTCTTATATAATTGTGAAGGTTATCAATCCACTCAATTTATTAAAGTTGTAGTAGGCCAAAATCATCCACATATTTATTGTACTCACAAATGTTGACATTCCAATTTCTATGTAGAGCGCCCATTAACATTAGATTGTATGGGACATGTTTTTGAGGCATGATGTCATTATCTCATAACAACAAGCTTTTTATCCATAAATATGTCATCTACAAGCCAACGGAATTGTTCCTAATCCTTTATAAAACTTTGTCATAATTATATCAATACCAACATCCCTACCTATTGACTTAGCTTAGAAGATATTACACCTTCGGATAACCAAACCTGATTCCAAGGTTGGTAATCATAAACGTAAAAGCATCATCATAAGGAAATAACATGTTGTGTTGAGGAAATTCATTTTTTTCCATTTCCTTCTCAGTATAATATTTGGTTGTGGATCATTTAAAATGTATAATTTATTTTAATATAATTGGGAAGCTAAATTCAAATTCATTAATATATTAATATGATTTGATTTTTTTATTAATAATAAGTTATTCTTTTCATTTGAAAATGTAATAGTACATCAAAATTTCAATGTTTACTAACGTAGTAAAGTTGAGAGGCTTTATTTTTCAGTGGATATAGCAGACCTGTAAATTCATAGGATGTCAAAAATCTAGTCAGCCTTGAAGTTGAGCTCCTCAAAGAAAACGAATTTCTTTAAATATGTTTATGGCAGGCTGGCATTGCCAGCTTCGCTCCGCAAACTATCCTGGAGGACTGGAGGAGATAGGGTAGGTGGAACTTGGAAGTAGCTCAACCACAGTGGAATAGGGGTATAAGAAAAAGCTTGTTTCTATTCATGCAATATGGTCGGAGCCATGGAAGCATGGAATTCCAGCATTGACTTGATACAACAAAGAAAACAAAAGGTGGAACTTGGGAGCTGCAGGATTGACTTGATACAACAAAGAAAACACAGGGTGTGAGGCTGGGAGCCGTAGATGGTAGGATTAACTTGATACAACAAAGAAAACACAGGTCTATAGGTAGGGGCCACGGGCAGGAGCAACAACCTGCAACATTACAAGAAGTTTATGGATTGTGGATTTTGTCTGAAATGCCAAATTCGCGGGGGCATATTAACATAATATATTATACATTGAATACTCAATTAACTCACGGAGTCAGCATTCACGAATTGGTATGTGATAACTTGTAACTTGGTAAGCCCGCTAGCAACAACACGTATGAGCCACCTTCCAGGTTTAATAATTTTGTTGATGCCATTAAATGTGTTAAACACGTAAGCGCTCGCTACAAACACGAGAACTTCGAAGCGTTCAAGCCATGGGCTACTCAGTGTAAGCCCGTCCACGTAAGTTGCTCAATGATATTATTAGAGGCCCAATGGTCCATGATCCATGGATGATCGAACACGTGGATATTGGAGAGTAAGCGAGTCCCACTCCCAAGTCACCTAGCTAGTAGCCGCATTCCCAATTTCCCACTAAAAATTGTTGATGGGTGAAATTTGAAGCTACCCTTCTGTTGCAATTTTAAACAGTAGTGGTTAATTTAATTATTGAAGGGCTTACCATGAAATTAAATTTTTTTTGCATGGTAAAATTTGAAGTGGCCTTCTATGACGTGTGGGTAACATTTGAAGTGGCCTGAAGGCTTCAAATTTGAAGCCTGGTGGGGACACTCATGTCCCGTGTCCTCGTGTCGGGTGACTTAGATGAATACATTGTAGAAAGGGGGGAGTTTTAATTTTTTCAATTTTTGGTTTGATTATGAAGTTTTGAGTTTTTTGAAAAGGGTTTCATTTTGAGGTGTGAATTTAATTACAAATTGGGTTATTCCCAATTTGATCAATATTACAAAACTAGGTTAAACAATAAAAAAATAGTAATTTGGATTAAAAAATCACAAAAAAATGATTTGGGTGAATGAATTACCTGACTAGATGAGAATGCACCGGTGAATTTGTCTCCCCTCCAGCTAAATCGAGCAACACGGATAGTTGAGTGGGCCACAAAGCGTCCTCGTCCAGGGTCAATTTCGCCTCTATTCGTGTTTCTGATGCGTGAGTGTCGCGGGTGGTCGGCAATCGGCCGACTGTGTTTTTAAATTCATTTTTTGTTTTACATATCGCGTACGCGATTTTTAAATACATAACGCGTACGCGTTTTTTAACTACATAACGCGTACGCGTTATTGTTACCTAGCCTACATGTCCAATGACATGTTAGGCTCGGGTCTTACCATGGCAGGTGGTAAATATCAGAAACGCGTTATGTTTTAGGTATCAGGAACGAGATTTGAAAAAAGTAGCATTGCATCTAAAGTGACCCTCATCTTCTTGCACACACCCTAGATCGAGTCCTGAAAATCTTGGTTATATTTGATCATTAGATCTTTGTCCTTAAAATGCATATGCAACGTCATTTGTTTTAGGGTTTATACTTTGTCAAATATAATCTATATATAAAGAGGATTTGATATTTCAATGGATGCGTATGGCATGTATACCTGTCAAATATATTTATATATATATTGGGAAATCAAAGCATTTCTTTTGTATGCGTTGGGTGGTGTTGCACATATATTTTAAGATGTAGGATTGATGCACAAAAATGCCATGTTTTGATGAGGTCATAGATTTGATCTCTGCGATCGGGTCAGCTCGAAGGAGCTTGAACCCGGTACTACTTCCTGTTGTTTAATTTAGTTTTGGTTAGGATTTTCCACATTAGGGAACCGTAGATCCTGTAAGCATATGAAAGCGTGATCCCTCTCTTTATGGCTGGTTAGGATCTTTTATGCTTGCCTCGGCTCTGGAACTGCGTTGATAGTCAAATAATCTTTTATGATCTTTATTGTCATGATAGTTAAAACCCCAAATATTTTTCTGCATAGTTAATTTATGTCAGGCATCGTTGGACCCCTGTGGAAGCAGAGATCAGAGGCATCTCTTTTCTAGGTGCTGGTTGTTACACCGAAATATTTAGTTTCCTGGTTGGTTCGTATCTACATTATATGGCAGTGCTGGAACCGTATTATAAGTATTTTATACACATAAATTTCTATGTTGGGTAAGAGTAATTATCGCAATAAATGAGTTGCAGGATGTAATTCTCCCTTTCAAATAATAAGAGGAAAGGCTGTATAGCTCCGTACGATTGAAGCTCTCTTGGGAGAGGCTTGAGAAAGAGAAAAGAAAAGTGTAAATACCCTTATCTAAAGGTGTACCCTTCTTTGAATAATTATCATATGACTTTTGTGGACATAGCCCTAGATTGGGTGAACTACCGGAATTTGTTCTCGTCTTGATGTGTCTCTTATGTGTGTTCAAAATGTATAAATTGTCGTTATTTCATATTTATCGTGAATTATGTTGTATGTGTTCTTTGGGTTATTTACGTTAATTTTCATGAGTCGATAGCTTCATGAAAGTGTTCAAGACAAAGATGATGTGTTGACATGTTAAATGAATGTGTTAATTTATGAATGATGTGTTGGAAGAAGATAATCTAGCATAATTGGATATAGTATCTTATGAGAAGAATGCCATTGTTGAAACAATATGATTATGACCTTACATAGTTGATCGTATATGTGAAGTTTTAAGTACTATCGATTGAATATCAATGGTAGTGATTGCCAATGATATTAATAAAACTTTGAAAGCTATGTTACACAGGGAAAAGAGAGTAGACTATAAATGTTGAGATGTTTTATATTACTAATGCATTGGTTTATGGCTAGATGAGAAAATGTTTTTTTTTCTCTCCAAAATAATACCAACAAATATGGAGATGTTACAGTAATGATGATCCTACTTGATTATAGATAATGATGCAAGTTCTTCTTATGTAAAGGCATGAAGTGTTAATGTGTCTATGCATGGAATGGTTAGTAACATGTTCATCGTAATCTTATGTGTGTATCAATGGGAGAGGGTTGGACTATGTGATAAAAAAAATTCAGTTGTGTTCCATGCATATATAGGGTTATCACTCACATGAGGTAATTGACCAAGGTATCCCAATTGAATGTTGTATCTACCACCAAAAGGAATTGTTTTATTATCTGGAAATGCTTCTCGTAATCGATAATCAATTTGAATGAACAACCATGGACCTATAAATCTCATAAGTTAGTACCAGTCGAGCAATCATGGACCTATGGACCTCTACATTGGGCCCTAAAATAAGATTTTAGGAATCTAGGACCAATAGATATGGTCGACACACATGTCTTTTTGAAAATATTCATAGTCTTTATGTGTAGGAATTAATGTCATTTTAAGGTTTTGATTACTAGTGATGGGTTTACATTTAAAGTTGGATATGGATGGAAACATTCAGTTTTGTGCACTAGGGATGGGTTTTGGACCATGGTTCAGGAAGAAATTAAGGACTAAACAAATATACTAACCTCTCAAGGACTAAACAAATATACAATCACAATCAAATTTTAAGGAGAAATAAATTTAACATTATACTATAATAGAAATTGAACGAAACTTGAGATATTTTTATCATTTGGCAATGACTACCTATTCATGTGGTTGTAATTGCACAACAAGATTATTACACATTTTACAAATTCAAACTAGATATAACGACATGAAAACAATTAAACAATATCACTTTTAGTTCCAAAATTATAACACATAGCATAGAGGAAACCGCATAAGAACTTGGATTGATAATTAATAGATAATTTTAGGCTATTACATTTGTATGTATAATCTAAATAGTGCATGCAAAGACCTTTGAATCTAGAATTGAATGTCATATGTAAGGCCTACTATACATGTCATTTCACATAATGAAACAAATTTAAAATTAAATATTTACATTTCAACACTAGTGATTGTACATATTTGATATATCATTTATATTCATTCTTTCATCTATAAATTGTTGTTTTTATAAGATAAGCTTTAATAACTATTAATTATATAGGTTATTGCAAAATATTTTATAAAATTATTAGTTTATATTAAAATATAATTATATTAATAAATATTGAATTTAATAAATATATTTAAATTTAATTACATAATATTTAAATTTATTTTTGAAATGTTATATAATATATATTATTAAAAAAATAAAAAAAAAAAAATATTTTGAATATTATTTAGTGTAGTGAAATGGAAGGCAACTTAGTGTGTATTCTATTTTTATACACTTAAACATATTTTTTAAAATAAAAATGTATATATTATTAAAAAGTGAGAGTAACATTACAATAATATTTTTTTATATATAAGTATTTTATGATATTATATGTATAAATATAAAAATATATGTTTATATAATATTATTAATAATAAATTATTAATTTTATTAATATTATTAATTTCATTAATTTATTATAGTTATATTGATTAATATTTTATTACGATTTATGTTTATATTTTGAATCAATATTATTATTAATTAAATATTAAAAGAATATTATTCGTTTAATTTTTAAATTAATAAACTTTTATATTATAAATATAATAAAATTATTAATTTCATTAATATTGTTAATCTCCTTAATTTATTGTTGTTATATTGATTAATATTTTATTATGGTTTATGTTTATATTTTTGAATCAATATTATTATTAATTAAATATTAAAAAAATATTATTCTTTTAATTTTTAAATTAATAAAGTTTTATATTAAAAATATTCAATTTATAAAATATTAAAAAATATTATATTAAAAATATTCAATGTTAATGGTTTTTGTTAAATCGGCAATCTAATATGATTATTTTTTTTTAATCCTCTTAGCGTTCTCAGAGGATTGAAAAAACGGGCAGCATTCCTGCTTGTCAAAACACATTTTAAAATAAAACCGGTAGCATTTATGCCGTGAAATGCTACCGCTTGAAATAAAAAAAAAACATTAATAATTTTAAAAAATAAATAGAACATAAATTTAAAACAATTTTTTTTTTTGAAATGGTTTTTGTTTTGGTTTGAATAGTGTTTTTAAGCTTCAATGGTTTTTGGTTTGGTTTCAATGGCGTTTTTAAGCTTCAATGGTTTTTGGTTTTGTTTCGATGGTGGATTTAATTTCAATGGTTTTTGGTTTCGATTTTGGTTTTCATTTTTCAATGGTTACATTCTCAAATTCATAAAAAACTAAATTAAATCTATGTTTTAAACACCCATTTTTACATACAAAACAGATCAAATTTATGTTTTTTTTCAAAACAAAACAAAACAAAAAAATGGGATATTTTTGAAAACAAAAAACAAATTTAAGTTTTTTGGAAAAACAAACAAAATGTGGTTGAAATCCACCTACCTTATGGATTTGAAGCCATGGCGGATGGAGGTGGATGGAGGTGGACACACGAGCGTGTTTTGCTGGCTGTGGACGCTCGGTCAAGGGGCTTGGAGCCGTCGTAGTCGGCACACCTGCGCTTTCACTGTCGAACAGGGTCGACCGACAGGCCGAGCCCTGCTTTTTGTTTTTTTGTCTCAAACCCTCGATCGAGCAATAGCTCGATCGAGGGTTTAACCAAGCCCTCGATCGAGGTATTTTCAAACCCTCGTTCGAGCATTTAAAACCTCGATCGAGGGTCTGAAAAACATTTTTTTTTCGCTCCCGCGCTCCAAAAATGGTGAACCACCTTCATGGAATCACCCAATACTGAAGGATCGAGACAATGGGGGCCTTAAAAGCACTTTGTGTACACCTTTCTAGAGCCGAGGTAATGGAGAAGATGTTATTTGTCATCCTCTGCCTTTAGAAATTTCTCCTTTGTATCTAATTCATTTCATGTTTGTGGCCCTTTCCTTGCTCAGAATCTAGTGTATGATGAGGAAGATTTGGTGGTGAAGTCCTTTGCGTCATTAAGAACGGGCAATATTTTGAATGTGAGGGTTGATCTACACTTGTTCCCTGAAGTAAATCTCTTATGAGTTGCTAGGTATGAAGACCCAAATCCATCGATTGAGAGTTTTGGTGGTGAAGGAGGTCAAACAATATGTGGTAGTTCATCTTAGCAACAAAGTAAGTGGTGTGTCTCCAAAGGAGGGGAACCTAGTCCCTTGGGTTTTGGAGGATGATGTAAAATCCATCATGCCATTGGGTTGGATTCACAAGCATTGGTTGGACATTTTTAGGGTAAAAGAATGTGTGGGAAAAAACATTGGGTTTGGTTGAGTCAAGTCTAGAAAGAAAGCCTAAGTTATAGTCCATAGTTCCTCCTCCATCCAAAGGGTGGATGGCTTTTCTTTTCTAATTTGCAATAGATGTGGAAAAAATATTGAGGAAAAGTTGGTGTTGGGATTCAAATCCCTTATTGCTTAGGTGGATGCAAAATTCATTAAGGAGATTGATAGTATGGAAGAATTACCATATGTTAAATAACAATTTTTTATTTTTTATTTTTGGAATTTTCATTTACATGGATTTTTAATTTAGGGAAATATAATTTTTATTTATTTATTGAGGAAATGAGGCAACGATGAATATTTGGATGCTTACCTTTCCAATCCTCCTTGCTCTTTGAATTTCACCCTCCTTGCTCTTCGAATTTACCCTCCCTCCACTTCTCCACTTCCACATTGGCAGCTCTGAACGCTCGAGCCTTTTTGGTTAATTCGGTCAATGAACAGTGGACGTGGGCCTGTTTTTTGTCTTTTAATATATTAACATGAATGCGCGAGCGTTATGTATTACAATAACGCTCGATTGTTATAGTGATACATAACGCTCACGTGGTATGTATTTCTATAATGGTTGCGCGTTATTGAATTCATAACGCTCGCGCGATTTTATTTCCTATCCTTCATGTTAAGTGACATGGCAGGCTCGGGCCTGCCCATGCCTAGTTCAAATAAAGGCGCATGCGTTTTCCTTTCACTAAACTTTAGCGTGTTTCGTGAAAGTAGGATTACATCTAAAAGGTCCCTCAACTTCTTGTCAGGCCCCATCAACGCACAAATCCTAGTCACCGGGTTATAAGAAAAGTTAGAAGCTATATTGGGTTCAAAACCAAGTTTCGTCGAGTGTAAAAAAATAACTAATCGAACAACTTTGTTCTTAGGCTAAGAGCAAATAAATGTCGAAAATATTGTTAAGCATTAGTCATTCTCACATTGTTTTTCACAAACCCTAGAAACGAGGCCGCATCAAGGCAAAAACCCTAGAAACTAGGTTGCATTAAGGCAAAGGGCTTTTAGAGATCTTGATGCTTAACGATCCAAGGGTTCCTCTCTCAATTTTAGGAACGAGGAATCCAATGAAAACGCTATGAATATAAAAAACCCTTAACATATAACAAACATCCAAAACAAAGCAAAATAGAACACCCTAGCATCCAAGAGCAACAAAACAACAACAAACAAATTTCGAATACCAAAACACCATAATTAAATGCACCTCCACCGAGCAACATACCTCTACCCAAGATCCAAAATACAAGAGTGAAAACAAGGGCCTACCTTGAGCAATAAACCACCACAAGTGGAAAAAGCAAGCCTTCAACCAATAGACACCGAGAACTGTCAAAACATGAAAATGGCAGACATAAACAAACAAAACCAAAACAAGCCATAACACTAAATGGAAACCGACCCTTCCCAAGGCAAATGCAACAACATCGGCAGCAAACCCACCGAAACAACAAAGCAAATACCCTTTAACACTAGCCACAACGGGCAATGAAATTCCAATACTTTCAACCTCGCCACGATGAGCAAAAACAAGAAATAGACCAACTTAATTCCACTAAAAAAACAAATGGCAAATAAGATCAACAAATTAACACAGAAGAGAGTGGGTAACACCAAATATCAATATGCATTAAAACCCAGCTTCAACCCAGCAACATAACAATTAAACCAACGAATAAAAATATTTAGATATTTAATATATTTTAAAAAAACAAATAAATAGGCATTTATTCCAAACAATGACATTACAAAAAAGAAATCAATTAAAAAAAAAAACTATAACCTACCCTAGCTTTTTGAGCCATGCAACCAATTGAAATAGGTGGTCACTAGATGTCCCATGCTAAGCACGGACATAACAAGCAACTAACACAGGTAACATCTCCCTTGGGATAAAGGGTCTCGGGACGTCTCGGCCCCTGCTGAGTCACAAGTTTCTGGTATATCTGGCTTGCAGGCTGTTGGATATACCCGTTGGGAGGTTGCTGTTCCCATGGTCAAAAAAAAAAACTAACACAAGTAACACAAGTAGTATCCCAACAAATTCTAAGTGTCCATATGTGAACAGTAGTATCATCCGATGAAATGTCAATGCATGTTATTAAGTTAGTATGGAGGCCAAATTTTAGCTGGACATGTTTTAAATTTGATAGGAACTCTGTAAAATCTGGTCGCTGAGGGTCGCAATTAATAAGGGAAAGTCATTCGTATATTAAATCAGATTTTAAAGAGAGGTAAATACTTCAAATTTGATCTCTGATCCACATCTCAACCTTTCAAGAGTTGGACAAGGAAGGTGTGTCTTTGTTTCGATGTCCATTTCAAATTCCCCATCGGAGCTCTTTCCATGAAACTTCTCCTCTTGCAATGATCCATTCCAAGATCCAAAACCCTGTCAGACCCTCTTTCCATGAACCTTCCTCGTATGTGGGCTCCTCATTTGCGTGGTTATCCCGTCAAGCTCATAAATCCGGAATTCCAAGAGTGACTGAACGTAGCATCTATTTCCAATTATGCACGTTACAGCCATAACTTCGATGCATACTCCAAACTTCAAAGTCCCCATCCGGGACTCTTTCGTTGAAGCTTCCTCCCTCTCTTGCTGTTGCACGGATCCGTGGATTGGACTCCCCATTAGTTAGGTCTCGAGTAGTTCTCCACAATAACTTGGTATCTCCAACGAATAAATAAACGTGGATATCTACAATATGATATGACCTAACTCTACTGCATAAACCTATACCTAATAAAATGTCAATGTAGTTGATATGCTAATAACTATTCATATATCAGCAATGTATACAGACAGTATGATACGATACAATTTAGTACTTTCGCGGAGCATTTATTTGTGTTTTCAGGATACCTAGACACGAGATACAGAAGGTATGATAAGATACAATTTAGTCCTTTCGCGGGGCATTTATGTGACAGTGAGCCCTACACATCTTTCTCCGTGGACTCCCCATTAGTTAGGTCTCAAGTATTTTGCCACAATAACTTGGTAACTCCAACGAATAAATGAACTTCGATATCTACGATATGATATTTCCTAATTCTACTTCATAAATCTATACCTAATAAAATGTCATTATATTTGATACGCTTATCACGAATATTTGTGTCCTCACGATATCTGGACACGAGATAAGAAAGCATGATACGATACAGTTTAGTCCTTTCGCAGGGCATTTATGTGATAGAGAGCCTTATACATCTTCCGAAGCAAACAGCAATAACTACGCTATCAAAATCTCTGCCGACAGCCGAATTCACAGCATAGTGATGAAATAAAAATGCAGTGTCAACACCATCTCAAAATTGGGTTGTTAATGGCTACTTGTCCGAACTAATAAAATGGTTACCTTAATTTTCAAATAAGCAACACAAAATGTAGCCACATAATAGCTATTATCAACAAAATTGAAGACAACCGTGTCTGTAACTAAAATACCGTATTATGGAAGACCATCACAGTGTACGATATTTATGTCTTGACTAACAATAAAGCAGCGTTTAATTATATGTGTAACCTGTAATCCGCAGTGTAGTCAAAGAAGGATTAGGATGGTTCGAACGTCTATAAACTTTTATTTATTAGTTTACGCATGATGAACGTATTTTCAGATGGAAATAAGCTTTCTAGTATTATTGTTTCTTTCCAAGAGGAACGTTTACTACAAAAATATATAATCATATGTACTGACAGCTGTTTATCTGTAACTGCACTAATTTAGTATGTCCCATTACCATTGAGAAGTTGAAAGAATTAAGATATTTAAAAAAGGAAAGTTATGTATTTTTCCTTTTTCGAGGAAGTTGCAAGGAATAGGTACTTTTAAAATAAAGAGATGTACCACTTCCGATGAAGTTTCAAGGAAACTTCATGAAAATGAGATAATGATGACGTTATATTCATATCACTCTCACACTGTTCACAAGCTGTATTTTCTGAACAATGGAAGCACTATGAGATGGTGGACATTTCTGTAAATATAAATTCCTTTATTCATTATTTTACCAGTAACGAACTCGTGAAGTTTAGATATGCTTTTCTTTTGTATCTTCTAAGAAATCCAAAAGACTAAAATATTATTGTGACTTTGGATCAATTTTGCATGGTTTTAGGTTGGTTTTGCAAAGAGACCACAGAGATTGTAATTCCAAAACCGTAAGGATGATTTATAGTAAGGATTATATATATATATAATGCATTAATAGAAAAATAATTATTTATTTATTTATATCAACTGGAAATATTATTTTATATTATAGTATTTATTATAATAGAAACATATAAATTGTATGATGGGTTCTCCATGTCAGGGATTTTTAACTTTAGTGCCAATAACATTTGGAATTCTTGATTTAAATCAATTAACATGCTATATATAAAAAAAATTAAGTGATTTTTTTTAATAGCTATTATCATTATAAGTGATTTTTTATCTTTGAAATCTATTTTTTTATATATTTAAAGAATTAAATGTTTTTTAAAGAATTTTATATACTTTTCTAAAAAATGTATATTCACTATTGCAGAGTTGATTGAATATGAAGAGATGTTTTTAACATTATTTGCTTATTTTTGTAAATAAATAAATAAAATATATACGATTTTAATTCAATATATTCTAATTTTTTGGTTAATTTTTTATTATAAAAATTAGATAATGATTTACTCTTAAGCCACCAAAATATATTGAGAGTTTCAAATTTAGATAAAATTAATTTAATGAAATAAACTCTTATACAACGAGCTTGAAAATGGCATGTAAACAAACCATGACAAAGTACTTTCCTATCAAACTTAGAGCTATATTGTCTTACATATTGCCCAAGTAACACAACACAAGTGTAAACCATAAACATAAAACAACATTAACCAAATGTGTGCCTATTGCAAGCTTCTTCCATGAGAACATCTTCTCACTCCATAACATAATATCCAAGTAAGTGCAACTCCTCAATCATTTCCATAGCAGTTTATTGCATTATTTCTTCCTTGACTAACCCAATTGATGCCAATACAATTGGGTGAACTACCATAGATATTAATGCCAATACAATTGGGTGAACCCAATTGATGCCAATACAATTGGGTGAACATGTTAAATGGATGCATAAATTAAAATTTATATTTAACACAAATAAGTAATAAATTTATGTGATCATTTTGAACTCATATATTTTAATTATTTCTTAAAAAACTACTATAGATTTTAATTTTAATTTTCTAGAATGTTATTCAATTATCATTTTAATTATTCATCGAATTTTCAGGTAAATAAAAAAATATAAGAACCAACCCGTGGTATGATAAAGAATGTAAAAATGCAATAAGAGAAATCAAGCAATCTATTGAAGAGTCTCTAAAATTCGATAAGATAAATATATACAAATCCCTAATTAAAATTAAAAAAATGCACTATACAAATAAAAAGCAAGAAAATCTTTTAGACATCTCTAAGTTAGATCCTAAAAAATTTTGGATGCAAATTATCACTACTAAAACTAAAGATAATAATAGGATTGCTTTGAAGGACTACAATTCCTATCTTAAAAAAATTTATGAATCTCGATACGTCATAGACAACATTCAAATCCTCCTTCCAAAGGATAAATGTTTCTTGTTAGAAGACACTGATTTTGGGGTTAAGCACCTAGAAAATGGAAAAGCTATGGACATTGAAGGATACCAAGCAGAAATATTAAAAATTGGTGGGCTTGTCCTCATCCCTCACAACCAGAAACTCTTCAATCTAGCGATCAAGCAAGGTTTTCCCTACTCCTTGGACTCAAAACCTCATTATTCCTATTTTTAAAAGTGGTGATAAAAATAACCCCTCTAATTATCCGACCATTATGATTAGCACTCTCTTAGCCAAACTATATGGTATTATCTTGGAAAATAAAATCAAAATATTGCTAGAAAGTGAAGGTAAGAGAGCTAAAGATCAAGTGGGCTTTAGAAGACATCACTCAACCATGAGTCACCTCATTAAGCTTAGGATCATTTGGAGGAATGTCATAATAGTAAATCCATTCTCTTTTTTTTCTTTGTGGACTTTATAAATGCTTCCAATATAGTGTCTAGAAATAACCTATGGAATAAATTAAAAGAGCTAAAGGTTTCTTTCGAGTTGAGAGGTACCGTGATAAGGCTGTAAAAGACTGTCATTTCCAAGTCGAAGAGAACTAAGGGGTAGTCTCAAGATATTAATTATATTATTGGACTTAAGAAAGGTCCCACCCCTATCCCCTACCCTTTTTGTTATCTATATCGATAAGCTAGAACAATGTTTGGAAGAAGCAAGTTCGGATGGCATGACCTTAGCTCGAATAGTCATCATGCTTCTTCTTTATGCTAATGATATTTTTATTATGGAAAGAATTACCTTTGATTTTGATAAGAAATTAAGAAATAACAAGAATTTCTGCTCTAATATGGGTATGACTCTTATGATTATCAAGTCCAAGAAGGTCACTTATGTTAATTTTGTATATGACAATAATAGCTTGGAGGAAGTGTTTTGGTACAAATATCTTGGTATGGATATCCTTCACAAGCTCAACTCGAACTATAGCATTGAGAAAATTATTAATGGAGGGTGGAAATATTGTTTTGGTCTTGGAAACAATTGTAAATCAACAAACCTTGTGATGTGGTATAAAAATAATTTCATTTTTAAAAATTTAGTCACTCTCGTTATCTTGTACGGTTATGAAGTGTGGGGTTGCAACATCTCTAAGGAGAAATATAGAACAAATTCAGAAGTGTTTTATAACCTATAACGTCAAAATCAAAAGCAATACACCTTATCCAATACTCCTAATAGAAGTGGGTATTTCCCCCATCGAGAGAATCGCTATGACTAGGTACCTAATGTACAAATACATGATAAATAACATGAGAGATCAAATACTTCCTAAATTGCTTTAAAATCCATTCAAGAACACCATGGTTGAAGAGAGATTGGTATAAAGACACCATCGCTTGGTTACACCATTGTGGGATTGACGAAAATGCCTATTTGCAAAATATCAATAACCTTAAAATTATTATTACTTGTAAGTTTAAAGAGGAATGCGGGACGAGAAATAATTAGAGGGTAAAATAAAATTAAGATACTATAAGGAGGTCATTAAAAGAAAATTAAGATACTGCTATTAAAAAGTACCAAAGTAGTGCCCTACCAACTAGTATATATAGCACCTCAATGCTCACATTCTATGGGGATAGCGAATTTACAACCATGACTGAACTTGGACCCTGATCATTTTCTTGCAGATATCAAGAGGCTAGTTCTCTTCCCTTTCCGTTGTCCATTTTCTGAATCATTACATATTCATATTTTTAGCTTCTTTTTCGACTTGATTTATGTTCTTACTTTCAATTATGATATTTCTCCTCTTGGATTGAGATTTCATATTTATGTTTGCTTGTATTCTTTTTCCTTCTTCTACTAAGTGAATTAACCCATTGACATTTATTTCCCCTCTTTTGTAGAAGAGGCATTTACTATTCTTAGTGAGCTTCTTAGGTGGTGACAATACTTATGTAGGATTTACAAATTATGGAAGAGTCTTTTCTTATTCTTATGTTCTATCATCTTATTAACTTTATTTATTTTTTGTTTTATTTAGATTTCAGTGTCATTACTTTTATGTTTAGTCTTCTTAGTCTTCTTTGTTTATTTTAGTTTTTTCCTTTTTTTCCCGCGAAAAAAAGCATACCATTGATATTCATATTTGAATCAAACAATACATGATATCAGTATAGAACTGTTCAAGATGTCACCTCTCCGAAGAGAATTTATCAGTCACACAAGATTTATACAATATGAGCCAAAAATAGACATAAAGATGTCCTTGGCATAACTTAGCTTGATCCACCCAAAAACTAACAGCTATCAATCTAACAGCCCAGAAAATAACAGTTACCAGAATCTATCAGCTAGTCCTCAAAATATTCCTCCCAAAGTAGTAGACCATCTTCACCAGCCAAAGACAGTTTGGAAAGCAAATTAGCCTGAGTATTATGTTCCCGAAATATATGTTTTAAAGAAGTCCCTCCCAGCTTATGTAATTCCTCCTTAGTTCTGTCACACCAACCACATAAATTAAGTACATTAAGCTCATATTCACCCCTCTCCCATTTGATGGTAACTCGAGAATCACCAAAGATCTTCACATTGGTCAAACCAAATATATTAGCCACTCTAGTAACAATCCATAATGAAATAAGCTCAGCCTTCATGTTCGTGCCTCTACCACACTTCATCTTTAAAGTGTAATAGTGATCAGGGTTAAGAAAAATAACACCTCCAACACCACAGTCACCCAAGTTTGTAGCACCATCAAATAACAATATAGGATCAGTAACCTCAAGTTTAAATTCCCCAATGTCTCTATGCACCGGAGGTTTGTCTTCTTTCTGCCAAAGCAAATAATGACTAATAGCAGTATTAAAAGTCTTCTCCAGATATGGAGTAGAATCTTCAAATGTAGCTTTATTCCTCATCCCCCAGATTGCCCAGCAAATGAATATAGGCAATGTCAAATGTGATTTACAATTCTGCATCCAATGCTGCATAGAAGTGACAATATTCATACCATCCCACCTTTCTTTGATATTAAAAGCCTGATATATCTTCCCCCACCGTTCCACTATGAAAGCACAATCTAAAAATAGATGTACAGTAGTTTCTGCAAAACATTTACATAATATACATTGACTAGGTCCTGTCCATCCCAATGTAATGAGATTTTCCCACGTCTTCAGCCTACCCTGAAGAACAAACCAGAAAAAGCATTTCAATTTGAGTGGCAAGTACCATTTCCAAATCTTGTCATGCCACCAGTGTCTTGGGAAGATACATCTACGTTTTATCATGCATCTAAAGGATGAACTAGCAGTCACAGCACCAGTAGCTTCATTCCCTTTCCAAACAATCCTGTCAGCTTCATAATTTAGTCGAATACCGGCATCATTAAAACCTTGAATATAATTCAGCCACTCTGCGTCCTGATGAGGTAACAATTGAAGACCATGCATCTTGTTCCAGTATCCCTTCCTACCAGTATTATTAATAGAATTAAGTGTATAATACCCAACAGAATTGAGTTTATCTCGGAGAGTTGGAGATAATCCATAGGAGTCGTTTAATCCTATAATAGGATCCACACCAACAGAAACTTCAGCCCCAGATCCCACCTTCCAACATAACTGATAAGCCAACCACTTGTAGACTTTCATAAATCCATTCCACAACGGTGATACCCCCTCACTTTCTTGTCCGGAGACCTAAACCAGTGAGATATTTCCTTCTTAATATATTTTTGGTTTATTAACTTCAACCAAAGTGTAGTACCAAATATAGCCCACCATAGACTTTTCAACCGCAATGCCTCACTGAAAATTGACAGATCTCTAATGCCCCAACCACCAACATCAAAGGGTAGTGAAATTCTCTCCGAGCTTATCATCACAAGGCTAGATTTATGCAACCCACCCGTCCATAAAAAAATTAAACATAAGTTTCCTCAGTGAATTGATAACTGAACAAGGGATAGGCAATAATGAAAACCAATAAACCGACATTCCCATCAATATAGACTTGACTAATGTAAGCTTCCCACCAATTGAAAATAGCCGATAGGTACAATTTGAAATCCTGTTTTAAAATTTCTTAAGTAGCCAATCCCAATCCTTAATCAAATATCCATTTGGTTTAAGGTGGAACCCAAGATAGGTAAACCCTTCAATAATAGGACAAAACTTGAATGGCAGAATGGATTGATAGTCCAATATGTGATCATCTGCAATAAGGTTCCCAAAGAAATAGGATTTCTTTAAACTGACACACATACCTGAAGCTTTGCAAAATAGGGGACACGCATACCTGAAGCTTTGCAAAATAGGGGACACGCATACCTGAAGCTTTGCAAAATAGGGAGATAATATCACAATAGTTCCTCCATTCCAACATATTATCTGCTCCAGCGATTAAGACATCATCAACAAATAGAACATGAGTAATGTATAAATCTTTAGTAATCTTGATACCACTTATCTTACCTTCCTCCTTAGCCTGATTTATCATTCTTCTTAGACCCTCTATCACCAGCAAGAACAGTAATGGAGACAGCGAGCATCCCTGGCGAATGCCTCTAGAATAGCTAAAAAAAGAAGTGGGCGCTCCATTCACCAGAATTGCAATATTCATAGTGTCAACACATGACATGATCCATCTAATTGCCAGAGCAGGAACACCAATTTGAATCAAAACAAGACGAAGGAAATCCCAATTGACTCTGTCATATGCCTTTTCTAAGTCCATTTTAAGAGGTATAGCTTTCTTCTTTTTGCATTTGATTGAATGTAATAATTCCTGAGTTATCCCAACTACATCATGAATTTGTCTGTCCTGTAAAAAAACCAAATTGTTCTTTAGAAATATGTTTGGATAGCACTGGTTTGAGTCTACTTGCTATGATTTTAGAGACTATCTTATACGCCAAGTTACACAGTGCAATAGGCCTAAAGTCACCAAAATTCTTCGGATCATTCACTTTGGGGATCAATGTAATGAAAGTGGAGTTAAGAGCACCTGACATATATCCCTCCACCCGATTAAACTCCACCATATTAACAATATCACTACCCATTATATCAAAGAAGTGTAAAAATAGTTCTACAGTCCAGCCATCAGGCCCAAGACTTTTTTCTTTAGCAAAGAACTTGAGAGTTCTCTCCACCTCCTCCAGAGTCACTTCTTGACAAAGGTCATCAACATCCACATTATCAAAAAACCTAGGGTAGTGTTTAATCACCCTGAACTGGGATTCAATGTCACAACCCAAATCCACAGAATAAATTTTCCGGAAATGTTTCAAAGCCAAATTTTGCAGATTTTGTTGTCTCGAAATATCATTCCAAACCTCATCATTCAGCTTCCAGATAGTATTATTATTTCTTCTTGTAGAAGCAAATTTGTGAAAAAACCTAGTGTTCTGATCCCCATAATTAACTTCCTTATAGAGACAAGTACTCCTCATTCATTATTTAATCCCTAGAGCCCAAGCAAATTTTTAACATAGGATTATAACAAACCAAGTGCATAGTACCATCAATCATAAGCTTCTAATGTTTAAATAAATACTTAGCTGAAAATAGGGGTTGGCATTCTGGTGTATTGCAAGTAATTATAAGAAATAATTGAAATTGTTATCTAA
The DNA here is from genome assembly GCA_027924585.1 of Larix kaempferi. Lineage (NCBI taxonomy): Eukaryota > Viridiplantae > Streptophyta > Pinopsida > Pinales > Pinaceae > Larix > Larix kaempferi. Next base: position 12,424,942 of record BSBM01001409.1, on the reverse strand, counting down.
AATAACATTTAACTTACTATAGAATTCATTTCTCTAATATAAGTATGATGCTACTGTAGTATGTAGAATATGATCAATAAAATTATGAAAATTATTTGAGAAACTAAACTCTACAAAAATAACAATATACTTCATAAAATATTAGTGATATAATTAAACCATAACAAGAAACAAATTATAATGGGCATGTCATAAGTAAGCTTATGAGGCATGACCAAACAATGTGAAGGAATGGATGAAGGTTGGGACCATCATGAGGGGAAATTGTTGTGAGCATTAGTGGGTGAGGGTATTATAATAGCACCGTATTATAGTAAGAGTGGGTTATGTTGATCATGATTATGAGGTGGTATGATGCCATTGAAATAAGAGTGATTCATTGAAATTACTTATAGGGTGTCATTAATAATCATTAAGTACCTTCTCACATCTTCATTAGGAATTAATTCTATATCTAGTATGAATAATTTTATATGCATGCATATAATTTTGTAAGAAGTTTATAGCCATAATATACTTTTATAGTATGGTATTTAATATTGGGAAAATAACACTTTAATTTAATAAGAATTTGATCTTTTTTTTAGTAACATTATATTTTAATTAGAATTTTGTTTTCTTTTCATATAGAAAAGAGTTTATTTTCTAAGTTTTAATTTTCGACTATTTTATCAATATTACCCACTGATTTATTTGAAGCTAAGTCTTCCTCCATTACTTATATTTGCAAGTGTAATCCATCCACCCTTAGATGAGTAGCTCCCCACCATTTTATGTATTTTTAGCTCTTTATTTTGTGTTAATCTTAGTTTTTATTTCAATTTATCATTAGTTATAGTGTTGCAATATTATTTTGGATAAATGAACATTGCACTTTCCTTCAAATTTCTCCCTTATAGTGCTTAATATTTTTTTTAAATAAAAATTTCTATAAGCAATTAGCATTAAATAACTAAAGCAAAGACAAATGAAATCTTGAAAAAAATTATTGAAAAAATTTACTTAACTCCCAAATCTGAAAAAAAATATTATAAACACCAAATTAAATTTCTTAAAAATCTGAAAAAAAATATTATAAACACCAAATTAAATTTCTTAAAATATAAACGTTAGTATTTACCAATAAATATTTATGATATAAACCCTTACACTATAGTAAGTGAAAAGTTATCCTACAAGCTATACGATATAGATGGGAGAACTTATACTTGGTATAATAGATAGAGTTTTAAGAGGATACTTGTGTTAGTTTAAAGATACATTCCTTCCAAAAGTAAAGGATAGTTGTAAGATAATCCTTATTAGGCTTAAGTCATGCACTTGCACTTAATTTATTGATAATGAAACAATATATTAATAAAAGTTTTAAAGTTGAAATGCAAATATTCCATAACCAAATATTTTTACTTAAAAATTTATATCAAAAATGTTTTATATAATATTATATATATAAAAGACATATTTTTACATATCAAAGTTAAAAATGGTTGAATGTTTTATATAATATTATATATATATATATAAGATACAAGAGTCAAAGCCATCTTGAAACGAGTGATTTGAAACAAAAGAGAAGCGATGGTGGAAAGTATTAAATGCATCAACTCACAAACCCTGGCCACCTTGTTATGAGTCAGAGTCATCTCGAAACAAGTAATTTGAATCAAAAGAGAACCGAAGGTGGAAGTATTAAATGCATCAACTCACAAATCCTAGTCACCGTGTTATGAGAAAAGTTAGAAGCTATATTGGGTTCAAAACCGAGTTTCGTCGAGTGTAAAAAAATAACTAATCGAACAACTTTGTTCGTAGGCTAAGAGCGAATAAATGTCAGAAAATATTGTTAAGCATTAGTCATTAATAATAAGAACCGAAAACCTTTCTACAAACACTTACACTGAATTGTCAATGAAAGTTATCCAACATTGTTTTTCACCAACCCTAGAAACCAGGTCGCATCAATGCAAAAACCCACCCTAGAAACTAGGCTGCATCAAGGCAAAGGGTTTTTAGAGAGCAATGTTTAACGATCCAAGGGTTCCTCTCTCCATTTTAGGAACGAGGAACAATCCAATGAAACATGACTATAAGAAACCCTTAACACGTAACAAACATCCAAAACACATCAAAATAGAGCACCTTAGCATCAAAGAGCCTACAAAACAAGAACACATAAATTTCGAATGCCAAAACACCATAATTAAATGCACCTCCACCCAACAACATACCTCTGCCCAAGATCCAAAACACAAAAGTGAAAGCAAGGGCCTACCTCGAGCATTTAACCACCACAAGCCGGAAAGCCAACACTTCAACCAATAGACACCGGGAACTGTCAAAACATAAAAATGTTTAAAACATAAACAAACAAAACCAAAAAAAGCCATAGCACGAAATGGAAACCAACCCTTCCTAAGGCAAATGCAACAACAGCTGCAGCAAACCCACCGAAACAACAAAGCAAATACCCTCTAACACGAGCCACACACAAGCCACAATCGGCATTGAAATTCCAAAACCTCCAACCTCGCCACGATGAGAAAAATCAAGACATAAACCAACTTAATTCCACTGAAAAAACCAACCAAATGGCAAATAAGATCAACAAATTAACACACAAGAGAGTGAGTAACACCAAATACCAATATGCATTAAAACCCAGCTTCAACCCAACAATATAACAATTAAACCAGCCCACCCACGCTCACGGCACAACCAAGCAATAAAAATAAAGATATTTAATATATTTAAAAAATCAAATATATAGGCATTTATTCCAAACAATGACATTAAAAAAACATAAAATTAATTAAAAAAAAAACTATAACCTACCCTAGTTTTTTGAGCCATACAACCAGTTGAAATAGGTGGTCACTAGATGTCCCATGCTAAGCATGTACATAACAAGCAACTAACACAAGTAACACAAGTTGTATTCTAACAAATTCTAAGTGTCCATATGTGAACAGTAGTATCATCCGATGAAATGTCAATGCATAGTTATTAAGTTAGTATGGAGGCCAAACTTTAGCTCGAGGAACCCTGTAAAATCTGGTTGTTGATGGTCGCAATTAAGAAGGGAAATGTTAGGGTCTAGGCTTTTTTTATTCTTCTTGAGGGTCCCATACTTTTGGAAAGCCTAGGCATGCGCAGTTGCTAGTTGGACTTGGCCATCAACATTAAGTATCATTTGGACTAGGTTTTACCAAAATTAGCTTGACCAACCTGATGCAGAATGTAAGTGCTCCTTTCACAGTAAGGCACCATCTGTCCCACTGAGGCTCCAACCAATAGCCGGCCACCAAAACTACCAAAATTTCTGACAGGAAAGTCCTTCATATATTAAATCAGATTTTAAAGAGAGGTAAATACTTCAAATTTGATCTCTAATCCACATCTCAACCTTTTAAGAGTTGGACCAGGAAGGTGTCTCTTTGTTTCGATGTCCATTTCAAATTCCCCATCTGAGCTCTTTCCATGAAACTTCTCCTCTTGGTCTCAAGTAGTTTTCCACAATAACTTGGTAATTCCAACGAGTAAATGAACGTCGATATATACGATATAATATTTCCTAATTCTACTTCATAAATCTATACCTAATAAAATGTCATTATATCTGATACACTTATAAACTATTCAGATATCACGAATATTTGTGTCGTCATGATATATAGACACGAGATAAGAAAGTATGATACGATACAGTTTACTCCTTTCGCAGGGCATTTATGTGTGATAGAGAGCCTAACACATCTTTCTCCGCGAATGGTGTCCACACTACGTTTCGATTTATTCGGAAGCAAACAACAATAACTACGCTATCAAAATCTCTGCCGACAGCCGAACTCACAACATAGTGATGAAATAAAAATGCAGTGTCAACACCATCTCAAAATTGGGTTGTTAATGGTTACTTGTCCGAAGTAATAAAATTGGTACCTTAATTTTCAAATAAGCAACACAAATTGTAACCACATAATAGCTATTATCAACAAAATTCAAGACAACCGTGTCTGTAACTAAAATACGGCATCATGGAAGACCATCAGTCTTTACAAAAAATAAAGCAGCGTTTAACTATATGTGTAACCTGTAATCCGCACTGTAGTCAAAGAAGGATTAGGATGGTTGGAACGTCTATAAACTTTTATTTATTAGTTTAGGCATGATGAATGTATTTCCAGATGGAAATACACTTTCTAGTATTCTTGTTTCTTTCCAAGAGGAACGTTTACTAACAAAATATATAATCAGATGTACTGAGAGTTGTTTATCTTTAAATATGAATGTTAATGTGACTGCTATGTACCATTAACATTGAGAAGTTGAAAGAATTAAGATATTTCAAAAAATAAAGTTATGTACTTTTCCTTTTCCGAGGAAGTTGCAATGAAGAGACAATTTAGGTACTTTTTAAAATAAAGAAATGTATCATGTACCTCTTCCGATGAAGTTGCAAGGAAGCTTCATGAAAATGAGATCATGATAACGTTATATTCATATCAGTGTCACACTATTCACCAGCAACACTTAGAGCACTATAAGATGATGGACACTTCTATAAATAGTCTCGAGGATAAATCCACTTAAGCATTTAAAACGGTGAAGCAGCTACAATTGAAAATCCGGAAATCTGTTTTTCTAATTCCTTTTTCTTTTGTATCTTCTAAGAAATTCAAAACATTAAAATATATTATTGTGACTTTGGATCAATTTTGTATAACATAAAATGGTTGTGTTTGTTTTACAAAGAGACTAAATTATAATTTGTCCAAAAATAAGAAAAAGAGTATATATATATGTCGCACCTAGGGAGCGGGCGAGAGAGGCGGGAGGTTGCATGTTGATCTAGGGTTTGTAAGGTTGATCTGGTTTCTACAGGTTTCAGTAAGGGCCTAGCTTCTTTTCCCTCCCATTGAGGAAAGGGCACACCAGTATGGGAGAACCTCTGGGTGGGGAGGAACCACCTCCTCCTCCGAGCTTGGAAAAAGCAAAAGGTAAAGCTACTATGCAGGGATCTTATACCCCAACACAGAAGGGAGAAGAAGGGTCGAGTGGTCTCAGTAAAGTTACCCCTTCAGAAGTTGATAACAAGAAACCAGGGCAGTGTTTGCTGAAGTCTAAAACGATTCCCAAACTTGAGATTCAATCGAACTGGGTCAGAGAGGATATCCAACACATGAAAGATCATGCTCTTATAGGAAAATTTGTAGGAATATGACCGACGAAGAAGGCATTGGTTTGGTGGATTAACACAACCTGGAAACCCCAAGGCCATTACGACCTTCAGCTCGGAGCTAAAGGCTTCTTTACTATAATTTTCTTTAATAAGTCGGATCGTTCCAGTATCTTCGACAATGGGCCTTATTTCTTTAATTCTGCTAGCCTATATTTGTGGCCATGGAAATAGCGCTTTAACCCCAACAAGGAGAACCTCACCATTCCACCGGTTTGGATTCATCTGTATTCCTTACCCTCGGAATATTGGAAAGAAGAGATCCTTACTGATATAGGCAATATGTTGGGGGTTTTTGTCAAAGTCTCAGAGCAGACAAAGAAGATGAGATACACTTCATATGCCAGAATATGCCTCTATATGGATATCTCCCAAGATTTGCCACATGGGATTGAACTCTCTTGGGACGATAATGATTGGTTTCAAGCGATTGATTATGAACATATCCCCTTCCGATGCAGACATTTCCAGAACATGGGCATCTCTTCTGTGACTTCCCACTTAATAAAAAGCTAGGTGGAGATAACAACCCTGAAGGAAAAAATGCTGAAGGGTTCACAAACGTGACTACCAAGAAGAGAGCAGTTAAGAGAATAGCAGAACTGGAGGTTAATAATAAAACTAAGACCCACAATAGGTTCGAAGTATTGCAAACATAAAAATTAAGCGAAAGCCTTAAGGAAGGTCAGAATCAAGAAAATCAAGTTTGAGAGCCACCCCCTTCTTCTGAGGAAAAAACAACCCGAGAAATAGAAAAAGAAATAATTATGATGGAGGAACCCCTATCAGGAGAAGAAGGGGAAGACATGGAGATAGGGGAGTTAGATCTGGAGGGCTTGGAGGCGGCTATCACTACAAAAACATCGAACTCTATCTCGCATAGGCAAGTTTCCTTGTTAGAGAAAGCAATTTTAAAGACAAAGAACTTCAAGCAGTTTGGCATAATTGCGGAATCCATCAAGGAGCCGGAAGGAAAAAAGAAAGCTAGAAAGGAAAAAAGGGGAAGACACAACAATGTGCAAAGAATTCAACTGATAGGGGCAAAGTTAATCACCTCAGGACAATATCCCACAATTGTCGCAGCCCTCGCCTCACCCCCCAAGTAGTTACAAGATGCAGATCACATCCTGGAATATATGAGGCTATAATAGCCCCATGAAGATTTGTCTTCTAAAAAGCAAAATCGAGATTGAAAAGACGTTCATAATGTTTCTTCAAGAAACCAAATGTTCGGAAGCAGAGTTAAAAATTATAGGAAAGAAAGTTTGTCCTATTAGTGAGGTCATGGCAATAGATGCTAGAGGAGCAGCAAGACTCAGGAGGAATAGGTATTCTTTGGAATCCGATGAAGGTGGGTCTCACAGGCTCCTTTGCCTCTCAGTTCACCCTTTCAGCTGCCTTCCATGTTTTGGGTACAACAATTCGGGGTTTTCTATCCAACATCTACGGACCATCCTTAGCCAATAAAAAACCCACCTTCTTGAACTCTCTGTACTCTGGAAAGACGGTGGTTGGTACTTCCCCTTGGATATTAGGGGGTGAATTCAACTTGATCCTCACTCTTGATGAGAAAAAGGGTGGCATCCGACACCTTGATGCCATAAACGAGCACTTTAATGAAGTCATTGAAACTTTGGAGTTGGTAGATATTCGCACGACAAACAGTATGTTCACTTGGAACAACAAGCGGATGGGGGACAGGAGCATTGCCTGTCGTTTGGATCGTTTCTTGATCTTGGAATCAGCTATGTTGGCAGGAGGTGAGCTGACAGCAGTAGTACTCCCCTCAGCTGGATATGATCATTGGTCGATAAGTCTATAATGGTTGAGGGTTGGGGAGAACCTTCGCTGACCGTTTAGGTTTGAAGATTTTTGGTTGCTCAACCCGGATCTCTTGGAGAAACTCCGTCATTGGTGGTCAGAACTCACCCACATCAAGAGAACGCTCATGTACTAGTTCCAACAGAAACTCAAGTACCTAAAATAAAAAAATCAAGAATTAACTTGGAATCCTTTGGGAACATCTTCCAAGAAAAGAAACGGTTGGACCTAAAAATGCAGGAGGTACATCTGAAAGGTATGCCCTAGGCATATACAGAGGAGGTGAGAACTCACGAGCAACTTCTTCTTCAAGAACTCAATTCCCGTGATCACCAAGAAGAAATACTCTGGAAGCAGAAATCAAGAAACCGATGGCTTCAAGAAGGGGAATGTAATACCAAGTTCTTTCATAGAGCCGCTATACAACATCGTCAAGGGAACCACATGGTGCGGCTAAAGCGAGATGATGGTACATATGCTGAAACCCAATAAAATATAGAGCTCACTCTGAATGACTTCTTCGCTGACCTCTTGGAGGAACTTGATATCAATAGGAATGAAGCTCAATCCCAGGTACTATAACACATTCCGAGGGTCATAACACATGACCACAATCTTATGCTAATGAAGCCCATTGATATGGAGGAATTGGAAGTAGTGGTCAAGCAATTGGCAGTGGATAAATCCCCAGGACCGGATGGGTTTACCACGAATTTCTTTCACTCATGCTAGGATTGGCAGAAAGATGAAGTGCTAGCCCTTGTCGAAGATTCCAGGAAGACGGGAAGTATTCTGAAAGCCTTCAATGCCACTTTTCTTACGCTCATACCTAAAGAAACTGGCACGGAATATCCTGGGAAATTCAAACCGATATCCCTGTGCAATGTTATCTACAGGATCATCACCAAAGTAATTGCCAACATCCTCCTCCCTCTCTTACCGCTTCTCATCCCCCCAGAGCAATCTAGTTTTGTGGAAGGACGTCAGATCACGGATGGAATAATTCTGGTGCATGAAACTATCCACTCTCTAAAGACAGAAAAAATCCTAGGTATGCTGCTAAAACTCGACCTCTCCAAAGCTTATGATAATCTTAATTGGCAATTCTTAGCTCGGGTCCTCAGAACCTTTGGTTTCACTAAAATTTGGACTAACTGGGTGATGAGCCTTGCGTCCTCTGCCTTTTTTTCGATCTTGGTCAATGGCTCCCCGTCTCAGCTCTTCTAGACCTCATGGGGAATTTGTCAAGGAGATCCCCTATCGCCCTTCCTTTCCATTACCATTGCAGAGGGACTGGGACAGATGCTCAAATCCATGCAAAGTGAGGGATAGATCTGGGGGATCAATCTCAGCGTAGGTTTGGATTCTCAAACACATCAACAATTTGTTGATGATACTGTGAAAATCCTCACAGCAGATCTAAGAGATGATGTATACCTCACAAGAGAATGATTATGATTAAGCAAGAAAATAGAAGAAGAGTGGTCAATACAGTATAATGAGCAACAAAATAATATGGTACAGTAGAACTCGGATAGAAGCAATAATACTTCACACACACTAGTTAATTAATCACAATATGGACAAATAAATAATACAATGGTAGAGAGGATTCGAATGCCTAAGGTGGAAATTCGAATTAGCCTCTCAGAGTGATCATACGATCAATAGACTGTCATCGGAGCACAACTAGGTGTCCTCATGATCATCGGAGCACAACTGGAAGTCTTCATCATCATCAGTGGAGTCATCAATTCTCAAGTAATTGTCAACCATCAGTCAAACTAACTCTGGTAGGTGTAACTGAGTGTAACTCATTGTAACTAAGTGTAACTGAGTGTAAATGGAAGACAACTGGACTGGTAGGTGAAGAAGGACGAGTTGCTTCCTAAAATCAAGGAAGAAGGGTGCATTAAGCAACTGGAGGGCTAAAACTGAATAGTGAGAAGCTCCTGGGGGATGGCTAACTGAGAGCTAGGTGTTGGACTGATGATTGGGATGCATGCAAACCCTAGAATGCATGAAAACCCTAAAAGTGCATGCATGACTGAAAATGTAAATGATCAAAATACTGGTGGGACTAGGATGGAGTGTAGGAATATCCTAACACCCCCCCTTAATCCATCCTGGGCCCTGGTAACTGAGACCAAAGGTCACCCAATACAATGAATAATAACAGTCAATAAACCAAGGAAGTGGGAAAATTTCATGGGAAACATACCCCCTACTAAAAAAATAGACTGTAAGGCACACACAAAAATTAAATGCTCCAAACTCAAGCAGGTGTGATGCTTGGTCATATGTCTGGAGGTATCTTCTTCTTGGGAAGAAGTGGATCATGCTCAAAAAGCATGTGCTTGTACTTTCTCTTCAGATCGAATGTGATGAGAACAAATCCAACAATATGAGAATGATCCTTGAACCTGTGATTCGAATCAACTGAGGTAGGATCAAATCTGTGAAAGTGCATATAGTCTTTTGTCTTCTCCTTCAAACCACCATGGGTGAGATTATGCCAAAAATAGCTATTACATTTTTGCTTGAAATCAAAATCAGATTTAAGACTTTAAAAACAGTTTCTTGAGATCTCCTTTGAACTAGCAGGGGTGAGATCAAAACTATCATATGCATGAGAAATTATCCCAAGCAGCAATTGCTTAGAACCCAATTTAGATACAAGACTTGAATCATGGTTTCTTAATATCTCCTTTGAACCATGAGAGGTGAGATCAAAACCAGTAATTGCATGAGAATTTATCCCAAGCGAATGGCAATGGCCATAATCTTCAATAACCTTATGAAAGCATGAATTTATGATCATATAGTAGTATAAAAGAGGAGATAGCTGGAGAGGAGCGAATGCATTACCTTCAATAGTTGTTTTGACCTCCGAAATAATCATGTGATCATGATGCAAACCAACAGACTTTGCTGCAAGAGAGGATTTAGGACCTTCTGCAATATCTAGAGTGTGAGCTGGCACAGAAAGAGAAGAAATTTTGAGCATGAGTGGAGAATCTGCAAGTTCTTTGTCAACAACTTCAATATGAGATGATACTGGTTCATGATCTGAGAGACCATCAAGAGGAGCGAATGCATCACTTTGTTTGATTTCGAATGGGTTGGGATCAAGTCCTTCATTCTCTCTGCCAAATATTTCATCCAAGTGAGCCCATAGCTCTTTTGGTGATGAAAAATTAGGGAGGTCATATAACATCCAATCAGACATAGCATCCAACATTGATCCAAAGGCTTCATCAACTTTATTTAACCAATCAATCTTCTCTTTAGAAGATTCGAGCTCTCTTTCAAAACAACAGTAAAAGAGATCATGGTTCTTCAAGTATGCTATCATTTTTGGTTTCCAATCATCATAGCTGAGAGGAGAGAAAGGAGAAAGAGGACTGATTTCTTTTGAATTCATTGAAGCTGTAGAAGACCTGCAAAAACAATATAGAATAACTGCAACTGCTACTACTGCAAAAATGTAGAAACTATTGCAACTGCTGCACTCGAAATCTTGGTAATAACCTGCAAAAAACTCTCAAGAATGGAGATAAGCAATACTCTCAACATGCTCTGATACCATGTGAAAATCCTCACAGCAGATCTAAGAGATGATGTATACCTCACAAGAGAATGATTATGATTAAGCAAGAAAATAGAAGAAGAGTGGTCAATACAATATAATGAGCAACAGAATAATATGGTACAGTAGAACTCGGATAGAAGCAATAATACTTCACACACACTAGTTAATTAATCACAATATGGACAAATACATAATACAATGGTAGAGAGGATTCGAATGCCTAAGGTGGCAATTCGAATTAGCCTCTCAGAGTGATCATAAGATCAATAGAGTGTCATCGGAGCACAACTAGGTGTCCTCATGATCATCGGAGCACAACTGGAAGTCTTCATCATCATCAGTGGAGTCATCAATGCTCAAGTAAGTGTCAACCATCAGTCAAACTAACTCTGGTAGGTGTAACTGAGTGTAATTGACTGTAACTGAGTGTAACTGAGTGTAACTAAGTGTAAACTGAAGACAACTGGACTGGTAGGTGAAGACGGGCGAGTTGCTTCCTAAAATAAAGGAAGAAGGGTGCATTAAGCAACTGGAGGGCTAAAACTGAATAGTGAGAAGCTCCTGGGGGCTAGATAACTGAGGGCTAGGTGCTGGATTGATGACTATGATGCATGCAAACCCTAAAAGTGCATGCATGACTGAAAATGTAAATGATCAAAATACTGGTGGGACTAGGATGGAGTATAGGAATATCCTAACAGATACAATGCTGATGGGTCCCTCGATTGTTCGGGAATCCATAGGAGTTAAGAAAGGGATGGATACCTTCCTAGAAGCCAGTGGCTTAGAGATCAATAAAGAGAAATCCCTGGTGTACTTCTTTAACACTCCGAGAATTACCAAATGCAACATCCTTAGGATTGTTGAATTCTCGGAACAGCTCCTTCCTTCGAAATATCTGGGAGCTCCTCTAGTGGAATCTACTATTCAAAAAATATCGTTGAAGGAGTTGCTGGACAAACTCAAACAAAATCTCAGCCAGTGGACTTACCGAGCCTTGAATCTTCCTAGCCTCATCACCCTGGTCAAATTAGTACTTCAGGCCATGCCTCTCTACCTTTTTTTAGTTTTGGCTGCCCCAAAAACTGTCCTCAAACAAATCCGTAATATTAAGAGGACCTTCTTGTGGGGCGGATCAGATGGGCACAGGAAATGAGATTTGGTTGATTGGGAAACCCTGTGCAAACCAAAAGAAGTAGGGGGTCTAGGACTCTGGGATCCAGTGAGTACTATCAAAGTGTTGGGAGCCAAAATTTGGTGGAGATGGATCACTCACACAGAGGAACCATGGGGAAAACTATGGCATTTTAAGTACGCACTCCAATGGCCCAAACAACACTTGGTAAGATTTGAAGAGGATTTACCTGGCTTGAGCATTTGGAAAGCAACACAAGAGAACAGGGGAATTATTCAAAGTCACAACTTTTGGGAGCTTAAGGAAGGTGAATCGACCTCTTTCATGCGGTACACTTGGAAACAATCACCTTGCTTGGCCAATCATGTGGATATCCCAAAGCTAAGTCTCTATCTTCAAAAACATCCTTTAAAGTGGGTGAAAGATTTTTGGGAACCCATAACAGTTGATGCCTATTTCAGGATATGGAAACCCAAATCTTGGTGGAAATCTTGTGCCTTGGATGAGAACTTGGATAGCTTCTATGGGGATCTGTGTAAATGCAGGATCCCCAAGGTTGATGGCCCAGATAAAATTCGTTGGGGGTACTCGAACACGGGAAACTTCAAGGTCAAAGAAGCCATGGGATTGCACTCAAAAACTCATAGTATGGCGAATGAGGAAAAATGGTGCAATATTTGGAAGGGAAATTGGTGGCCCAAAATCACTTCCTTTAGCTGGATTCTGTTACATAGACATATCCTCACCTGGGAGAATCTTCAGTGCAGGGGAATGATAGGATCGCCCAGATGTAGCATGTGTGAAACAGACTCTGAAACCATTAACCACATTCTAGATTCTTGTCCTTTGGCCTCTTACCTATGGGAAAAGGGAGAAGAACGTTTCAGGAAGAACGCTAGGGTCTCCGGCCACCCTGATCAAACTATAGCCAACTAGCCTTCAAAGGCTTTAAAAAATGAGATCTTGAACAGGATGTGGGAATTATTCGTGGGTTTTGTGGTATGGGAATTATGGAAGGAAAGGAATAGATGCATTTTTGAAGACAAATCTTGAACCATAGAAGCAGTTTGGAACCTTCTGTAAATTCACTTAAAAGAATCGCTAACATTAAATCAGTGGAATCCCGAAGCAATGAAAATGGACAGTGCATAAAGACAAATTTTGAATGAATGGGGGATCTATAACCTAGCTACAAGCATTGGTCGATCTCGCCCAGTGGTTGCACCTCCTCCCAGCCCTGAATTCTAGCAGGGGTTGACGGAAGGAGCCTTCAAGCTTAATTTTGATGGAGCTATGAAAGGAAACTGAGGTCCGGAAGGATTCGGTGGAGTCATAAGAACTGCAGAAAGAATTATGGTTAGTACATTCTGGGGCGACCTAGGGGAAAATTCAAACAACGTGGCTGAATTAGAAGGAATGGTGAGCGGATTAAGATGGGCCTTACTACAGGGATGGATGCCTCTGGTTGTGGAAGGGGACTCCCTTATCATCATAGCCACTGCGAAACGCATTCAGCATGGCTTGACCATTGCAAAGGTCTTCTGCAACTAGAAATGGGAGAGTCAGATTCTCACTCTGAAGAGATTGTTGGACACCACCCCAGCTATTTAGTTTACGCACATCCACCAGAAGGGAAGCAAGGTGGAGGACGCATTAGCCAACAAAGGGGTAGGTGCTCAAACTTCCTTCCATGCTATAAGGCCTGAGGACATTGAAGATCTGGATCTTCGAAGGAGGTGTGGACAATTGGAAAAGGACGATCTTGACCACTTGGATCGATGCATGGAGGGGGGTCGGGCTAGCCCGCCACGCCAAGAGGCCAAGAGGACTTGCATCAAACTAGTAACATCCTCAAACTCCCACACTTCTCTTTATCATGATTTAACCTGGCAAGTTGGTAGCCTAACCACAACCCACGTGGAGAGCAGTGACGTAGCAGCTTTCAATGAGCATCGGGATGAACTGGCGGCTCCTTCCGTCATGACCATGTTTTAATCCACTACTACTCATCATGAAAGGAATATTAGGAAAAGTGGAGAAGAAGGTGAAGGGATGGTAGTGGAGAATGACACAAAGAAGGGTTCTGATAAAGGCCTCTGTATGTTAGCTCATCATTAAATAGTGCTCTCAATTGTCATTCTGGGTTTGATTGGTACCATCAGGCTTAACTACTGTATACGGAATGCAGTTGGCTACACCATGAGCAACCATTTCCGTGCAATGGATAGTAAAGCTGGTGATGCGTCAGAAAAGTGGTTGTACTGGTTTTAGAAGATTAAAGCATGTGAAATGGCATATTTTGCATATTTGGATGCCATCAGAAGATACAGAGCTGTTAAAGATAATATTTTCATCTTTGTGGGGGAGAGGAATAACCACTCGGCTCTGTGGATTAGCTACTTATGTATTTTACCCAACATTTCTATGAATACCCACCACCCCGTGGGTACAAAAACGCAAAGCAATCATCAGTCTGAAAGTAGTGAGAATCATTCTGCTAAGCTCTGTTGGTAGAGTGATGGGGAAGGGACCTTCTGGCACCTAGAGTCAGGGCTTGTAGTTGAAAAGGCTCCAACACTAGCAAAGGTGGGGGTTCCAGTCATCGTGGAGGAGATGGTAGTCTTCTTGGGGAGGGGCCTTCTCAGTTGCAACCCCTAGAGTTGGAGGAGTCAACTCCTCATGCCTTTAACTGGGGAGCGCAATATCTTGCTAAAACTCTGGCCCCAATTGAGGCTCAGATCGCTCTTCAGGAAATTTCCCTCCTCAGGGAATATGAATCTTATCTGGGCAGAAAACTGGTTTCCAACCCCTTCTGGGTAGTTCAGTGTAATGTACCCACCCATCCATCCAAGGCAAGGGAGGGAACATGATGCCAATCTCTGGGGATTTCACATTCTATCAACCCATTCATTAGAATGATATGAGTAAATCATTTGTATTCAAATGTAAAACTAATCAAGTATGCACATCGGAATTAAACTTATCCACACACATTACTCATGCATACATCATATCAACAGTCATCAAATTAATACACTGCAAAAGTCAATACATAGACAGAAAAACACTTATCTCCATTTTGCAATTGTCCCAAACAACTAGCTATGTCGTTGCAACATTCCACCCAACCATAGGCCAGTTGTGTTCATCAATCTATCAACACAGGTGCCACCCCCGAGCTGGGCATGATTCCTACAAGGAAAAGGGGACATTCACTCTCTCACAGCCAATTAATCATTTCATCTAAACCAAGCCAGTCCACAGCTGGGTTATCAGGCTACATTTGAACCCTGGATGCTTGCACTCAAGCTCAAGCCAAAGCAACAGATACCCATTACCCATACCCCAACATACTCTTTCTATACACAACAAAAATGACCATTGGGTAGGGATACACATTTACAACAAGGGTATTTTACAAAACAGGCTCCATGGGTTTTTCCCAAATCGTGGCTTACTAAAACGGACTGTGGGAAGGGAAACTTGTCCTCAAAGAGAAACCCGATTTCTCCCACATGTTATGAGCGTTTCAGTTGGCCAAAACATCCCCATTGAAACCCCAAATCCCTTTTTTCTCTTCCCCATGGGAAACCAAAACAAAAACGCCCTTCCCAGCTGGAAAGATGAAGGAAAACACAGGAAATCCACGGAGAAAAACGCCCAGGTAGCTCCCAACTCGTGAGGGAGTCAAACTAGTTGATGGATAATGGCTTGGGGAGCAATTCATGGCTCTTTTCTTTCCCAAGAAGCAAAACACGATTTCCCATGCAAGGTGGCTTGCCCATACCCGAATTTGGATAGCCATACCTCCCATTCCCCAAGGAATTAACTACCTCAACCAACTCTTGGGAGAAATCAATGATTGGGTACAAAATTCAATGTGGGTAGTTGAGGGTTTGATGGGTTCTTTCATTGACACTTGGCTTGACTTGAGTGGCTCAAGCGTTTGAATGTTTTCCCTCCCAATTCCTTGTAAAATCATGCCCCCATCTCTTGTTGCATTGCATAGCTAGTTGTGGGTATTTATTAAAATGCATATTTACAATTTCAATGTGCCTGGCTAGCACGTAAACCATATGCATCACTAAATCGATGGTGGGGCCTTGGCCTTAAGCTCCTCACTATGATTTTATAACAATATTAAATCATTTACAATTTAATGCCATGGGGTCAAACTGGGGACATTACATTCCCCTCCCCTTGGAATAACACCGTCCTTGGTGATCCAACACTTAGGTATAAATACCCACTTTACACATGCTTTAGAATTCACAAATGGTGGCAGGTCTGTCCTGCGTTTCATCCCTTTACTTCGAGCTTTCAGGACCAAGTCCTTTGGCTTCCACAAGCTGCTCTTGCTGGCTTGATCTTCCAGTTCTGCAGTTGGGCATCGCTCCACAGCAATCCCTTCCATTTGTTTATCTTCCAGCTAATCTACAAGTCTGAAATTTCATGGATTTCATCTTTCTTGTTGTCTTGGTAACTAATTGAGGAATATTTCTAGCCAAAACAAATAGATTTCAATGTCTCTCCTGTGAGACTCATCATGGCAATTCCTGTTAGGACAAGCATAACACAATATTAAAATTAGTCAATTATTTTCCCAATTGACTTGGAACATCCATGCTATAGTCATGAGACTTCCACATATTTCATGCTTTCCTAACATACACATGAACTCACTCATGTTCATCCTTCCACAATAATATAACTATTTCAACATTCACAATTTATTTCAAGCAATAAACACAATCAACTTCATCTATGACATGCACTCAACAATATTTTGTTTCTAAGATGCATCAGTCATAAGGAAAGAGAAGAGTAAGAGTTTCCCCCTCTTAGTCTTGTTGCAATCCGGAGCCACACCATCACTTGTGGTTCTATGCTCTTTATCCTCTTTCACTTCAATGTGAATGCTTGACTTTCCCTTTCTTGGCTATGACACTTAGTGTCTAAGGTCTGTCTAATGCTTTTAAGTTAGGGTACCCTTCCCCGTTGCTACTTACAAAACCTTTGGCTACTAGGACCCACACATGTCCACTAGCACCATTTTTCATTACTGCTCATACTGAGCTCTCTTTAGGATGGTCACATGTCCACATGCATCCTCCAGATGCTTTCATAGTTCTTGCTTCCAGCAGTACCTACACTCAAGCATTAAATCAATTCACATGGTTAGTGTATTTTCGTAAGGTTTATCTCTAAACAAGAGTTTAAGAAATCATAATTAAATCATATACACACGTATATTCATAAGCAAGAGTTGCAAGATAACCAAATACTTATCTTTATTGGATGTATTCACTTTATCCCACATGATCCTTCTTTGCTTTCCAGGCATTGGATTTCCCATGGATACAATAATGAATGTTGGGCCAGCACGCAGGCTACTCCACAACCATTCGAATAGGCAATTCCAGGCCAGTACACTGACTGGGTTTATCAATTATTTAAGGAATGTTTGGCCAGCACACCAGCTACTCCACAACATCAAGTGGTTAATGTTCGCACCAACTATTCTCTGAATTTATCAATCATCAGTTACTCTCTGGATTTACCAAGAATTTTATAGCGCCCAACCAGTTACTCTCTGGTTCTACCAAGAAATTTATAGCACCCAACCAGTTACTCTCTGGTTTTACCAAGCGTTTGTGGCTCTTTCAGGGTCCTTACTTCTTGCAGCGGCCAAGGTTTCCAACAAAGAAACAACAGTGTATTAGCTTGGTTGTCATAAGACTTGTACCTAAAATATTCATTATTCCAAACAAGAAATAAATGAAAATGAATACTTATCTGTATTATGCATTTTCCTTGCTACTCCACAGGTTTCCTTCTCTGCTTTACAAGCCTTGGATCACCTGTGGGGTGGATGCTTGGCCAGCACACATGCTACTCCACAACATCATCCGAATAGGAAATGCGAAGCCAGTACGCCGACTAGGTTTATCAGGCATCCCAAAAATCAGTATGTTAAGCCAGTACATTGACTGGGTTTATCAAGCATTTCAAAAATCAGTATGCTAAGCCAGTACATCAACTGGGTTTATCAAGCATTTAAAAAATTAGTATGCTAAGCCAGTATGCCAACTGGGTTTATCAAGCATTTCAAAAATCAATATGCTAAGCCAGTACGCCAACTGGGTTTATCAAGCATTTCAAAAATCAGTATGCTAAGCCAGTACGCTGACTGGGTTTATCAAGCATATGAAAACCATTTCCAAGCAAGTTCTCTGACTGGGTTTGTCAGGAAATAACACCCTTCACCAATACCTCCACAACATCCAAATAACCAATGCCAAGGCAGTACACCGACTGGGTTTGTCAGGAATTCAATTTAACAACATGCCAAGCCAATACACCGACTAGGTTTATCAGGCATCCAACAACCCTTCTCCACAACATCTAAATAACCAATGCCAAGCCAATACACCTACTGGGTTTATCAGGCAATGAGAACAACATAATATGATTATGTGGTTCCTTCTCTTATTCAAACCAATGGTTCCCTCTAGGAACTCCATAGGTGACTCACTTGACTGCAGGCTAGCATGGCCCCACAATACCCACTCACAATACACAAGGATGATACCCCTTTTCTGCAACATAGCTCCTTGGGCATATCCATCTCTTATAGTGTCCTTTAGTGTGAGCATAGAAAGGTTACCACTGCCCATACAGTCCTCTTGAGCACCCTTGCTTCACTTTGACTCTTAACGTGCAACACCAAATTGCATTTGTGTAAGCTGTTAGCATAAGAAGGATAAGCAGGCTCATTGGTATTGCTGCTAAAAAATCGTAATTAAATTTCATATCATTCACTATCAAGTATTGAAACACTAGGAATGTGTGCATTCCCTTAGGGTGTAGTCAATATTGAAAACCCTAACATAACCCATCACCCGAAAGGTATGCATCCCTTTCTGATGTGAGCCATGTAGGCCTTAGTCCCACTCAAGTAGTCTGAAATAATAATGAAATAATAAAACATGTTCTGCATATTAAATCTAATAACCAGACATGTATATCCTTAGTTAGGGTTACCGAATACTCATTCATTTTACAGATGTATCTTTCTTTAATGGCGAAGAATGGGGGCTCCCTTCTCTAAGTCAACAGTCCTTCGGTTTGCCACCCCAATCCTTTCATGTTCCTTAACCCACACATGCCTTCTTGGCATAATTTTACTGTCTCACTCACATGCTTTACCAACATGCAGTTCGGCTGAGACATTATCAACATTTACAATGGTGTTTCACCCGAAACCCATTTCCATAGCATGGGATCCTTCCCATCTGGTTTGGCTTCTGTAGGCCATCACACATGGTCTTCCTGCAATGTGTCATCTTGGCACACTTATCAAATAGCCAAACAATCAGCAACATTTAGCAATAAGCTTCAAATATGATTGTTTCATAACCAATCAATGTCATTAATAATTAAATTCAATATGAATTTACAATTCTGTCTCCTACATAAATTAATTTTCTTAGCAATGAGGCTATCCTCATATTGTTTGTCTCTCGTAAGTGGTATCACTCTGTCCATTATGGTTTCACCCTTGCTACCATACATGAACATCCACCTACAACATGTCCTCCTGACACAATTCTATATAAGCCAAACAGTCATTAGCAATTATAAGCAAATTCTCAAATCTAAAATTTGTAAATATGTTTTCCTACATAAATTAGATTTGCAACCATGAGACTATTCTCATATACTTAAACCAGACAATTTTTAGATTTGTTTCATGCATAACTTACAACCATGAGAACCTTCTCATAACCTTTGGCTTCTACACATGGTAGATCCTGGTCTTTACTATGGACTTATCCTCATTGCCATATGCAAGACTTTTCTACCTGAAAACTGAAATTTCAATCAGCCAAACACATTGTGAGTATGTATGCATATACTCTCTTCATTGCTACAACAGTCACTGAAGTGATCTCAGAATTATAACGCTCAATAATTCAAACACTTTCAGTTGTTAACATTTTAAATGCAATGAAATATATACATCTCTATATATGCATTAAAAATTGCAAGACACAGTCACACTATCCATGCAATTTAGATAAACAGTAAATACTCATTACTTCACATTTCATGCAATTATGTCCTTCCAACATAGCACTCTTGGTAGCCCATCAACATGTCTACCTTCTATATTCAATCATTCTCCTACATTCACAGCAGATCATTAAATAGATCACCATTTCGTGCATAACCACGAGATTGTACAAAATATTTTTAATGCACATCCCCTCAATGCAACCTTGCATTAATTCACGAATATTATGCCTTCAAACATATTATGGCCTAACCATGTCTTCCCCACATAGCATGCACTACCATGATAGGACCATAAGTCCTCACTTGCTTTGGTTTCTTAACTCACAACCAACATACACAAATGGCATGATGTAATCCCCTATGAATGCATTCTAGTATTTAAAATAGTCATATGGTAGAGGGTTCCTTGCCCTTACTACCCCATACCTCACCATACTTGGTAGGTTGACATTCACATTCAGGCACTCAATACCACGTGCAAACCAAATCAACATAGTTTAACTGTAGTTGAAGGGATCTTACCAAATCCTCCTTCAACATTCATGCAACTAAGCATAAATAACCATTACTTGCATGGCTATCATTAACATCGCTTGATGTTACCTGATCAGTTGGCCTCTTACCAAGGCTACTCCATCCTTTTGCCAACATCATGATCACGGATTTGTTGCACCATCCTCTCTTCATAAGGTTGTATGCAACAATCATCATCCACATCCTTAGCCATGCTTCGGTTATCTTTGGTCCTACAACCAATGCGAACATGACTAATTATTAGCAACCACAATAGTTATCTTAAGTGGCTCATTGCATATATAAAACCTCACTATTTTACCAATATGCAATATCATATACATTCAAAAACATTTTCATGCGCACTGTGCAATGTTTATTGATATGCCATCTAGTGCATATTCATCTTATCTATCTAATCTCTTGCATATTCAATCATGCTTCTATGATCTGATTCCTATGACATTAGTTGTCATCAACCATAGGCACTACCATTAGTGGGCTATTTCATGTGTAACTTCACTATTTTATCAATATGAAACGTCATGCTCATGCATAAGCAACTCACCAAGTTCTCCCGCTGTTTTGGAGCAACTCGCCAATTTCTCCTGAAATTTCCTCTTTGACGCCGAAAACACTTAGAAAGTTTTTCGGACCAACTTGCCGAGTCCTTCCGCTGTTGCGGGGCAACTTGCCGAGTTATTCCGATCGAACTCAGCTTTTCCTTCCGAAATTTTTCCATCTTTTTTGTCGAACTTAAAATTTCTGGGCGATCAGTTGCGAAGCAACTCGCCGATCTCTTCCGCCATTGTGGATGAACTTGCCGAGTTCTTCCATAGTTGTAGGCCAACTCCCCGAGTCCTTCTATCATTGCGGCAAAAACTCACAAGTTCTTTCAATACAGACTTAGTCAAAATTTTCAAAAATACTTAGAACAATTTTTCAAACTTTTTCTTCTTTTCCCGGGCGTCCCGCAACTCCATCGGCGCAACTCACCGAGTTCTTTCGCTGTTGCGAATGAACTCGCTGAGTTTCTCCGCCATTGTGGATGAACTTGCTGAGTTCCTCCGCCATTGCAGACGAACTCGCTGAGATTCGCCGGCTCAGTTTTTGGCAGAAACTCATAGACACTTAGAAAAATTTTGAAAATTTGAAAATTTTGAAATTTTTCTTAACTATCAGTACTGAGCAGGAATCATACTTACCTCTGCAACTATGATAGGTAGCCCATAAAGTCCCAATGCTGCAACCAGCAGCTCTGATACCAAATGTAATGTACCCACCCATCCATCCAAGGCAAGGGAGGGAACATGATGCCAATCTCCGGGGCTTTCACATTCTATCATCCCATTCATTAGAATGATATGAGTAAATCATTTGTGTGCAGATGTAAAACTAATCAAGTATGCACAACGGAATTAAACTTATCCACACACATTACTTATGCATACAGCATATCAACAGTCATCAAATTAATTACATTGCAGAAGTAAATACATAGACAGAAAAACACTTATCTCCATTTTGCAATTGTCCCAAACAACTACCTATGTCGCTGCAACGTTCCCCCCAACCATAGGCCAGTTGTGTTCATCAATCTCTCAACACAACTTCCACCCCCGAGTTGGGCATGATTCCTACAAGGAAAAGGGAACATTCACTCTCTCACAACCAATTAATCATTTGATCTGAGCCAAGCCAGTCCATAGCTGGGTTTATCAGACTACATTTGAACCCTGGATGCTTGCACTCAAGCTCAAATCAAAGCAATAGATACCCATACCCATACCCCAACATACTCTTTTTACACACAACAAAAACGACCATTGGGAAGGGATATGTAACATACCCATAAGCTAGATTAAAATTTGGTGTATGTCGGAAAAAAAATTTTCATTTTAAAAACACACGACTATATAAGTTAACCAAATCATCACGAAATAGCCATGCATTATTCTTCATCAAATCATAAGCTCATATAAGACATAAAAGATAAGCCATCAAATTTATCAAGGAGATTGAAACGCATCAGGTACACATAAGATTGAGACCATATATCTGTGGTTCACCCATTAGAATCAAATACTTCTTTCAATAAAACAATGGTAATAACACCATCATAATCATAAGCGAAACGTTTTATCAACAACCAACCTTGTACATGATCATATACATCAAGTAATCATAACATTTTTACGGGCAGAAACAAGTACTCATACATAAGTCACATTGAGAAACACCATAGAAGCCACAAGAGACAAAATATAACGTGATTCACCCGTACACGGGCTAGTCCACAAAAGGTGTGTGCATCTTTTATTATTAGGCCAAAAAGAATAATAATAAGATTACAACAAGCAACCTAGTTGCTGTAACAAGATTCCTTCCTTCCTATCAAGCCTCTATCACATAGAGCTTTTTCATGAATCCACCAAAGGATGCGGCATCTTATATTATTCCTTATATTATTCATCAAAGGGTTTACATTTACAACACGACGATTGCATTGAATCAATTTCCACTTCTCAAGGCCTCTCTCCTAGAGAGTACTTCCAAAACATTCGACACTACATCAGAATTATTGCAGAGATCTATTTTTCTTCGTTAAAAGAATAACTTAACCCTAGTTTTCTTCTAGGTATCCAACTCTAAAATAAAACAACGACATAGATCCATTATAAATAGCATAGCTAAATCTATAAATATAGTCAAGAATCTACATCTTACCTAGATTTCTAGACATACTATATATTTATCGTATGGAATGGATACCGTTGCAGTAATTGGACAAATAGAGATCCTAGACAGGGATGCATACCCATTCCGTAGCCGCATATCAATGGAACATATATAGCAGCAATATACATAAACTTGACCTCCCACAGAGATCTATTACTAAAGGAACTCAAGATCTCAACTAGAAAACTATACTTGGCAGTATAGCCGACTTTAATAACTTAGCTTTAAAATCCTGACAGAGTTCAATACTGCAGTTTGTTTTTTTTTTTTTTTTTTTTTTTTTTTTTCTTTCTCTGGAGTGAGTTACGACATCACAAGTTTAACTATTCAATCGAATTCCGACTAACATAATAACCCACTTTCTGCGGTTTCAAATCCCCATACAAAGTATAAACAGAGGTCACTATGGAACCGATCTAGCATGCAATATATACAGAGATCTATTTCATAATATAATCATAACTGACTAAGTTTCTCCAGGTTCATCGCATTCATACAGAGTTCTACTCTCCGGTGGTGTGCATAGCAAAGATAGACTATAAAATGATTAATACAACGATTTATGCTAACGAAATAAAAATACAGAGATTCATACTATAATAAAAATACAGAGATTTTCAACAGCGATCTCATCTCATGGTTTGTTATCTATATAAACACTGGTGTTTCCATGCAACCCTTCAATAACTACAGTGATCAAGATATATACATAAAAACTAGGTTTGATCTTCATAATCTATTTGCCATGGGTCAACACTAGTTTCGGAGATCAAATGGGAGAGTTGGATCACATAAATACTTAAAATCTGTGCCAATACTTTAATTAAAAAATACAAATACAGAGATTTTCAACAGCGATCTCATCTCATGGTTTGTTATCTATATAAACACTGGTGTTTCCATGCAACCCTTCAATAACTACAGTGATCAAGATATATACATAAAAACTAGGTTTGATCTTCATAATCTATTTGCCATGGGTCAACACTAGTTTCGAAGATCAAATGGCAGAGTTGGATCACATAAATACTTAAAATCTGTGCAAATACTTTAATTAAAAAAATACAACAACAATTATTGAAGCTGGGGTCATTTCTCTCCTACGGCGAGATCGCTTCCCTAACCCGATTTATAAAGAGATTAATATAATTTTCTACAAATAAAAGAAGAGAAAGTATTCACAAAAATGTCAAGCATATGGTAACATACATGTTACAAAATACCACCTAAAGTTTGGATCGAGTTCAGCTTCTGTAATGAAGACCACGCATAGCTTGGGATTGAGCCCAGCTTTCTGCAAACCTTCAATAAATGAAATGCAGACTATACAGAACTTAACTCACCACATTCACCGCCTATCGAATAGAAGGGATTTGGGGATCGGGCTTCCTTAGCCATCATTTCCCACGCTAGTTCTCAGGAATCTGACAGGGTTTAGATCATGCACTAAACCATCTTGACAGAAGTCCATACCCATTCTATTAATAAAGTCTTGGGATCGAGCTCCATATGGAAGTCGTCCCTTCCTCATAATATTAAATCACAACATCGCGCAACAAAAGGCAGAGATGGATATATTAACCTTATCATACATTATATGCAGAGATCGGAATAAGATGGTGTATACAGAGGTCGCTTACCTCTTAATGCAGCGATTTCCACTTTTTTAGCTTCCGTTCCTAGATCCCTTACCTCTTAATGCAGAGCACCCATCACATTGCAGTATTTTTCAAAGTTTGCTCTCCGTTGCAAAAGTCATAGTCCTTCAATCGTAGATATCGTCAGTCTCAAACAGATACCATGATGGCGAGTTGAACGAAACTCATTACTTTGGCTCAATCGCACTCCACCTATATAATTGAAAAGAAGTGCAGAAAGAGATGAGTTCTCTCCTCCCTCTTCTGCCCCCGCATGAAAAATAATATCAGAAGCCCCAAAAGTTCCCCTAAAACAGAGTCTGCGACCATCTTAAATGGTATTCAAGATTTCAGCTCTTCTTGGAGAGTCCGCTGAACCCACGAGGGAATCCCTCATTTCTCGGTATGTAAATCTGTTGAGTATGTCGTGGAACAAAAGAAGGAGTGGTTAAGCTCTTTCACGCCGAGCGTTTAAGAGATAGTGGGAGTATAAGTTATTACTCTTAGTGTCAGGGAAAGTGGATGTTAAGTTCTTTAAATGAACCTTAGGGGAGCCAAATGAGGTTAGGGATCTAATGGTGATCCCACGATATTCAGGTCTTTTTAAGATCTAATACCCAGACTTTAGTTAACATAATTAATTCTCTTCATACCTTATCTTTGGCATATAAATCGACAAATTATGATAACGTTGGATCCTATCCAATATGTATATCTACATATATATATCCATTATAGATTATATTTATATAATATAATCATATATATTAAATCTATAAAGGTATCGCTTCCTTTCCCAAGAATATTATAGTAGTTTATACTATAAGGTGATAACAACTAATTCCTTTTCTTCCTACTTTTTAAGTTTAGAATTAAGAAGACTTTTAACTTAACTCCTTACTTGTATCTTATGAGGCTAGGATAATGATAATCTTAGTTTTCTTAGGGTCACTTAAATCATAGCTATCATCAAACTAAAAGATGACCTCATAACTTATTAGAAGGTTGCGACGAGTAGTCGCTCTCAAATCTATTGCAACGACATTTATAATTTTTTAAGTTCGACCCGTAAATCACTTTAAAACCTTTCAACTTCCCGTGGTATGAAGATGATACTTACTATCGATTGCTAGCTTCTGGTGACAACCCTGCTTATCATCTTTCATCCTACTGGATTTAGTTGTCGTCGCTAAGTTGCATTACCATCATAGTTTACATTCCAGAACTTTAGTAATTAAACCTCGTAAGTCACAAGGTTTACTAGTGGGGCCTTGGCCTTGAGCTCCTCACCAGAAACCAGTACAATAAACAATCACATTCACAAACTACTAGGGCTTAAAGGAGGGATATCACATCTCCTTCCCCTTAAGAATAACACCGTCCTCGGTGTTTTATACTTTTCAGTAATATGTCTTCTTGCTTCGTCATTTCGATTTTGACCTTCTTCGGATTTTCATCAATTTTTTCACAAGTTGCTAATTGGTCACACCTGCATTTCCGTCTACAAAACTGGAATCCCAATAAATTCGTAAAAACTTATCATCAATTCCATACTAAAACTTAGAAACATAAACAATGAGCCCCTTTATTGCAACCTAACATTTGCAAATCGTGGAATATCTTTTATCCTTTGTTTGTGATTTTATTATCATAAACACACTTAATTCCAGTGCTCCAAGAATGTAGACTGTTTAACTTAATCAAAACACATCATTCTCTTGATCCAGGAAATTCTTGCTTAACACCCTATTGCTCACATTAAAATTCTTTCAGAAATTTCTTGTTTAACACTTCAGTGCTCACACAGTAATTCTTTCATGTCTTGCCTAACACCTTAGTGCTCACGCAGCAAACATTTCTTTCATGTCTTGCCTAACACCTTAGTGCTCACGCAGCAAACATTTCTCTTATGTCTTGCCTAACACCTTAGTGCTCACGCAACAAACATTTCTTTTATGTATACTAAGCAGCGTCCTGCCTCCCACATATACATTTTCTTATAGCTTGCCTAGGTCTTACAGCCAACCGATTCTCCGAGAATCCTAGTGGCTGTTCAATCCCTGTTTTTAGGGAGTATTTCAGTGCTATTACAACACTCCTTACACAATTTCCCCTCAAGCCTTCTCTCTTGAGTCCCGTAATTTATTTCCCCAAGCTGCCTTGCTTGAGTCAATTTAATCAATTTATTTCGTCGTATTACCTTCTGTACCCATATGATTACTCTGACCAATCCGGGTCGAGTTTCCTGATAAAAAAATATATCAAATATTTAAAAGAATCCGTAACCGTTGCGATGTGGATCTTAAATCCTCACCCCCCCTTATTTTACCATGCATATATTTATGCTCTTGCATTTTCACAAGCTTCACAGAAATTTCACCATCTGCCAAATTCCACTTGTTAGTATCACTTTATATACAAAATCAAATGTTGTAAGAAGATCCCTTTCTTAAACATAAATCATCTTTCTTAATAAAATATCATATGTAATCATCTAAGATGTCATTTCCTACTACACATAACTAGCTTATAAGATTACATAATTCTTTGAACATGATATAACATTCTTTCTATGATGCTCCCTGGACATTATGATCATTTAACCTCGAATGTTAGCTTTCACCATACAACCCTTTTTGTATACCCTAACTTCATATAGAGATAACCAATTGTCTAAAACAACTTTCATACCTTATACAGATAACCATGTACCTTTGTAAAGGCGACCGCATAGTTCACCTTCATCTGCCGAGGTTCCAGTTTGCTTGTATCATCACGTATTAGTATTATACATGGATCGATATACATATATATATATATATATATCCCACATCTACCCATTGATGGGCGTCAGGCAGTGGTGTGTGGGAAAATAACATTTGCTCGACCACAACATTCAAAGTGTTAGTCGTATAAAGGTAATTAAATCATAAAAACAATCGTATATATAACATATGTTCAACGTCATTTTTCCTTGTTTCATAAAAGCTTATACCTCGATTACTGTCTCAAAGATCACTTCCGATCGACCCTGCAATTTCCATGTCAGCAATGTTTTCCTTAACACATAATAAAATAAAAACAGTCATTCCTTGTGGCAACATAAGGACGTCAGAAGATTACAGCATCCTATTAACCTGTATTTATTTCATGTTGGTTCTAGGTTTCCGAT
Organism: Larix kaempferi; assembly: GCA_027924585.1. NCBI lineage: Eukaryota > Viridiplantae > Streptophyta > Pinopsida > Pinales > Pinaceae > Larix > Larix kaempferi. The sequence goes on along the minus strand of BSBM01001409.1, from coordinate 12,397,018 downwards.
AATCTATCCGTTAACAAAATACTCAATTTGAGGAAACATATAATTGTACATGAATAGCAAGTCATCGTAATTCTTGAGCGAAAATAAAAGTATCACTATTACTCATTGTTTCCCACGTCCATCTTAGTAGAAATTACTAAGTAAGAGGTATATATAACAGGTACTCATGCAATCTCATATTAACGGATTAATATTCACATGTATATGTCATTTTAACCATTTTACTTTTGTTGCACTTATATATAAGGGTACGAGCCAGCTACAATGTCACCAAAATCGTATTATAATTACTTATCCTATACCATTATATACTAGAATGAAATTGATTAGCAAGGAGACTATTAACAAATGTTCTCCTTTATGATTTGACCATTTCCTAGTCATAGAAAAATCACGCTAATTATAATTTTAGGTACCTTTAGTCTAGTTAGACTATGCTACTATCTTCATAACTAGGAATCATTACATACCTCAGTTACATGCTTTATTCCCATTGGCTCCCGTGTAGTATGCACTTTTACAGCTTTTACTATTAAGGTCAAAGGCATTTATACAAAAGAAACTTTATACGAAGAAAGAGAAACAAAAATTTAATCATTGAAACTCAAGACCATCACATTTTCTCAAATCTTAATGGAACTTTAAATTTACTTATAATCCCACTTAACGAATCTTTTCTAGCAGATTTAAGTTTGCTTAAGTAGTCCATCTAAAGCTCCTATTTGGGTATCTTGACGACTAGGTCAGTTAAATCCGATTAATTATATAAAAACAACAAAATGTATAAACCGTACTTCTTATTATAAAGCGGTTGTTGAGACTGAAAGGTGTCAGCTTTTAGGAATGTCATGAGATGTAGAGAAAGTAATAAACATTTGATTCGAACTATCAAGTTGATAGAGTTAGGAGGGTTCCCTTGCATATAAAACTTTTATTTAGAACTAGGATCCCTTACAATAAATCTTTCATAACTCCAACAATCTAGCTATTTTAACTTTCTAACGAGTTATTTCTCGCCATTTCGTAAAACTAATTATAGAGTAAGAGAAAATATTCCTCCATAATATTTTCCAATAACCACTCATACGACTACATAGTGAAACACGTTCACATATAAACAATTCTATGTTATTATAATGCTTCAGAAAGTGGGACATACTTACTTGCGATTCCGAACAACTTGTCGGTTACTTCTTGTCAAGCGTTGAGCTAAATCTACCTCAATATTTATTTCCGAGTGGAGTTCCTCTCCTGGTTCGTCCAACTAATTTCCTCATGCTGAGCCCACTATAGGCCCGAGTGTAGCAACTTGTGCTCTGATACCATATGTAACATACCCATAAGCTAGATTAAAATTTGGTGTATGTCGGAAAAAAAAATTCATTTTAAAAACACACGACTATATAAGTTAACCAAATCATCACGAAATAGCCATGCATTATTCTTCATCAAATCATAAGCTCATATAAGACATAAAAGATAAGCCATCAAATTTATCAAGGAGATTGAAACGCATCAGGTACACATAAGATTGAGACCATATATCCGTGGTTCACCCATTAGAATCAAATACTTCTTTCAATAAAACAATGGTAATAACACCATCATAATCATAAGCGAAACGTTTTATCAACAACCAACCTTGTACATGATCATATACATCAAGTAATCATAACATTTTTACGGGCAGAAACAAGTACTCATACATAAGTCACATTGAGAAACACCATAGAAGCCACAAGAGACAAAATATAACGTGGTTCACCCGTACACGGGCTAGTCCACAAAAGGTGTGTGCATCTTTTATTATTAGGCCAAAAACAATAATAATAAGATTACAACAAGCAACCTAGTTGTTGTAACAAGATTCCTTCCTTCCTATCAAGCCTCTATCACATAGATCTTTTTCATGAATCCACCAAAGGATGCGGCATCTTATATTATTCCTTATATTATTCATCAAAGGGTTTACATTTACAACACGACGATTGCATTGAATCAATTTCCACTTCTCAAGGCCTCTCTCCTAGAGAGTACTTCCAAAACATTCGACACTACATCAGAATTATTGCAGAGATCTATTTTTCTTCGTTAAAAGAATAACTTAACCCTAGTTTTCTTCTAGGTATCCAACTCTACAATAAAACAACGACATAGATCCATTATAAATAGCATAGCTAAATCTATAAATATAGTCAAGAATCTACATCTTACCTAGATTTCTAGACATACTATATATTTATCGTATGGAATGGATACCGTTGCAGTAATTGGACAAATAGAGATCCTAGACAGGGATGCATACCCATTCCGTAGCCGCATATCAATGGAACATATATAGCAGCAATATACATAAACTTGACCTCCCACAGAGATCTATTACTAAAGGAACTCGAGATCTCAACTAGAAAACTATACTTGGCAGTATAGCCGACTTTAATAACTTAGCTTTAAAATCCTGACAGAGTTCAATACTGCAGTTTTTTTTTTTTTTTTTTTTTTTTTTTTTTTTTTTTTCCTGGAGTGAGTTACGACATCACAAGTTTAACTATTCAATCGAATTCCGACTAACATAATAACCCACTTTCTGCGGTTTCAAATCCCCATACAAAGTATAAACAGAGGTCACTATGGAACCGATCTAGCATGCAATATATACAGAGATCTATTTCATAATATAATCATAACTGACTAAGTTTCTCTAGGTTCATCGCATTCATACAGAGTTCTACTCTCCGGTGGTGTGCATAGCAAAGATAGACTATAAAATGATTAATACAACGATTTATGCTAACGAAATAAAAATACAGAGATTCATACTATAATAAAAATACAGAGATTTTCAACAGCGATCTCATCTCATGGTTTGTTATCTATATAAACACTGGTGTTTCCATGCAACCCTTCAATAACTACAGTGATCAAGATATATACATAAAAACTAGGTTTGATCTTCATAATCTATTTGCCATGGGTCAACACTAGTTTCGGAGATCAAATGGCAGAGTTGGATCACATAAATACTTAAAATCTGTGCCAATACTTTAATTAAAAAATACAAATACAGAGATTTTCAACAGCGATCTCATCTCATGGTTTGTTATCTATATAAACACTGGTGTTTCCATGCAACCCTTCAATAACTACAGTGATCAAGATATATACATAAAAACTAGGTTTGATCTTCATAATCTATTTGCCATGGGTCAACACTAGTTTCGAAGATCAAATGGCAGAGTTGGATCACATAAATACTTAAAATCTGTGCAAATACTTTAATTAAAAAAATACAACAACAATTATTGAAGCTGGGGTCATTTCTCTCCTACGGCGAGATCGCTTCCCTAACCCGATTTATACAGAGATTAATATAATTTTCTACAAATAAAAGAAGAGAAATTATTCACAAAAATGTCAAGCATATGGTAACATACATGTTACAAAATACCACCTAAAGTTTGGATCGAGTTCAGCTTCTGTAATGAAGACCACGCATAGCTTGGGATTGAGCCCAGCTTTCTGCAAACCTTCAATAAATGAAATGCAGACTATACAGAACTTAACTCACCACATTCACCGCCTATCGAATAGAAGGGATTTGGGGATCGGGCTTCCTTAGCCATCATTTCCCACGCTAGTTCTCAGGAATCTGACAGGGTTTAGATCATGCACTAAACCATCTTGACAGAAGTCCATACCCATTCTATTAATAAAGTCTTGGGATCGAGCTCCATATGGAAGTCGTCCCTTCCTCATAATATTAAATCACAACATCGCGCAACAAAAGGCAGAGATGGATATATTAACCTTATCATACATTATATGCAGAGATCGGAATAAGATGGTGTATACAGAGGTCGCTTACCTCTTAATGCAGCGATTTCCACTTTTTTAGCTTCCGTTCCTAGATCCCTTACCTCTTAATGCAGAGCACCCATCACATTGCAGTATTTTTCAAAGTTTGCTCTCCGTTGCAAAAGTCATAGTCCTTCAATCGTAGATATCGTCAGTCTCAAACAGATACCATGATGGCGAGTTGAACGAAACTCATTACTTTGGCTCAATCGCACTCCACCTATATAATTGAAAAGAAGTGCAGAAAGAGATGAGTTCTCTCCTCCATCTTCTGCCCCCGCATGAAAAATAATATCAGAAGCCCCAAAAGTTCCCCTAAAACAGAGTCTGCGACCATCTTAAATGGTATTCAAGATTTCAGCTCTTCTTGGAGAGTCCGCCGAACCCACGAGGGAATCCCTCATTTCTCGGTATGTAAATCTGTTGAGTATGTCGTGGAACAAAAGAAGGAGTGGTTAAGCTCTTTCACGCCGAGCGTTTAAGAGATAGTGGGAGTATAAGTTATTACTCTTAGTGTCAGGGAAAGTGGATGTTAAGTTCTTTAAATGAACCTTAGGGGAGCCAAATGAGGTTAGGGATCTAATGGTGATCCCACGATAGTCATGTCTTTTTAAGATCTAATACCCAGACTTTAGTTAACATAATTAATTCTCTTCATACCTTATCTTTGGCATATAAATCGACAAATTATGATAACGTTGGATCCTATCCAATATGTATATCTACATATATATATCCATTATAGATTATATTTATATAATATAATCATATATATTAAATCTATAAAGGTATCGCTTCCTTTCCCAAGAATATTATAGTAGTTTATACTATAAGGTGATAACAACTAATTCCTTTTCTTCCTACTTTTTAAGTTTAGAATTAAGAAGACTTTTAACTTAACTCCTTACTTGTATCTTATGAGGCTAGGATAATGATAATCTTAGTTTTCTTAGGGTCACTTAAATCATAGCTATCATCAAACTAAAAGATGACCTCATAACTTATTAGAAGGTTGCGACGAGTAGTCGCTCTCAAATCTATGGCAACGACATTTATAATTTTTTAAGTTCGACCCGTAAATCACTTTAAAACCTTTCAACTTCCCGTGGTATGAAGATGATACTTACTATCGATTGCTAGCTTCTGGTGACAACCCTGCTTATCATCTTTCATCCTACTGGATTTAGTTGTCGTCGCTAAGTTGCATTACCATCATAGTTTACATTCCAGAACTTTAGTAATTAAACCTCGTAAGTCACAAGGTTTACTAGTGGGGCCTTGGCCTTGAGCTCCTCACCAGAAACCAGTACAATAAACAATCACATTCACAAACTACTAGGGCTTAAAGGAGGGATATCACATCTCCTTCCCCTTAAGAATAACACCGTCCTCGGTGTTTTATACTTTTCAGTAATATGTCTTCTTGCTTCGTCATTTCGATTTTGACCTTCTTCGGATTTTCATCAATTTTTTCACAAGTTGCTAATTGGTCACACCTGCATTTCCGTCTACAAAACTGGAATCCCAATAAATTCGTAAAAACTTATCATCAATTCCATACTAAAACTTAGAAACATAAACAATGAGCCCCTTTATTGCAACCTAACATTTGCAAATCGTGGAATATCTTTTATCCTTTGTTTGTGATTTTATTATCATAAACACACTTAATTCCAGTGCTCCAAGAATGTAGACTGTTTAACTTAATCAAAACACATCATTCTCTTGATCTAGGAAATTCTTGCTTAACACCCTATTGCTCACATTAAAATTCTTTCAGAAATTTCTTGTTTAACACTTCAGTGCTCACACAGTAATTCTTTCATGTCTTGCCTAACACCTTAGTGCTCACGTAGCAAACATTTCTTTCATGTCTTGCCTAACACCTTAGTGCTCACGCAGCAAACATTTCTCTTATGTCTTGCCTAACACCTTAGTGCTCACGCAGCAAACATTTCTTTTATGTATACTAAGCAGCGTCCTGCCTCCCACATATACATTTTCTTATAGCTTGCCTAGGTCTTACAGCCAACCGATTCTCCGAGAATCCTAGTGGCTGTTCAATCCCTGTTTTTAGGGAGTATTTCAGTGCTATTACAACACTCCTTACACAATTTCCCCTCAAGCCTTCTCTCTTGAGTCCCGTAATTTATTTCCCCAAGCTGCCTTGCTTGAGTCAATTTAATCAATTTATTTCCTCGTATTACCTTCTGTACCCATATGATTACTCTGACCAATCCGGGTCGAGTTTCCTGATAAAAAAATATATCAAATATTTAAAAGAATCCGTAACCGTTGCGATGTGGATCTTAAATCCTCACCCCCCCTTATTTTACCATGCATATATTTATGCTCTTGCATTTTCACAAGCTTCACAGAAATTTCACCATCTGCCAAATTCCACTTGTTACTATCACTTTATATACAAAATCAAATGTTGTAAGAAGATCCCTTTCTTAAACATAAATCATCTTTCTTAATAAAATATCATATGTAATCATCTAAGATGTCATTTCCTACTACACATAACTAGCTTATAAGATTACATAATGCTTTGAACATGATATAACATTCTTTCTATAATGCTCCCTGGACATTATGATCATTTAACCTCGAATGTTAGCTTTCACCATACAACCCTTTTTGTATACCCTAACTTCATATAGAGATAACCAATTGTCTAAAACAACTTTCATACCTTATACAGATAACCATGTACCTTTGTAAAGGCGACCGCATAGTTCACCTTCATCTGCCGAGGTTCCAGTTTGCTTGTATCATCACGTATTAGTATTATACATGGATCGATATACATATATATATATATATATATATATCCCACATCTACCCATTGATGGGCGTCAGGCAGTGGTGTGTGGGAAAATAACATTTGCTCGACCACAACATTCAAAGTGTTAGTCGTATAAAGGTAATTAAATCATAAAAACAATCGTATATATAACATATGTTCAACGTCATTTTTCCTTGTTTCATAAAAGCTTATACCTCGATTACTGTCTCAAAGATCACTTCCGATCGACCCTGCAATTTCCATGTCAGCAATGTTTTCCTTAACACATAATAAAATAAAAACAGTCATTCCTTGTGGCAACATAAGGACGTCAGAAGATTACAGCATCCTATTAACCTGTATTTATTTCATGTTGGTTCTAGGTTTCCGATAATCTATCCGTTAACAAAATACTCAATTTGAGGAAACATATAATTGTACATGAATAGCAAGTCATCGTAATTCTTGAGCAAAAATAAAAGTATCACTATTACTCATTGTTTCCCACGTCCATCTTAGTAGAAATTACTAAGTAAGAGGTATATATAACAGGTACTCATGCAATCTCATATTAACGGATTAATATTCACATGTATATGTCATTTTAACCATTTTACTTTTGTTGCACTTATATATAAGGGTACGAGCCAGCTACAATGTCACCAAAATCGTATTATAATTACTTATCCTATACCATTATATACTAGAATGAAATTGATTAGCAAGGAGACTATTAACAAATGTTCTCCTTTATGATTTGACCATTTCCTAGTCATAGAAAAATCACGCTAATTATAATTTTAGGTACCTTTAGTCTAGTTAGACTATGCTACTATCTTCATAACTAGGAATCATTACATACCTCAGTTACATGCTTTATTCCCATTGGCTCCCGTGTAGTATGCACTTTTACAGCTTTTACTATTAAGGTCAAAGGCATTTATACAAAAGAAACTTTATACGAAGAAAGAGAAACAAAAATTTAATCATTGAAACTCAAGACCATCACATTTTCTCAAATCTTAATGGAACTTTAAATTTACTTATAATCCCACTTAACGAATCTTTTCTAGCAGATTTAAGTTTGCTTAAGTAGTCCATCTAAAGCTCCTATTTGGGTATCTTGACGACTAGGTCAGTTAAATCCGATTAATTATATAAAAACAACAAAATGTATAAACCGTACTTCTTATTATAAAGCGGTTGTTGAGACTGAAAGGTGTCAGCTTTTAGGAATGTCATGAGATGTAGAGAAAGTAATAAACATTTGATTCGAACTATCAAGTTGATAGAGTTAGGAGGGTTCCCTTGCATATAAACCTTTTATTTAGAACTAGGATCCCTTACAATAAATCTTTCATAACTCCAACAATCTAGCTATTTTAACTTTCTAACGAGTTATTTCTCGCCATTTCGTAAAACTAATTATAGAGTAAGAGAAAATATTCCTCCATAATATTTTCCAATAACCACTCATACGACTACATAGTGAAACACGTTCACATATAAACAATTCTATGTTATTATAATGCTTCAGAAAGTGGGACATACTTACTTGCGATTCCGAACAACTTGTCGGTTACTTCTTGTCAAGCGTTGAGCTAAATCTACCTCAATATTTATTTCCGAGTGGAGTTCCTCTCCTGGTTCGTCCAACTTATTTCCTCATGCTGAGCCCACTATAGGCCCGAGTGTAGCAACTTGTGCTCTGATACCATATGTAACATACCCATAAGCTAGATTAAAATTTGGTGTAAGTCGGAAAAAAAATTTCATTTTAAAAACACACGACTATATAAGTTAACCAAATCATCACGAAATAGCCATGCATTATTCTTCATCAAATCATAAGCTCATATAAGACATAAAAGATAAGCCATCAAATTTATCAAGGAGATTGAAATGCATCAGGTACACATAAGATTGAGACCATATATCCGTGGTTCACCCATTAGAATCAAATACTTCTTTCAATAAAACAATGGTAATAACACCATCATAATCATAAGCGAAACGTTTTATCAACAACCAACCTTGTACATGATCATATACATCAAGTAATCATAACATTTTTACGGGCAGAAACAAGTACTCATACATAAGTCACATTGAGAAACACCATAGAAGCCACAAGAGACAAAATATAACGTGGTTCACCCGTACACGGGCTAGTCCACAAAAGGTGTGTGCATCTTTTATTATTAGGCCAAAAAGAATAATAATAAGATTACAACAAGCAACCTAGTTGTTGTAACAAGATTCCTTCCTTCCTATCAAGCCTCTATCACATAGATCTTTTTCATGAATCCACCAAAGGATGCGGCATCTTATATTATTCCTTATATTATTCATCAAAGGGTTTACATTTACAACACGACGATTGCATTGAATCAATTTCCACTTCTCAAGGCCTCTCTCCTAGAGAGTACTTCCAAAACATTCGACACTACATCAGAATTATTGCAGAGATCTATTTTTCTTCGTTAAAAGAATAACTTAACCCTAGTTTTCTTCTAGGTATCCAACTCTACAATAAAACAACGACATAGATCCATTATAAATAGCATAGCTAAATCTATAAATATAGTCAAGAATCTACATCTTACCTAGATTTCTAGACATACTATATATTTATCGTATGGAATGGATACCGTTGCAGTAATTGGACAAATAGAGATCCTAGACAGGGATGCATACCCATTCCGTAGCCGCATATCAATGGAACATATATAGCAGCAATATACATAAACTTGACCTCCCACAGAGATCTATTACTAAAGGAACTCGAGATCTCAACTAGAAAACTATACTTGGCAGTATAGCCGACTTTAATAACTTAGCTTTAAAATCCTGACAGAGTTCAATACTGCAGTTTTTTTTTTTTTTTTTTTTTTTTTTTTTTTTTTTTTTTCCTGGAGTGAGTTACGACATCACAAGTTTAACTATTCAATCGAATTCCGACTAACATAATAACCCACTTTCTGCGGTTTCAAATCCCCATACAAAGTATAAACAGAGGTCACTATGGAACCGATCTAGCATGCAATATATACAGAGATCTATTTCATAATATAATCATAACTGACTAAGTTTCTCTAGGTTCATCGCATTCATACAGAGTTCTACTCTCCGGTGGTGTGCATAGCAAAGATAGACTATAAAATGATTAATACAACGATTTATGCTAACGAAATAAAAATACAGAGATTCATACTATAATAAAAATACAGAGATTTTCAACAGCGATCTCATCTCATGGTTTGTTATCTATATAAACACTGGTGTTTCCATGCAACCCTTCAATAACTACAGTGATCAAGATATATACATAAAAACTAGGTTTGATCTTCATAATCTATTTGCCATGGGTCAACACTAGTTTCGGAGATCAAATGGCAGAGTTGGATCACATAAATACTTAAAATCTGTGCCAATACTTTAATTAAAAAATACAAATACAGAGATTTTCAACAGCGATCTCATCTCATGGTTTGTTATCTATATAAACACTGGTGTTTCCATGCAACCCTTCAATAACTACAGTGATCAAGATATATACATAAAAACTAGGTTTGATCTTCATAATCTATTTGCCATGGGTCAACACTAGTTTCGAAGATCAAATGGCAGAGTTGGATCACATAAATACTTAAAATCTGTGCAAATACTTTAATTAAAAAAATACAACAACAATTATTGAAGCTGGGGTCATTTCTCTCCTACGGCGAGATCGCTTCCCTAACCCGATTTATACAGAGATTAATATAATTTTCTACAAATAAAAGAAGAGAAATTATTCACAAAAATGTCAAGCATATGGTAACATACATGTTACAAAATACCACCTAAAGTTTGGATCGAGTTCAGCTTCTGTAATGAAGACCACGCATAGCTTGGGATTGAGCCCAGCTTTCTGCAAACCTTCAATAAATGAAATGCAGACTATACAGAACTTAACTCACCACATTCACCGCCTATCGAATAGAAGGGATTTGGGGATCGGGCTTCCTTAGCCATCATTTCCCACGCTAGTTCTCAGGAATCTGACAGGGTTTAGATCATGCACTAAACCATCTTGACAGAAGTCCATACCCATTCTATTAATAAAGTCTTGGGATCGAGCTCCATATGGAAGTCGTCCCTTCCTCATAATATTAAATCACAACATCGCGCAACAAAAGGCAGAGATGGATATATTAACCTTATCATACATTATATGCAGAGATCGGAATAAGATGGTGTATACAGAGGTCGCTTACCTCTTAATGCAGCGATTTCCACTTTTTTAGCTTCCGTTCCTAGATCCCTTACCTCTTAATGCAGAGCACCCATCACATTGCAGTATTTTTCAAAGTTTGCTCTCCGTTGCAAAAGTCATAGTCCTTCAATCGTAGATATCGTCAGTCTCAAACAGATACCATGATGGCGAGTTGAACGAAACTCATTACTTTGGCTCAATCGCACTCCACCTATATAATTGAAAAGAAGTGCAGAAAGAGATGAGTTCTCTCCTCCCTCTTCTGCCCCCGCATGAAAAATAATATCAGAAGCCCCAAAAGTTCCCCTAAAACAGAGTCTGCGACCATCTTAAATGGTATTCAAGATTTCAGCTCTTCTTGGAGAGTCCGCCGAACCCACGAGGGAATCCCTCATTTCTCGGTATGTAAATCTGTTGAGTATGTCGTGGAACAAAAGAAGGAGTGGTTAAGCTCTTTCACGCCGAGCGTTTAAGAGATAGTGGGAGTATAAGTTATTACTCTTAGTGTCAGGGAAAGTGGATGTTAAGTTCTTTAAATGAACCTTAGGGGAGCCAAATGAGGTTAGGGATCTAATGGTGATCCCACGATAGTCATGTCTTTTTAAGATCTAATACCCAGACTTTAGTTAACATAATTAATTCTCTTCATACCTTATCTTTGGCATATAAATCGACAAATTATGATAACGTTGGATCCTATCCAATATGTATATCTACATATATATATCCATTATAGATTATATTTATATAATATAATCATATATATTAAATCTATAAAGGTATTGCTTCCTTTCCCAAGAATATTATAGTAGTTTATACTATAAGGTGATAACAACTAATTCCTTTTCTTCCTACTTTTTAAGTTTAGAATTAAGAAGACTTTTAACTTAACTCCTTACTTGTATCTTATGAGGCTAGGATAATGATAATCTTAGTTTTCTTAGGGTCACTTAAATCATAGCTATCATCAAACTAAAAGATGACCTCATAACTTATTAGAAGGTTGCGACGAGTAGTCGCTCTCAAATCTATGGCAACGACATTTATAATTTTTTATGTTCGACCCGTAAATCACTTTAAAACCTTTCAACTTCCCGTGGTATGAAGATGATACTTACTATCGATTGCTAGCTTCTGGTGACAACCCTGCTTATCATCTTTCATCCTACTGGATTTAGTTGTCGTCGCTAAGTTGCATTACCATCATAGTTTACATTCCAGAACTTTAGTAATTAAACCTCGTAAGTCACAAGGTTTACTAGTGGGGCCTTGGCCTTGAGCTCCTCACCAGAAACCAGTACAATAAACAATCACATTCACAAACTACTAGGGCTTAAAGGAGGGATATCACATCTCCTTCCCCTTAAGAATAACACCGTCCTCGGTGTTTTATACTTTTCAGTAATATGTCTTCTTGCTTCGTCATTTCGATTTTGACCTTCTTCGGATTTTCATCAATTTTTTCACAAGTTGCTAATTGGTCACACCTGCATTTCCGTCTACAAAACTGGAATCCCAATAAATTCGTAAAAACTTATCATCAATTCCATACTAAAACTTAGAAACATAAACAATGAGCCCCTTTATTGCAACCTAACATTTGCAAATCGTGGAATATCTTTTATCCTTTGTTTGTGATTTTATTATCATAAACACACTTAATTCCAGTGCTCCAAGAATGTAGACTGTTTAACTTAATCAAAACACATCATTCTCTTGATCCAGGAAATTCTTGCTTAACACCCTATTGCTCACATTAAAATTCTTTCAGAAATTTCTTGTTTAACACTTCAGTGCTCACACAGTAATTCTTTCATGTCTTGCCTAACACCTTAGTGCTCACGCAGCAAACATTTCTTTCATGTCTTGCCTAACACCTTAGTGCTCACGCAGCAAACATTTCTCTTATGTCTTGCCTAACACCTTAGTGCTCACGCAGCAAACATTTCTTTTATGTATACTAAGCAGCGTCCTGCCTCCCACATATACATTTTCTTATAGCTTGCCTAGGTCTTACAGCCAACCGATTCTCCGAGAATCCTAGTGGCTGTTCAATCCCTGTTTTTAGGGAGTATTTCAGTGCTATTACAACACTCCTTACACAATTTCCCCTCAAGCCTTCTCTCTTGAGTCCCGTAATTTATTTCCCCAAGCTGCCTTGCTTGAGTCAATTTAATCAATTTATTTCCTCGTATTACCTTCTGTACCCATATGATTACTCTGACCAATCCGGGTCGAGTTTCCTGATAAAAAAATATATCAAATATTTAAAAGAATCCGTAACCGTTGCGATGTGGATCTTAAATCCTCACCCCCCCTTATTTTACCATGCATATATTTATGCTCTTGCATTTTCACAAGCTTCACAGAAATTTCACCATCTGCCAAATTCCACTTGTTAGTATCACTTTATATACAAAATCAAATGTTGTAAGAAGATCCCTTTCTTAAACATAAATCATCTTTCTTAATAAAATATCATATGTAATCATCTAAGATGTCATTTCCTACTACACATAACTAGCTTATAAGATTACATAATGCTTTGAACATGATATAACATTCTTTCTATAATGCTCCCTGGACATTATGATCATTTAACCTCGAATGTTAGCTTTCACCATACAACCCTTTTTGTATACCCTAACTTCATATAGAGATAACCAATTGTCTAAAACAACTTTCATACCTTATACAGATAACCATGTACCTTTGTAAAGGCGACCGCATAGTTCACCTTCATCTGCCGAGGTTCCAGTTTGCTTGTATCATCACGTATTAGTATTATACATGGATCGATATACATATATATATATATATATATATATCCCACATCTACCCATTGATGGGCGTCAGGCAGTGGTGTGTGGGAAAATAACATTTGCTCGACCACAACATTCAAAGTGTTAGTCGTATAAAGGTAATTAAATCATAAAAACAATCGTATATATAACATATGTTCAACGTCATTTTTCCTTGTTTCATAAAAGCTTATACCTCGATTACTGTCTCAAAGATCACTTCCGATCGACCCTGCAATTTCCATGTCAGCAATGTTTTCCTTAACACATAATAAAATAAAAACAGTCATTCCTTGTGGCAACATAAGGACGTCAGAAGATTACAGCATCCTATTAACCTGTATTTATTTCATGTTGGTTCTAGGTTTCCGATAATCTATCCGTTAACAAAATACTCAATTTGAGGAAACATATAATTGTACATGAATAGCAAGTCATCGTAATTCTTGAGCAAAAATAAAAGTATCACTATTACTCATTGTTTCCCACGTCCATCTTAGTAGAAATTACTAAGTAAGAGGTATATATAACAGGTACTCATGCAATCTCATATTAACGGATTAATATTCACATGTATATGTCATTTTAACCATTTTACTTTTGTTGCACTTATATATAAGGGTACGAGCCAGCTACAATGTCACCAAAATCGTATTATAATTACTTATCCTATACCATTATATACTAGAATGAAATTGATTAGCAAGGAGACTATTAACAAATGTTCTCCTTTATGATTTGACCATTTCCTAGTCATAGAAAAATCACGCTAATTATAATTTTAGGTACCTTTAGTCTAGTTAGACTATGCTACTATCTTCATAACTAGGAATCATTACATACCTCAGTTACATGCTTTATTCCCATTGGCTCCCGTGTAGTATGCACTTTTACAGCTTTTACTATTAAGGTCAAAGGCATTTATACAAAAGAAACTTTATACGAAGAAAGAGAAACAAAAATTTAATCATTGAAACTCAAGACCATCACATTTTCTCAAATCTTAATGGAACTTTAAATTTACTTATAATCCCACTTAACGAATCTTTTCTAGCAGATTTAAGTTTGCTTAAGTAGTCCATCTAAAGCTCCTATTTGGGTATCTTGACGACTAGGTCAGTTAAATCCGATTAATTATATAAAAACAACAAAATGTATAAACCGTACTTCTTATTATAAAGCGGTTGTTGAGACTGAAAGGTGTCAGCTTTTAGGAATGTCATGAGATGTAGAGAAAGTAATAAACATTTGATTCGAACTATCAAGTTGATAGAGTTAGGAGGGTTCCCTTGCATATAAACCTTTTATTTAGAACTAGGATCCCTTACAATAAATCTTTCATAACTCCAACAATCTAGCTATTTTAACTTTCTAACGAGTTATTTCTCGCCATTTCGTAAAACTAATTATAGAGTAAGAGAAAATATTCCTCCATAATATTTTCCAATAACCACTCATACGACTACATAGTGAAACACGTTCACATATAAACAATTCTATGTTATTATAATGCTTCAGAAAGTGGGACATACTTACTTGCGATTCCGAACAACTTGTCGGTTACTTCTTGTCAAGCGTTGAGCTAAATCTACCTCAATATTTATTTCCGAGTGGAGTTCCTCTCCTGGTTCGTCCAACTTATTTCCTCATGCTGAGCCCACTATAGGCCCGAGTGTAGCAACTTGTGCTCTGATACCATATGTAACATACCCATAAGCTAGATTAAAATTTGGTGTATGTCGGAAAAAAAATTTCATTTTAAAAACACACGACTATATAAGTTAACCAAATCATCACGAAATAGCCATGCATTATTCTTCATCAAATCATAAGCTCATATAAGACATAAAAGATAAGCCATCAAATTTATCAAGGAGATTGAAACGCATCAGGTACACATAAGATTGAGACCATATATCCGTGGTTCACCCATTAGAATCAAATACTTCTTTCAATAAAACAATGGTAATAACACCATCATAATCATAAGCGAAATGTTTTATCAACAACCAACCTTGTACATGATCATATACATCAAGTAATCATAACATTTTTACGGGCAGAAACAAGTACTCATACATAAGTCACATTGAGAAACACCATAGAAGCCACAAGAGACAAAATATAACGTGGTTCACCCGTACACGGGCTAGTCCACAAAAGGTGTGTGCATCTTTTATTATTAGGCCAAAAAGAATAATAATAAGATTACAACAAGCAACCTAGTTGTTGTAACAAGATTCCTTCCTTCCTATCAAGCCTCTATCACATAGATCTTTTTCATGAATCCACCAAAGGATGCGGCATCTTATATTATTCCTTATATTATTCATCAAAGGGTTTACATTTACAACACGACGATTGCATTGAATCAATTTCCACTTCTCAAGGCCTCTCTCCTAGAGAGTACTTCCAAAACATTCGACACTACATCAGAATTATTGCAGAGATCTATTTTTCTTCGTTAAAAGAATAACTTAACCCTAGTTTTCTTCTAGGTATCCAACTCTACAATAAAACAACGACATAGATCCATTATAAATAGCATAGCTAAATCTATAAATATAGTCAAGAATCTACATCTTACCTAGATTTCTAGACATACTATATATTTATCATATGGAATGGATACCGTTGCAGTAATTGGACAAATAGAGATCCTAGACAGAGATGCATACCATTCCGTAGCCGCATATCAATGGAACATATATAGCAGCAATATACATAAACTTGACCTCCCACAGAGATCTATTACTAAAGGAACTCGAGATCTCAACTAGAAAACTATACTTGGCAGTATAGCCGACTTTAATAACTTAGCTTTAAAATCCTGACAGAGTTCAATACTGCAGTTTTTTTTTTTTTTTTTTTTTTTTTTTTTTTTTTTTTTTTTTTTTTTTTTTTTTTTCTTTTTTCTGGAGTGAGTTACGACATCACAAGTTTAACTATTCAATCGAATTCCGACTAACATAATAACCCACTTTCTGCGGTTTCAAATCCCCATACAAAGTATAAACAGAGGTCACTATGGAACCGATCTAGCATGCAATATATACAGAGATCTATTTCATAATATAATCATAACTGACTAAGTTTCTCCAGGTTCATCGCATCCATACAGAGTTCTACTCTCCGGTGGTGTGCATAGCAAAGATAGACTATAAAATGATTAATACAACGATTTATGCTAACGAAATAAAAATACAGAGATTCATACTATAATAAAAATACAGAGATTTTCAACAGCGATCTCATCTCATGGTTTGTTATCTATATAAACACTGGTGTTTCCATGCAACCCTTCAATAACTACAGTGATCAAGATATATACATAAAAACTAGGTTTGATCTTCATAATCTATTTGCCATGGGTCAACACTAGTTTCGAAGATCAAATGGCAGAGTTGGATCACATAAATACTTAAAATCTGTGCAAATACTTTAATTAAAAAAATACAACAACAATTATTGAAGCTGGGGTCATTTCTCTCCTACGGCGAGATCGCTTCCCTAACCCGATTTATACAGAGATTAATATAATTTTCTACAAATAAAAGAAGAGAAATTATTCACAAAAATGTCAAGCATATGGTAACATACATGTTACAAAATACCACCTAAAGTTTGGATCGAGTTCAGCTTCTGTAATGAAGACCACGCATAGCTTGGGATTGAGCCCAGCTTTCTGCAAACCTTCAATAAATGAAATGCAGACTATACAGAACTTAACTCACCACATTCACCGCCTATCGAATAGAAGGGATTTGGGGATCGGGCTTCCTTAGCCATCATTTCCCACGCTAGTTCTCAGGAATCTGACAGGGTTTAGATCATGCACTAAACCATCTTGACAGAAGTCCATACCCATTCTATTAATAAAGTCTTGGGATCGAGCTCCATATGGAAGTCGTCCCTTCCTCATAATATTAAATCACAACATCGCGCAACAAAAGGCAGAGATGGATATATTAACCTTATCATACATTATATGCAGAGATCGGAATAAGATGGTGTATACAGAGGTCGCTTACCTCTTAATGCAGCGATTTCCACTTTTTTAGCTTCCGTTCCTAGATCCCTTACCTCTTAATGCAGAGCACCCATCACATTGCAGTATTTTTCAAAGTTTGCTCTCCGTTGCAAAAGTCATAGTCCTTCAATCGTAGATATCGTCAGTCTCAAACAGATACCATGATGGCGAGTTGAACGAAACTCATTACTTTGGCTCAATCGCACTCCACCTATATAATTGAAAAGAAGTGCAGAAAGAGATGAGTTCTCTCCTCCCTCTTCTGCCCCCGCATGAAAAATAATATCAGAAGCCCCAAAAGTTCCCCTAAAACAGAGTCTGCGACCATCTTAAATGGTATTCAAGATTTCAGCTCTTCTTGGAGAGTCCGCCGAACCCACGAGGGAATCCCTCATTTCTCGGTATGTAAATCTGTTGAGTATGTCGTGGAACAAAAGAAGGAGTGGTTAAGCTCTTTCACGCCGAGCGTTTAAGAGATAGTGGGAGTATAAGTTATTACTCTTAGTGTCAGGGAAAGTGGATGTTAAGTTCTTTAAATGAACCTTAGGGGAGCCAAATGAGGTTAGGGATCTAATGGTGATCCCACGATAGTCAGGTCTTTTTAAGATCTAATACCCAGACTTTAGTTAACATAATTAATTCTCTTCATACCTTATCTTTGGCATATAAATCGACAAATTATGATAACGTTGGATCCTATCCAATATGTATATCTACATATATATATCCATTATAGATTATATTTATATAATATAATCATATATATTAAATCTATAAAGGTATCGCTTCCTTTCCCAAGAATATTATAGTAGTTTATACTATAAGGTGATAACAACTAATTCCTTTTCTTCCTACTTTTTAAGTTTAGAATTAAGAAGACTTTTAACTTAACTCCTTACTTGTATCTTATGAGGCTAGGATAATGATAATCTTAGTTTTCTTAGGGTCACTTAAATCATAGCTATCATCAAACTAAAAGATGACCTCATAACTTATTAGAAGGTTGCGACGAGTAGTCGCTCTCAAATCTATGGCAACGACATTTATAATTTTTTAAGTTCGACCCGTAAATCACTTTAAAACCTTTCAACTTCCCGTGGTATGAAGATGATACTTACTATCGATTGCTAGCTTCTGGTGACAACCCTGCTTATCATCTTTCATCCTACTGGATTTAGTTGTCGTCGCTAAGTTGCATTACCATCATAGTTTACATTCCAGAACTTTAGTAATTAAACCTCGTAAGTCACAAGGTTTACTAGTGGGGCCTTGGCCTTGAGCTCCTCACCAGAAACCAGTACAATAAACAATCACATTCACAAACTACTAGGGCTTAAAGGAGGGATATCACATCTCCTTCCCCTTAAGAATAACACCGTCCTCGGTGTTTTATACTTTTCAGTAATATGTCTTCTTGCTTCGTCATTTCGATTTTGACCTTCTTCGGATTTTCATCAATTTTTTCACAAGTTGCTAATTGGTCACACCTGCATTTCCGTCTACAAAACTGGAATCCCAATAAATTCGTAAAAACTTATCATCAATTCCATACTAAAACTTAGAAACATAAACAATGAGCCCCTTTATTGCAACCTAACATTTGCAAATCGTGGAATATCTTTTATCCTTTGTTTGTGATTTTATTATCATAAACACACTTAATTCCAGTGCTCCAAGAATGTAGACTGTTTAACTTAATCAAAACACATCATTCTCTTGATCTAGGAAATTCTTGCTTAACACCCTATTGCTCACATTAAAATTCTTTCAGAAATTTCTTGTTTAACACTTCAGTGCTCACACAGTAATTCTTTCATGTCTTGCCTAACACCTTAGTGCTCACGTAGCAAACATTTCTTTCATGTCTTGCCTAACACCTTAGTGCTCACGCAGCAAACATTTCTCTTATGTCTTGCCTAACACCTTAGTGCTCACGCAGCAAACATTTCTTTTATGTATACTAAGCAGCGTCCTGCCTCCCACATATACATTTTCTTATAGCTTGCCTAGGTCTTACAGCCAACCGATTCTCCGAGAATCCTAGTGGCTGTTCAATCCCTGTTTTTAGGGAGTATTTCAGTGCTATTACAACACTCCTTACACAATTTCCCCTCAAGCCTTCTCTCTTGAGTCCCGTAATTTATTTCCCCAAGCTGCCTTGCTTGAGTCAATTTAATCAATTTATTTCCTCGTATTACCTTCTGTACCCATATGATTACTCTGACCAATCCGGGTCGAGTTTCCTGATAAAAAAATATATCAAATATTTAAAAGAATCCGTAACCGTTGCGATGTGGATCTTAAATCCTCACCCCCCCTTATTTTACCATGCATATATTTATGCTCTTGCATTTTCACAAGCTTCACAGAAATTTCACCATCTGCCAAATTCCACTTGTTACTATCACTTTATATACAAAATCAAATGTTGTAAGAAGATCCCTTTCTTAAAGATAAATCATCTTTCTTAATAAAATATCATATGTAATCATCTAAGATGTCATTTCCTACTACACATAACTAGCTTATAAGATTACATAATGCTTTGAACATGATATAACATTCTTTCTATAATGCTCCCTGGACATTATGATCATTTAACCTCGAATGTTAGCTTTCACCATACAACCCTTTTTGTATACCCTAACTTCATATAGAGATAACCAATTGTCTAAAACAACTTTCATACCTTATACAGATAACCATGTACCTTTGTAAAGGCGACCGCATAGTTCACCTTCATCTGCCGAGGTTCCAGTTTGCTTGTATCATCACGTATTAGTATTATACATGGATCGATATACATATATATATATATATATATATATCCCACATCTACCCATTGATGGGCGTCAGGCAGTGGTGTGTGGGAAAATAACATTTGCTCGACCACAACATTCAAAGTGTTAGTCGTATAAAGGTAATTAAATCATAAAAACAATCGTATATATAACATATGTTCAACGTCATTTTTCCTTGTTTCATAAAAGCTTATACCTCGATTACTGTCTCAAAGATCACTTCCGATCGACCCTGCAATTTCCATGTCAGCAATGTTTTCCTTAACACATAATAAAATAAAAACAGTCATTCCTTGTGGCAACATAAGGACGTCAGAAGATTACAGCATCCTATTAACCTGTATTTATTTCATGTTGGTTCTAGGTTTCCGATAATCTATCCGTTAACAAAATACTCAATTTGAGGAAACATATAATTGTACATGAATAGCAAGTCATCGTAATTCTTGAGCAAAAATAAAAGTATCACTATTACTCATTGTTTCCCACGTCCATCTTAGTAGAAATTACTAAGTAAGAGGTATATATAACAGGTACTCATGCAATCTCATATTAACGGATTAATATTCACATGTATATGTCATTTTAACCATTTTACTTTTGTTGCACTTATATATAAGGGTACGAGACAGCTACAATGTCACCAAAATCGTATTATAATTACTTATCCTATACCATTATATACTAGAATGAAATTGATTAGCAAGGAGACTATTAACAAATGTTCTCCTTTATGATTTGACCATTTCCTAGTCATAGAAAAATCACGCTAATTATAATTTTAGGTACCTTTAGTCTAGTTAGACTATGCTACTATCTTCATAACTAGGAATCATTACATACCTCAGTTACATGCTTTATTCCCATTGGCTCCCATGTAGTATGCACTTTTACAGCTTTTACTATTAAGGTCAAAGGCATTTATACAAAAGAAACTTTATACGAAGAAAGAGAAACAAAAATTTAATCATTGAAACTCAAGACCATCACATTTTCTCAAATCTTAATGGAACTTTAAATTTACTTATAATCCCACTTAACGAATCTTTTCTAGCAGATTTAAGTTTGCTTAAGTAGTCCATCTAAAGCTCCTATTTGGGTATCTTGACGACTAGGTCAGTTAAATCCGATTAATTATATAAAAACAACAAAATGTATAAACCGTACTTCTTATTATAAAGCGGTTGTTGAGACTGAAAGGTGTCAGCTTTTAGGAATGTCATGAGATGTAGAGAAAGTAATAAACATTTGATTCGAACTATCAAGTTGATAGAGTTAGGAGGGTTCCCTTGCATATAAACCTTTTATTTAGAACTAGGATCCCTTACAATAAATCTTTCATAACTCCAACAATCTAGCTATTTTAACTTTCTAACGAGTTATTTCTCGCCATTTCGTAAAACTAATTATAGAGTAAGAGAAAATATTCCTCCATAATATTTTCCAATAACCACTCATACGACTACATAGTGAAACACGTTCACATATAAACAATTCTATGTTATTATAATGCTTCAGAAAGTGGGACATACTTACTTGCGATTCCGAACAACTTGTCGGTTACTTCTTGTCAAGCGTTGAGCTAAATCTACCTCAATATTTATTTCCGAGTGGAGTTCCTCTCCTGGTTCGTCCAACTTATTTCCTCATGCTGAGCCCACTATAGGCCCGAGTGTAGCAACTTGTGCTCTGATACCATATGTAACATACCCATAAGCTAGATTAAAATTTGGTGTATGTCGGAAAAAAAATTTCATTTTAAAAACACACGACTATATAAGTTAACCAAATCATCACGAAATAGCCATGCATTATTCTTCATCAAATCATAAGCCCATATAAGACATAAAAGATAAGCCATCAAATTTATCAAGGAGATTGAAATGCATCAGGTACACATAAGATTGAGACCATATATCCGTGGTTCACCCATTAGAATCAAATACTTCTTTCAATAAAACAATGGTAATAACACCATCATAATCATAAGCGAAACGTTTTATCAACAACCAACCTTGTACATGATCATATACATCAAGTAATCATAACATTTTTACGGGCAGAAACAAGTACTCATACATAAGTCACATTGAGAAACACCATAGAAGCCACAAGAGACAAAATATAACGTGGTTCACCCGTACACGGGCTAGTCCACAAAAGGTGTGTGCATCTTTTATTATTAGGCCAAAAAGAATAATAATAAGATTACAACAAGCAACCTAGTTGTTGTAACAAGATTCCTTCCTTCCTATCAAGCCTCTATCACATAGATCTTTTTCATGAATCCACCAAAGGATGCGGCATCTTATATTATTCCTTATATTATTCATCAAAGGGTTTACATTTACAACACGACGATTGCATTGAATCAATTTCCACTTCTCAAGGCCTCTCTCCTAGAGAGTACTTCCAAAACATTCGACACTACATCAGAATTATTGCAGAGATCTATTTTTCTTCGTTAAAAGAATAACTTAACCCTAGTTTTCTTCTAGGTATCCAACTCTACAATAAAACAACGACATAGATCCATTATAAATAGCATAGCTAAATCTATAAATATAGTCAAGAATCTACATCTTACCTAGATTTCTAGACATACTATATATTTATCGTATGGAATGGATACCGTTGCAGTAATTGGACAAATAGAGATCCTAGACAGGGATGCATACCCATTCCGTAGCCGCATATCAATGGAACATATATAGCAGCAATATACATAAACTTGACCTCCCACAGAGATCTATTACTAAAGGAACTCGAGATCTCAACTAGAAAACTATACTTGGCAGTATAGCCGACTTTAATAACTTAGCTTTAAAATCCTGACAGAGTTCAATACTGCAGTTTTTTTTTTTTTTTCCTGGAGTGAGTTACGACATCACAAGTTTAACTATTCAATCGAATTCCGACTAACATAATAACCCACTTTCTGCGGTTTCAAATCCCCATACAAAGTATAAACAGAGGTCACTATGGAACCGATCTAGCATGCAATATATACAGAGATCTATTTCATAATATAATCATAACTGACTAAGTTTCTCTAGGTTCATCGCATTCATACAGAGTTCTACTCTCCGGTGGTGTGCATAGCAAAGATAGACTATAAAATGATTAATACAACGATTTATGCTAACGAAATAAAAATACAGAGATTCATACTATAATAAAAATACAGAGATTTTCAACAGCGATCTCATCTCATGGTTTGTTATCTATATAAACACTGGTGTTTCCATGCAACCCTTCAATAACTACAGTGATCAAGATATATACATAAAAACTAGGTTTGATCTTCATAATCTATTTGCCATGGGTCAACACTAGTTTCGGAGATCAAATGGCAGAGTTGGATCACATAAATACTTAAAATCTGTGCCAATACTTTAATTAAAAAATACAAATACAGAGATTTTCAACAGCGATCTCATCTCATGGTTTGTTATCTATATAAACACTGGTGTTTCCATGCAACCCTTCAATAACTACAGTGATCAAGATATATACATAAAAACTAGGTTTGATCTTCATAATCTATTTGCCATGGGTCAACACTAGTTTCGAAGATCAAATGGCAGAGTTGGATCACATAAATACTTAAAATCTGTGCAAATACTTTAATTAAAAAAATACAACAACAATTATTGAAGCTGGGGTCATTTCTCTCCTACGGCGAGATCGCTTCCCTAACCCGATTTATACAGAGATTAATATAATTTTCTACAAATAAAAGAAGAGAAATTATTCACAAAAATGTCAAGCATATGGTAACATACATGTTACAAAATACCACCTAAAGTTTGGATCGAGTTCAGCTTCTGTAATGAAGACCACGCATAGCTTGGGATTGAGCCCAGCTTTCTGCAAACCTTCAATAAATGAAATGCAGACTATACAGAACTTAACTCACCACATTCACCGCCTATCGAATAGAAGGGATTTGGGGATCGGGCTTCCTTAGCCATCATTTCCCACGCTAGTTCTCAGGAATCTGACAGGGTTTAGATCATGCACTAAACCATCTTGACAGAAGTCCATACCCATTCTATTAATAAAGTCTTGGGATCGAGCTCCATATGGAAGTCGTCCCTTCCTCATAATATTAAATCACAACATCGCGCAACAAAAGGCAGAGATGGATATATTAACCTTATCATACATTATATGCAGAGATCGGAATAAGATGGTGTATACAGAGGTCGCTTACCTCTTAATGCAGCGATTTCCACTTTTTTAGCTTCCGTTCCTAGATCCCTTACCTCTTAATGCAGAGCACCCATCACATTGCAGTATTTTTCAAAGTTTGCTCTCCGTTGCAAAAGTCATAGTCCTTCAATCGTAGATATCGTCAGTCTCAAACAGATACCATGATGGCGAGTTGAACGAAACTCATTACTTTGGCTCAATCGCACTCCACCTATATAATTGAAAAGAAGTGCAGAAAGAGATGAGTTCTCTCCTCCCTCTTCTGCCCCCGCATGAAAAATAATATCAGAAGCCCCAAAAGTTCCCCTAAAACAGAGTCTGCGACCATCTTAAATGGTATTCAAGATTTCAGCTCTTCTTGGAGAGTCCGCCGAACCCACGAGGGAATCCCTCATTTCTCGGTATGTAAATCTGTTGAGTATGTCGTGGAACAAAAGAAGGAGTGGTTAAGCTCTTTCACGCCGAGCGTTTAAGAGATAGTGGGAGTATAAGTTATTACTCTTAGTGTCAGGGAAAGTGGATGTTAAGTTCTTTAAATGAACCTTAGGGGAGCCAAATGAGGTTAGGGATCTAATGGTGATCCCACGATAGTCATGTCTTTTTAAGATCTAATACCCAGACTTTAGTTAACATAATTAATTCTCTTCATACCTTATCTTTGGCATATAAATCGACAAATTATGATAACGTTGGATCCTATCCAATATGTATATCTACATATATATATCCATTATAGATTATATTTATATAATATAATCATATATATTAAATCTATAAAGGTATTGCTTCCTTTCCCAAGAATATTATAGTAGTTTATACTATAAGGTGATAACAACTAATTCCTTTTCTTCCTACTTTTTAAGTTTAGAATTAAGAAGACTTTTAACTTAACTCCTTACTTGTATCTTATGAGGCTAGGATAATGATAATCTTAGTTTTCTTAGGGTCACTTAAATCATAGCTATCATCAAACTAAAAGATGACCTCATAACTTATTAGAAGGTTGCGACGAGTAGTCGCTCTCAAATCTATGGCAACGACATTTATAATTTTTTAAGTTCGACCCGTAAATCACTTTAAAACCTTTCAACTTCCCGTGGTATGAAGATGATACTTACTATCGATTGCTAGCTTCTGGTGACAACCCTGCTTATCATCTTTCATCCTACTGGATTTAGGTGTCGTCGCTAAGTTGCATTACCATCATAGTTTACATTCCAGAACTTTAGTAATTAAACCTCGTAAGTCACAAGGTTTACTAGTGGGGCCTTGGCCTTGAGCTCCTCACCAGAAACCAGTACAATAAACAATCACATTCACAAACTACTAGGGCTTAAAGGAGGGATATCACATCTCCTTCCCCTTAAGAATAACACCGTCCTCGGTGTTTTATACTTTTCAGTAATATGTCTTCTTGCTTCGTCATTTCGATTTTGACCTTCTTCGGATTTTCATCAATTTTTTCACAAGTTGCTAATTGGTCACACCTGCATTTCCGTCTACAAAACTGGAATCCCAATAAATTCGTAAAAACTTATCATCAATTCCATACTAAAACTTAGAAACATAAACAATGAGCCCCTTTATTGCAACCTAACATTTGCAAATCGTGGAATATCTTTTATCCTTTGTTTGTGATTTTATTATCATAAACACACTTAATTCCAGTGCTCCAAGAATGTAGACTGTTTAACTTAATCAAAACACATCATTCTCTTGATCCAGGAAATTCTTGCTTAACACCCTATTGCTCACATTAAAATTCTTTCAGAAATTTCTTGTTTAACACTTCAGTGCTCACACAGTAATTCTTTCATGTCTTGCCTAACACCTTAGTGCTCACGCAGCAAACATTTCTTTCATGTCTTGCCTAACACCTTAGTGCTCACGCAGCAAACATTTCTCTTATGTCTTGCCTAACACCTTAGTGCTCACGCAGCAAACATTTCTTTTATGTATACTAAGCAGCGTCCTGCCTCCCACATATACATTTTCTTATAGCTTGCCTAGGTCTTACAGCCAACCGATTCTCCGAGAATCCTAGTGGCTGTTCAATCCCTGTTTTTAGGGAGTATTTCAGTGCTATTACAACACTCCTTACACAATTTCCCCTCAAGCCTTCTCTCTTGAGTCCCGTAATTTATTTCCCCAAGCTGCCTTGCTTGAGTCAATTTAATCAATTTATTTCCTCGTATTACCTTCTGTACCCATATGATTACTCTGACCAATCCGGGTCGAGTTTCCTGATAAAAAAATATATCAAATATTTAAAAGAATCCGTAACCGTTGCGATGTGGATCTTAAATCCTCACCCCCCCTTATTTTACCATGCATATATTTATGCTCTTGCATTTTCACAAGCTTCACAGAAATTTCACCATCTGCCAAATTCCACTTGTTAGTATCACTTTATATACAAAATCAAATGTTGTAAGAAGATCCCTTTCTTAAACATAAATCATCTTTCTTAATAAAATATCATATGTAATCATCTAAGATGTCATTTCCTACTACACATAACTAGCTTATAAGATTACATAATGCTTTGAACATGATATAACATTCTTTCTATAATGCTCCCTGGACATTATGATCATTTAACCTCGAATGTTAGCTTTCACCATACAACCCTTTTTGTATACCCTAACTTCATATAGAGATAACCAATTGTCTAAAACAACTTTCATACCTTATACAGATAACCATGTACCTTTGTAAAGGCGACCGCATAGTTCACCTTCATCTGCCGAGGTTCCAGTTTGCTTGTATCATCACGTATTAGTATTATACATGGATCGATATACATATATATATATATATATATATCCCACATCTACCCATTGATGGGCATCAGGCAGTGGTGTGTGGGAAAATAACATTTGCTCGACCACAACATTCAAAGTGTTAGTCGTATAAAGGTAATTAAATCATAAAAACAATCGTATATATAACATATGTTCAACGTCATTTTTCCTTGTTTCATAAAAGCTTATACCTCGATTACTGTCTCAAAGATCACTTCCGATCGACCCTGCAATTTCCATGTCAGCAATGTTTTCCTTAACACATAATAAAATAAAAACAGTCATTCCTTGTGGCAACATAAGGACGTCAGAAGATTACAGCATCCTATTAACCTGTATTTATTTCATGTTGGTTCTAGGTTTCCGATAATCTATCCGTTAACAAAATACTCAATTTGAGGAAACATATAATTGTACATGAATAGCAAGTCATCGTAATTCTTGAGCAAAAATAAAAGTATCACTATTACTCATTGTTTCCCACGTCCATCTTAGTAGAAATTACTAAGTAAGAGGTATATATAACAGGTACTCATGCAATCTCATATTAACGGATTAATATTCACATGTATATGTCATTTTAACCATTTTACTTTTGTTGCACTTATATATAAGGGTACGAGCCAGCTACAATGTCACCAAAATCGTATTATAATTACTTATCCTATACCATTATATACTAGAATGAAATTGATTAGCAAGGAGACTATTAACAAATGTTCTCCTTTATGATTTGACCATTTCCTAGTCATAGAAAAATCACGCTAATTATAATTTTAGGTACCTTTAGTCTAGTTAGACTATGCTACTATCTTCATAACTAGGAATCATTACATACCTCAGTTACATGCTTTATTCCCATTGGCTCCCGTGTAGTATGCACTTTTACAGCTTTTACTATTAAGGTCAAAGGCATTTATACAAAAGAAACTTTATACGAAGAAAGAGAAACAAAAATTTAATCATTGAAACTCAAGACCATCACATTTTCTCAAATCTTAATGGAACTTTAAATTTACTTATAATCCCACTTAACGAATCTTTTCTAGCAGATTTAAGTTTGCTTAAGTAGTCCATCTAAAGCTCCTATTTGGGTATCTTGACGACTAGGTCAGTTAAATCCGATTAATTATATAAAAACAACAAAATGTATAAACCGTACTTATTATAAAGCGGTTGTTGAGACTGAAAGGTGTCAGCTTTTAGGAATGTCATGAGATGTAGAGAAAGTAATAAACATTTGATTCGAACTATCAAGTTGATAGAGTTAGGAGGGTTCCCTTGCATATAAACCTTTTATTTAGAACTAGGATCCCTTACAATAAATCTTTCATAACTCCAACAATCTAGCTATTTTAACTTTCTAACGAGTTATTTCTCGCCATTTCGTAAAACTAATTATAGAGTAAGAGAAAATATTCCTCCATAATATTTTCCAATAACCACTCATACGACTACATAGTGAAACACGTTCACATATAAACAATTCTATGTTATTATAATGCTTCAGAAAGTGGGACATACTTACTTGCGATTCCGAACAACTTGTCGGTTACTTCTTGTCAAGCGTTGAGCTAAATCTACCTCAATATTTATTTCCGAGTGGAGTTCCTCTCCTGGTTCGTCCAACTTATTTCCTCATGCTGAGCCCACTATAGGCCCGAGTGTAGCAACTTGTGCTCTGATACCATATGTAACATACCCATAAGCTAGATTAAAATTTGGTGTATGTCGGAAAAAAAATTTCATTTTAAAAACACACGACTATATAAGTTAACCAAATCATCACGAAATAGCCATGCATTATTCTTCATCAAATCATAAGCTCATATAAGACATAAAAGATAAGCCATCAAATTTATCAAGGAGATTGAAACGCATCAGGTACACATAAGATTGAGACCATATATCCGTGGTTCACCCATTAGAATCAAATACTTCTTTCAATAAAACAATGGTAATAACACCATCATAATCATAAGCGAAATGTTTTATCAACAACCAACCTTGTACATGATCATATACATCAAGTAATCATAACATTTTTACGGGCAGAAACAAGTACTCATACATAAGTCACATTGAGAAACACCATAGAAGCCACAAGAGACAAAATATAACGTGGTTCACCCGTACACGGGCTAGTCCACAAAAGGTGTGTGCATCTTTTATTATTAGGCCAAAAAGAATAATAATAAGATTACAACAAGCAACCTAGTTGTTGTAACAAGATTCCTTCCTTCCTATCAAGCCTCTATCACATAGATCTTTTTCATGAATCCACCAAAGGATGCGGCATCTTATATTATTCCTTATATTATTCATCAAAGGGTTTACATTTACAACACGACGATTGCATTGAATCAATTTCCACTTCTCAAGGCCTCTCTCCTAGAGAGTACTTCCAAAACATTCGACACTACATCAGAATTATTGCAGAGATCTATTTTTCTTCGTTAAAAGAATAACTTAACCCTAGTTTTCTTCTAGGTATCCAACTCTACAATAAAACAACGACATAGATCCATTATAAATAGCATAGCTAAATCTATAAATATAGTCAAGAATCTACATCTTACCTAGATTTCTAGACATACTATATATTTATCATATGGAATGGATACCGTTGCAGTAATTGGACAAATAGAGATCCTAGACAGAGATGCATACCATTCCGTAGCCGCATATCAATGGAACATATATAGCAGCAATATACATAAACTTGACCTCCCACAGAGATCTATTACTAAAGGAACTCGAGATCTCAACTAGAAAACTATACTTGGCAGTATAGCCGACTTTAATAACTTAGCTTTAAAATCCTGACAGAGTTCAATACTGCAGTTGTTTTTTTTTTTTTTTTTTTTTTTTTTTTTTTTTTTTTTTTTTTTTTTTTTTTTTTTTTTTTTTTTTTTTTTTTTTTTTTTTTTTTTTTTTTTTTTTTTTCTGGAGTGAGTTACGACATCACAAGTTTAACTATTCAATCGAATTCCGACTAACATAATAACCCACTTTCTGCGGTTTCAAATCCCCATACAAAGTATAAACAGAGGTCACTATGGAACCGATCTAGCATGCAATATATACAGAGATCTATTTCATAATATAATCATAACTGACTAAGTTTCTCCAGGTTCATCGCATCCATACAGAGTTCTACTCTCCGGTGGTGTGCATAGCAAAGATAGACTATAAAATGATTAATACAACGATTTATGCTAACGAAATAAAAATACAGAGATTCATACTATAATAAAAATACAGAGATTTTCAACAGCGATCTCATCTCATGGTTTGTTATCTATATAAACACTGGTGTTTCCATGCAACCCTTCAATAACTACAGTGATCAAGATATATACATAAAAACTAGGTTTGATCTTCATAATCTATTTGCCATGGGTCAACACTAGTTTCGGAGATCAAATGGAAGAGTTGGATCACATAAATACTTAAAATCTGTGCCAATACTTTAATTAAAAAATACAAATACAGAGATTTTCAACAACGATCTCATCTCATGGTTTGTTATCTATATAAACACTGGTGTTTCCATGCAACCCTTCAATAACTACAGTGATCAAGATATATACATAAAAACTAGGTTTGATCTTCATAATCTATTTGCCATGGGTCAACACTAGTTTCGGAGATCAAATGGCAGAGTTGGATCACATAAATACTTAAAATCTGTGCAAATACTTTAATTAAAAAAATACAACAACAATTATTGAAGCTGGGGTCATTTCTCTCCTACGGCGAGATCGCTTCCCTAACCCGATTTATACAGAGATTAATATAATTTTCTACAAATAAAAGAAGAGAAATTATTCACAAAAATGTCAAGCATATGGTAACATACATGTTACAAAATACCACCTAAAGTTTGGATCGAGTTCAGCTTCTATAATGAAGACCACGCATAGCTTGGGATTGAGCCCAGCTTTCTGCAAACCTTCAATAAATGAAATGCAGACTATACAGAACTTAACTCACCACATTCACCGCCTATCGAATAGAAGGGATTTGGGGATCGGGCTTCCTTAGCCATCATTTCCCACGCTAGTTCTCAGGAATCTGACAGGGTTTAGATCATGCACTAAACCATCTTGACAGAAGTCCATACCCATTCTATTAATAAAGTCTTGGGATCGAGCTCCATATGGAAGTCGTCCCTTCCTCATAATATTAAATCACAACATCGCGCAACAAAAGGCAGAGATGGATATATTAACCTTATCATACATTATATGCAGAGATCGGAATAAGATGGTGTATACAGAGGTCGCTTACCTCTTAATGCAGCGATTTCCACTTTTTTAGCTTCCGTTCCTAGATCCCTTACCTCTTAATGCAGAGCACCCATCACATTGCAGTATTTTTCAAAGTTTGCTCTCCGTTGCAAAAGTCATAGTCCTTCAATCGTAGATATCGTCAGTCTCAAACAGATACCATGATGGCGAGTTGAACGAAACTCATTACTTTGGCTCAATCGCACTCCACCTATATAATTGAAAAGAAGTGCAGAAAGAGATGAGTTCTCTCCTCCCTCTTCTGCCCCCGCATGAAAAATAATATCAGAAGCCCCAAAAGTTCCCCTAAAACAGAGTCTGCGACCATCTTAAATGGTATTCAAGATTTCAGCTCTTCTTGGAGAGTCCGCCGAACCCACGAGGGAATCCCTCATTTCTCAGTATGTAAATCTGTTGAGTATGTCGTGGAACAAAAGAAGGAGTGGTTAAGCTCTTTCACGCCGAGCGTTTAAGAGATAGTGGGAGTATAAGTTATTACTCTTAGTGTCAGGGAAAGTGGATGTTAAGTTCTTTAAATGAACCTTAGGGGAGCCAAATGAGGTTAGGGATCTAATGGTGATCCCACAATAGTCAGGTCTTTTTAAGATCTAATACCCAGACTTTAGTTAACATAATTAATTCTCTTCATACCTTATCTTTGGCATATAAATCGACAAATTATGATAACGTTGGATCCTATCCAATATGTATATCTACATATATATATCCATTATAGATTATATGTATATAATATAATCATATATATTAAATCTATAAAGGTATCGCTTCCTTTCCCAAGAAGATTATAGTAGTTTATACTATAAGGTGATAACAACTAATTCCTTTTCTTTCTACTTTTTAAGTTTAGAATTAAGAAGACTTTTAACTTAACTCCTTACTTGTATCTTTTGAGGCTAGGATAATGATAATCTTAGTTTTCTTTGGGTCACTTAAATCATAGCTATCATCAAACTAAAAGATGACCTCATAACTTATTAGAAGGTTGCGACGAGTAGTCGCTCTCAAATCTATGGCAACGACATTTATAATTTTTTAAGTTCGACCCGTAAATCACTTTAAAACCTTTCAACTTCCCGTGGTATGAAGATGATACTTACTATCGATTGCTAGCTTCTGGTGACAACCCTGCTTATCATCTTTCATCCTACTGGATTTAGTTGTCGTCGCTAAGTTGCATTACCATCATAGTTTACATTCCAGAACTTTAGTAATTAAACCTCGTAAGTCACAAGGTTTACTAGTGGGGCCTTGGCCTTGAGCTCCTCACCAGAAACCGGTACAATAAACAATCACATTCACAAACTACTAGGGCTTAAAGGAGGGATATCACAGGATACACATTTACAACAAGGGTATTTTACAAAACAGGCTCCATGGGTTTTTCCCAAATCGTGGCTTACTAAAACGGACTGTGGGAAGGGAAATTCGTCCTCATAAATAGAGATCGGGAGATCTCTATTTGATCACTCAGAAACTCACACTTCTCTCACTCAGAAAGTGGCGCACTAGTGAGGAGGAGGATCATCTACTACTAGGAGACTATCTCTGTGTATTTTGGTTGCACTTTGGTTGAGTCATTGCTCTCTCTATCTCTGAGGAAGTTGTGGGGTTTCTCACCTTAGGTTTTTCCCCATGGAAACTCTATGCCTCTTGTCTCTCATGCTTTTGATTCTTATGATGCTTGTCATGCTTATTATGATTGTTATGCATTGATATACTGTACATGTTATTCTCTCAGTAAAGATCCTAGAGTATTGTGAATTAATGCTCAAAATTTAACAAGAAGGAACAGAAAGGTGATGATAGCCTATAGGGAGAGTTTAGAAAGATCAAATCCCCAACATACGAGGGAGAGATGGATATGGGAGAAAAAGATGAGGAATGGCTTTCGGGAATGACTAAATACCTCCGGGTACATAACTATTCCAGTGATATGCAGGCTCGCCTGGCCATCTATAATTTAAATGGGAAATCATCCAGATGGTGGCGAGATCTGAAACATACCAAGAAGTGTAAAGTGAAGAATATCAAATGGAGTACCTTCAGAAGACTATTTTAGGAAAAGTATATGTCAAAGAGATTCTTCGTCAAGAAGGTGAACGAGTTTCACGATCTACGAATGGGTTCCCTAACCATGAATACTTTCATCAACAAACTATTAGACATGTTACACTATGTGCCTTACATTAGGGACGAGAAGGTAAAATACAACATTTTTTGGGTTGCCTTCCTCTAAATTTCTGAGAGAAAATTGACTTTGATATACCCAAAAACTTGGACATAACCTTGCACAAGTCTAGACTATGCTACAAACATGGTCAACATAGGAATGAGAACCTGAATAGAAATAGAGAAAATTTCAAAACCTTTTCAAACAACCGAAGGAGAGGGCTTAGACCACCTCCTTACAGAAAGAAAAATAATAGTTTCGTACCTAACAAAAATTTCAACAGGTTCGGAACGCAACCAAATATTCCCGCACCAAGTGGAAACAAACCAACAATGGATATAAGATCCAGGGCTTATCCGCTACCAATTAGATGATGGAAATGTCAAGGGTCCCACTACTATAGAGATTTTCCAAACAAAATGGATGGAGTCCTAAACAACTTACAAGAAGAAGCAACTGTGGAAGACATGGAAAGGACACCGAGGATTTATGCAGCACAGGAAGGCTGACAAGCAGACCATTAGTCTACCATGGTCGAGATAGAAGGTATAACCCGAAGGGGAATTTATGCTAGAACCCCTTGATATACTGGACAAGAGATAAGTATAACTCAGGAAGCGAACCATTGTCCAACTAAAAGTTCAATGGAAGCACTTCAGGATTGATGAGGCCACATGGGAGAATGAGACCACAAGGAAATAGGCTTACCCCGCCTTATTTCAGGGTTTCATTTAGAGTCCCTAACACTGGGATGGTGTTTTTCTAAGCGGGGAGGGATGTAATATCCCGAGAATTTAAATTTGTATTATGTGTTGAGCGTAAGATCTAGTGCACATGGATGACTTTTGTTATGTCTTGAGTGTAAGCTCTGGAGCACATGGATGAATTTTTCTTATGTGTTGAGCGGAAGCTCTGGAGCACATGGATGAATTTTATTATGTGTTGAGCGTCAGTTCTGGAGCACATGGATGAATTTGTATTATGTGTTGAGCATAAGCTCTAGATCACATGGATGAATTTTATTATGTGTTGGGAATAATCCATAGAGCACATGGTTTATTGTATTATGTGTTGAGCGTAAGCTCTGGACCATCGGATCCTTGATCATTGTTTCCCTAGGTGTATCTAGTATGCATCCTAGAACTAGTGTTGAGAATAATATATGGAATAGAACTAGAGTAAATCTCACTTAAAAGTGTTGAGCATAAGCTCTGAATATCACTAGAGTTACCTGACTTAAAAGTGTTGAGCCTGAAAAACTCTGAATAGCACAAAAAAAACTAATCACTTTACTAATGTTGAGCCAAAAGCTCTGGAGCATTCGTAATCATATTTTTTCGACTGATTAAATGAATCATCTTTTCTTCATCTTTAAGACTGACTGTTACTTCCACTCAATGAGGGACCGAGCATGCAAAGGGATTAGAACGACTGATTAGTTGACAAGCTAAATCAACTAGATGAGAGGACAATTTAAAAGAAATCCTATGATTAAATAAACTAAGAGTCAAACATAAATATAAATTATTAAAAGATAAATAAAATAAGAGTCAAATACACAAGTACAAAACCCTAGGTTTCACCCCTCATTAAAATACTTATAAATAGTGTCCTCCCCATAGCCTTCATAGGATGGGAGGGACATTACATCACCCATTTGGAGTTTTGTGATTAGTTTTCACCTCAAATTTCAGCTGCTGATTCCGGGAGTTACAGGCGTCCGATCATCGAATCGTCAGGAGTAGGTTGGTAATCTCATCCCCACCTTCCATTTCAATGTTTTTGTTTCAGTTTGCATTGGTTAAAATTTTTATTTGGCCATGCCCTACATGGTCACGGCGCTACCCGTAGGCTATAATTATGTGGATCACGGGTAGGGATGGGTACGCGTAGTCAACGCACACGTTGACCACAGATACCTACCTTTGTGAGCACAACTACCCATGGGTACGACCATGAAGTGAGTTTTTTAAGCAAAACTGACCAAATCTTTGGGTTTTTCTCTTTCGAGGATGGTTCTAGAGTGGAGAGAGAGAGAACATGACCTAGTGGATGAGGCCGTTCATAATGATTTGCGTGCACAGCAAGCGCTATAAGCATGTGGTTTATACAAATTTTGGAGCATAGGGGGTTTGAGGGCCCAAAACTTATTGCTCTGCCGTTTGATAGACTATTGGGATGCTGATGCACAAAACTTCAACCTAGACGGGCAAATACTTTCACTGGAGGTGGAAGATATCTATTTCATCACAGGTTTGTCCCGTCGAGGTGAGGTGGCAAGCCTTCGGTCTCAAACTGTGGGTGGTGGGATCACCATCCCCGACTACATAGAGAGGTATTGTGTTCCAAATACTCAGGAAATGGGAAGTCAGGTTCCCATTCGAGCCATATTTAACCTGAGCATGAAGGTTTTCGTGGAAACTTTAGTGCGGATCATTGGATCCAGAGCGCTTCGCCAGGCATCGAGGCCAGTTATGTTTTATGCATCACAATGCATGCAGCCTATGATTTTTTACTGGTGTACTACGCTACTGGGGTCTATGAAGACCCAGCTGACAGAGTGCAAGCAGGGGGATGCGAAACACTTTGGGTATGGAACTATTTTATGCAACTTCTTCTTCGAGCAGGTTTCGGGGCTCAGTCCGAGGGTTGAGGTCCCTCCTCATAGTCTCCGTGACCCAGCCATGACCCGGTGGGCTGAGGTCTTATGCGACAGGGTGGTGGGCATCAGGCATTACCATATATAGAGGAGTTCTTTCACTGGTGGGATTGATAGGTCATAGCGATAGATGACTACCCTTATGCAGGGATAGACTTCCGGTAGGATCGAGACATGCTGCTCCCACTAGATGCAGCGTTCAGAGACATCGATAAGTACTCTTTTTAGGTTTTTGGTATATTAAATTTTTATGGATTTTTTATTATAGATGTAAAGGGAAAAATATTTTTGGGGGTAGTATCATGTATTAATGTTTGACTGTTTGCTCGTAGACAAAGGCCCAGTGAGACCCGATGGCTTCCTGAGACATCGTCGCTGGGGCAGGGGTGATGAGATGGTAGGTGCTGCAGTAGAGCGGACACTACAGACTCTGTGGTCCAACATATCATGGATGACTGCTAGGGTACCACAGGAATAGATGGCACAGCTACCAGAGGCTATGCAACGCCAGTTAGTGGGGGTGCCGAGTAACTGGGTACGACTACTGCAGCGGATAGCAAATGCAATACAATACTTCTATGAGACACATCTTGTTGGGGCGGTAGCTAGGCCTCCTCGTAGGGAGTAGATATCTCAGGATCTCATTTTGTATCGATATGTATATTTTTGAGGGCTACGAGCTCTAGTTTTGTATCATGACACTACCATTTTTGGACATATTATTTATAAAAACTTTGGTTCTCCGGTTCTACTGTATGTGTGTATGTACAAATGTGTGAATGTCTTCTTTTATTTGTGTGCTTCATTGTGAGTGTAACAAATTCCAATATAATACATAGTTAGTGTATGCATCAGATATATGATTAACACTTCTCGGAACATGAATGTATGTAATTGAAACAAAATGTCTTTCCAAGAGTCTTACCCTTAAGAATTTCTGTAGTAGCATAGGATCTCGCACATGGTACTGCCCATTTAGCTGAGACACAACTAGTTGTGAATCCAGGCATACTTCTAAAGACTGGATTCCATGTGAAATAGCATCACAAAGTAGTTCAATGACGGCACTATACTCAGCCACATCCTTAGATGTAGGACCGAGATAAGCACCTCCTGAGGACACAACTAGGTGGTTAGGTGAAAAGATAACCTAGGCAACAGAAGGAAGCTGCTGCGTATGATGGATAGCACCATCCACGAATCCTAAGAATGTAGGAAACTCTGTTGACATCTGCTAATCAAACGGAAGCTAATTAGTAGACCCGAAAACCAAGAAAAAGCTAAACTATGTACAAAAGTAACTATACAATAGTATACAAAAGTATTAGCCTGAACCAGAGGTTCAAGTGTAATACCGCTTGAGGTAGAGCCCATTTCTAGGCTCCTTCAAGATAGTCCCCTCATAGTCTTCTAATTCACAGGCTCCTTTTTCCAGGACATGCCTCACAATGTAAGGACCATGCCACATGGGGTTGAACTTGCTTGCCCCCAGGGGTTCTTTAGCTTGGTCATATAATAGGACCAAGTCACCTTCAACATATTGCCAGGGATGGATAGAACTATCGTACTGAACCTTAACATGATGTTTGTTGGAATCTATAGCCACGTCGGCATCTCGACGCTGCTTTTCAAGCTGCTCAAGGTGGATTAAATGTTGCTCAAGACTCGTTGTATCATGGAGGAGCTCTATGGCCAGTTTAAGTGAAGGGATTCCACATTCAATCGGTCAAATCGACTCCACACCATGTACTAATTGAAATGTTGAGAACCCGGTGGCAGTCTTGACCGCGGTTTGATATTCTCACAAAGTCGGATATAACATGATGTGCCAGTTGTTCTTGCTTTGTTGGATGGTACGTTGGAGAATGGTCTTTAAATACTTATTGAATGCTTCAACCTGACCATTCGCTTGGGGATAGTAGGAAGATGAGTGTTCTTGATGAAACCCAAGCTTGAGAGACACATACCCCATCATCTTGTTCTAAAAGTGAATACCATGGTCAGTGACAATCTCTTTCGGAATACTGAACCGAGTAATAATCTGGTTGAACATTAAATGGGCTACTGTAGCACTATCGTCTTTTACGGTAGGCATGGCCTCAACCCATTTGGACAAGTAGTCCACGACCACTATGATATGGTGATTCCCCCTAGCCA
This sequence comes from Larix kaempferi, assembly GCA_027924585.1. Taxonomy (NCBI): domain Eukaryota; kingdom Viridiplantae; phylum Streptophyta; class Pinopsida; order Pinales; family Pinaceae; genus Larix; species Larix kaempferi. Next base: position 12,358,164 of record BSBM01001409.1, on the reverse strand, counting down.
AAGCTAGTTTGCAATCCATGAAATACACCCCCCACTTGGTGAAGGGACCGACGGTGATGACAGGATGAAGGGGCGCTGGATGCAAGCGTATATTATGAGAAAACACCTGACAAGGGTGGCATCTCTTCATAGCATTAATACAATCTTTAAAGATTGAAGGCCAAAAGTAACTGGCTCGCATAATACGTTGGGCTGTAGCAATCCCGGATAAGTGACCGACACACGCTCCTGCATGGCAATCATTAAGCACCCGTTCCACTTCTTCATGATTTAAGCAACGACGGAGAATAGAATCCTTTCCTTAGCGATACAAAGTGTCACAAGCGATAGTATAATCTTTAGCATGATGTTTCACATGCCGTCGCTCATCTCATGTATAATGCAGAGGAAACTTCAAAGTTTGGAGATATACAATGACATCCCCATACCAAGGGTCCTCGTATGAGATAAGAAATAAGTGCTCATCCACAAAGGAATCTTCATGAATGACATCCTCATCAAGTTTCGGAAGGTCCGACATACGCTCAGAAAACACCAACGATTTCACCGATTTCTCCAAAGAAAAATCGAGATCGAATTCTCAAAGGATCACAATCCTTTTATTGTACTTTCCCCCTATAAGACATCATGATAGCAAGAACTAAAATGGATTGATATGCGCGACAACTATGGTTGTTCTAAGCAAAATGTAATGTCGTAACCACTGGACTGCATGGACAATCCCAAGCGCTAGCTTTTCCAGGTGAGTATATATCAGTTCAGCGTCTACTAGATTTCGACTAAGGTAATAGATGACATGCTTGACAAGTGCATCATCCACCTAAACCAAGACCATGTCGATCGTCTCTTGAGACGCAGCCACATAAAAGATAAAATCAGTCCAGTGGACTAAGCACAGGGGCCAATACCAAAGCTTTCTTAAGGCCGTCGAAAGACTGTTGGGATCGCTCATCCTAGATAAAGGGTGTGTCTTTCTTCAATAAGTGCGTGAAACCTTTGGTAAGATTAGCATAATTGACTACGAAACAATGTAGAAAAGTGGCTCTCCCTTGGAGGCTCTGAAGTTGTAACAAGTTGCACGGAGGAGGCAACCGAAGTATTGCCTCAACTTTAAGAGGATCGACTCTAATACCCTCTTTCAAAACTATGAAGCCTAGAAGGTGACCAGTACTTATAGCAAATATTCATTTGTTAGGATTCAATCGAATCTTGTATCGTATACATCGTTCGAGAATCATGCGGAGGTGCTTGGGGTGGCCCACTCTTTTGCGAGAATGGCTGGCAAGATCATCCAAGAAAACCTCCATAGTATTTTTAAGATCGTGAAAGGCATAAGTCATTGCACACTGAAATGTAGCTCCAGTGTTTTTAAGGCCAAAGGGAATTTTCCGATATGCAAACGTTCCCCAGGGACAAATGAAAGTTATCTAAAGTTGGTCCTCGGGTTTGATTTGAATCTAGTTATACCCTGAAAAGCCATCCATGAATGAAAAAATCTCACTTCCCGCACAAGCATCCAAGATCTTATCGATGAATGGTCTGGGGAAGTTGTCTTTCGGACATGCACGGTTCAAATCTCTAAAATCAGTGCATATGCGGATCGCTCCCTGCTTCTTATCAACAGGAACGGGGTTTGACACCCATTCAGTAAGGGGAACAGGGTAGATGAAACCCGCTTTGAGCAGTTTCTCCACCTCTGCCTTGATAGTGGCTTCCTTCCTAGGGTTCATAGCACATAAGCATTGTCGAACAGGTTTAGCGTTGGGATACGTTCTAATCGCGTGTTCAACAATGCAGGGGTCTATTCCTGGCATCTTTTCATATGACTAGGCGAAAGCTTCCCGAAGTTCTGTAAACAACTCAGTGTAAATAGCAACCTCCTCAGGAGTGCAATCGTCAGCGATGTAAACATTCTCAACCTTTCCAGGACTATGAGAGATGTTGATCGACGTAGTTGGGGAAATATTAGCCATATTCCCCTCCACAATAATATCATGTGACCCTAAAAGAGCCACAGGGTGACCAACCATCTCTGCTAGAGTCATCCTAAACTCTTCTTGTTCGGCGAGCTCGAGTGTCACCTACCCAAATTTTTGAACATTATTATTTATTTGCAAAAATACTTTATGTTTAAAATTAATTACAAGTTTTGTAATTATGATCAGTTTTGATCATGGATGAATGTAATTACTGAATATTAATTTTTAAATAAATTAATTAGGAGACAAACACCTAAGAGGACTATTGAATGAGTGTTCATTGACCCACTAGGAGGAATGGAAGCTGTTGGAAGGTATGGGACACATGGCAGTAGTTGCATCACACCACTAACTATTGTTTATGGGACAACTTCCCCTTAAAGAGGGCATTATCCCCCAGGTGGAGGGAGTGAGCAGGAATCTCATTTAATGACCCAATAACATCTAAAAAGGCCTAGGCAGCCTATAAAGGCAAATTCGAATTGGGCAGGCAACCCTTAATCAATATTTCTGCATAATATTTTCCTCTTGTAAATTAGGTGATTTCAAGAGATATTCGAATAAGGGAGGTTAGTGGTGATTGAAAACTGAGTTTTTTCATATCATTAAGAAGAAACAAATTTGTAGGAGCAAGTCTTTTGGACTGCTACCTATTGAAGAATTTGAAGATTACTGCTACAATAAGAAGAAGTCCTAATTCCTGAAGTTTCTTCCTCCTGGTAGTTCAACAAACAGGCTCGGGGGTCCTAAGATAGTATTTGACTGTTTTCAAGAGTTTGGTTGGGTGGAACAGTCTTCCTGGGTTGTTTGTTTCCCTACAGAGTTCTTAGGTTTTTAAAGATTTCCTTACTTATTCTCAATAAATAATTATGTTCTATTTATCTAGTATTATTTTGCTTAATTGTTTTCGAAAAGAATCTAATTCTGGAAATGTTTAAGTCTGAATGTTTAATGTTAAATTGACAAATCAATATCCCCATTTTTCCACATGCTGTTTGGAAGCATCGTACTCTAGTAGAGATATGCAAATTAAAATAGATTAGAAGATAGGAAAAATTTTCCATTGAATTCGATAGATAGATAATAATCATATATGTATCAGTTTCCTGTTCCTAAGTTAAATAATTGTAGGAAGTTCTGTATAATAATTAGTATATATAATATTTCTTCAGTTATATGATAAACAGTCAATAAATAATTCCTGTACAATCATCCTGCATTACTTATAAATTATGTCCTTGGACGGTAGATAAATTACATACTATACATTGTTTTAAAACTGCTGAATTTGAATAAAAAATTCTTTATAATAAGCTGGAAACAATAGTTTTCACACAGGTTTCATATTCATACATTTCACTCACACACAGTTTCATTTAAATTACTTTATCAGCATTATATGCATAGAAATTAAATTATAGACAGATTTGTAATTTACATAGTCTTCATGATTTCTGCACTATACACTCACATCACTTTCACTTTCTATGATAATGTTGTATTATCTATAAACCTAACAAATGATAAGAATTTCATAAACACTACTATTATTACCATATATTTATTCCTTCTTTTAGATCTGCTACCACTATTTGTGATTGTTGTAAATCTGAGTCTCGTATAAAAAAGAAAACCCTAGCTAGATTCATATTTTCTATTTTATTGTTTTATAACAAAACCTTACACTCTATTCAAACCTGGGATCGAAACCGATCCAATATCTTTAATATTGTTTAGGTTATCATCCTCAACAAAACACGAATTAGGGTTTGACCCTATTTGGTTCCTTTGCAAAACATTATTGAAATCTTAGTTCAACCTTTTACTCTACTTAGATTTCAAACATCGACAAATAAGAACACTCATTATCAACCTACAGTATCAAGACAAACCACATAGACTTATACAAAAAATTTAGCATACATTTCCAACCCAAAGTTGAAGTTTATTTTACACACAGAACCCTTATCATCGACGATATCTTCAAACCCTATTCTAGCTTGAAAGACATTGTAGTAACCTTCAGAATAAAGTCGAATTACACAGACATTTAACCATTATCATTTAGAAGTATCATCTACACAGTGATTGAGCCCATGCCTCGTTTTAAAACTTAACCTTTGAAATCGTGGATTTTCAGAACAAAGACTTTCAACATTGATTGCAAACAAAATTAAATCAGGGTTTATCCCAAGTGTACAGCAGTTCTAAAAGAACCCAATATTTCAGAACATCGACGAGTCATAGCTCCAGTAGGTCTCACAAATTATATTTTATAAAAACCAAGAACCATTCAATCGAAAAAAAAAGTCTCAAGCATGTTTCGAGATTTCTTCAACTAGCAACATCGATAGAGAAAACAATGAGCCTTGACAAGCCTGTTACTCATTCTTAAGAACCACTTCAACCACCATCCAAGAGAACTATGAGGGTTATGGAAGACCCGAGGCTTACTGGTATTGAGGCATGCTAAAACCTTTGCCAAAACATTACTCTTTTGCTTCCTTAAAGACCTTGTAGTTGACAAACGACGGAGTTTTAGTTAGATAGAAGTTACTTCTAAAATAGAAATGAAACACAGCAGAGAAATATATTCACCTCATAAGAATCGCTTACCTTTGTAAAACCCTAGACAAGACTTGAAGTTCTCAGAAAAACGACGAGAATGGTGATGTGAACGATACTAGGAAACTTTCAACCATGATTTTGATAACACTCCGAACCTGATACTTAGGTCTCCAATAAACAAAACACCATTGCAGAGGTTTAAGACCTATAAATTCCACTTGTTTAGAAAGTCTCAAGGTCGAATCTCTTCCAAGGTTTCAACAGAAATTTCGGCATCTTGTCGACCACCTCCAACGAAGACAATAACACAATGAAACCACTTTCTCCAAGTTCATAAACTTAACACACAGTAGATGTTAGGGTTTTCATCCAACTGCCCATTTCCATCACCATCGACGGTCTCCACCTTGCCAGCAATCGTAGCATTGAAATAAACGACGTCAAACATTTAATGCCCGACCTAATTTACATGTCGACATTGCCACGATGGAACATGGTGGAGCAACATGATCAACGTATGGTATATAACCCTTACACAACAACAAGCATGGAGGAATTCACGTCTACATGGATGTCTGAGTTTACCATTCAACAGGTAGGTAGTACCAAGTTTTAATGCAGGATCGTTGGATGATCTCTTTTTCAGCTCGAGACCGGTGCCAAGTTAAATGAGCCAGCAACCTGTCAATTGTTCACATTAATTGCATGTTAGCGTCTCGACGGGACTGTAAACCTTGCAATCTCATAGTATTATAACCTATTCTTCTTTACCATAATAAGTTAACATCTATGCAAAGTTCAATATAACATTTCATTATAACGCTTGCACTTTATTACCATTGAATCCAATATATTACAATGTTGGCAAACGTAGATTATAGTTTGGATACGATTCCTTTGTTGCATGCCATTGTAATAGTTACACCTATATTCTAACATTGGTATCAAACCGAGGATTATTATAGTTGCACCACTATAATCTTAAGACCTAGACTTTATCACGATATAGAATGGAATTTAAATAGCTCAATTCTTGTTTGTACCATAGTCAATCTATGGATTACCTTTGTTTATATAATTAATTGCTACCAACAGCTAGCCTTTGGGAAAGATCACAATTTCTTATTAAGACCTAAATAATTATAGTGATGAATATGAATTTGAAACCATAAAACTTATATAGTTAATCAATAATGTTGTATAAGCTCACAAGCACATACATGCTATAATATATAGTTTGGTAATGGGAGTAATAATTTTATCCAACCCCTATCCACTTTATTCATGCGATACAATGGTACTATACCTTCATGGTACTATCAGCTAAATGGTGACAACAAGACAACTATCTTCACTACAATAACAACGGCAGAATCAGCTAGTACAATGACGATGACCGTACCAGATAAGTACGATGATGACTACGGTAACGATGTTGCTATTTAAATGCCTACTCACACAAGCTAACTTGACTTGTTTTCACTCAGATACAAGACAAAAATTTGGAAAGCAGAAGTGCAAGTAGGTGAATCGTACTTGTGTGCTTTTAAATTGCAATAGTCTCTATTTATTCTATTTTTATTTCAAACGACGAAATTGGATTCACACGACTGGAATTTATTGCAATCATGAAACTCCTTACCTGTCATCTGCACATAGAACAGGTCTAATGCTTTAGCGTTGCAGCTAAGTAAGCTTTGGGGTCCCTCATAGGACTCCCTTGGATAGCAAAGAAGCAAACTATCAGTATCCTCTCAAAGAAAATGTATCATATCTTATTTCTAACCTGGCATTTCATTTATTACATCAACCTTACGTATCAATACATTGAAAAGTGTCGCATCAAAGTCTAATTTATTCGTGCATTTAACTATCATAATCATAGTTGTTATGAATGCAATTAAGTTGTCATTATCGTTTTGGTTATAACAGAATTTTATTTATGTTTAGTACAAATAGAGGTTTAATTAAGATTGTTACAATTCAACATTTAATATTTTCCGCAATTATAAATTATCGTAAATTAAGCTATTAATGCTATTAACAAATTTTTTTAAGTTTTACAAAAATATGGGATGTTACATGTGGTATCAGAGCACAGATTCAAACTCTAGGCCTGAATTAGGTCCAAACACATAGTAGAAAACTTTTATATACAGCAAAAAATTCTTTTTGCAGCAGAAAATCATACTAACTTAAAAAATTTATTTTTAGTTACAGGTATGGAGAACTCAGCTGAACATTTAAGTGACAAATTTCAACCAAACAGTCACAGTTCAGGATAGCACTTTGTGGAGGAAGGTCATGGGGAGTTAAACAACAGTTCAACAGAACTATTACGTGCCTTTCAAGAATTAAAGGCAGAAATCAAATCTGTGAAACTAGCTAATGAAGAGATTCTGCAAGGTCAAGAACAACTCAATCAAGTGTTGTTTGAACATAGCCAAACAGAGAAACAAGAAAGAAACCATGAAGATGTTTCCAAGGTTGAAGATATGCCTCACGTTGATAAAAATCATAACATCAAAATCAATGAAGTAAAGGATAGCTCAACCTCATCTGGAGATGCTATTGCAGAACGCAAAAGGAAGCGTAACTATACCAGTGACAACAGTGAAGGAGACTCCAAACCAAGAAGGAAAAATCATAAGGAATATGAGCAGATTTCTGGAGAATTCAAAAAGATAACACCTCCAACTTTCAATGGAGAAACTGAGAAAGGTGAGACAGCTGAAGCTTGGCTGTCAGGGATGAAGAAATACTTCCAGATCTACAACTATTCAGAGTTCTTAAAGGCAAAGATGGCTATATATAACTTGACTGGGAAAGCGGATATCTGGTGGCAAGACATCAAAAGGGTAAAGGGCATCAAAGATAAAGATGTAAGCTGGAGTGCTTTCAAATGATATTTCAAAAAGAAGTATCTATCTGAGCATTACTATGAAGAAAATTCTAAAGAATTCTACGATTTGAAGTTGGGAGGTATGAATATGAAGGAAATGAACAGTAAGTTTCTGAACTTACTGAGATATGTACCATACCTCATAGAAGAGAAACCAAAAATTCAAAGGTACTTAAGCTGTTTACCATTGAACATTAAAGACAAAATTGAGTATGACAGTCCTAAAAAATTAGAGGAGGCTATGAGGAAGGCAGTTTTCTGTTATGATACAAATCGGAAGAGAGAGGGTATGTCTAATTGGAAAAATCTTAAGCCCAACAATTTTGAGCAGAAGAAGAAAAATTTCAGATTCAGTGGGAATTCCGGATTCCAAAGGAAGAATTTTCAGAATCGAAATTCCCAAGGGAATAATTCCAGAAATAATTCATAGCAGAATTCTACAGCACCCAGAAATGCACCTAATACTGCCAAGACCAGTGAGCCAAAGACACATATTAAATGTTTTGAATGTCAAGGCCCCCATTACGCATCAGAATGTCCCTTAAGGAAGCGGAAGACAAACAACATCAACTCTATACAGATTGAACCTACTGTTGGAGACGTAGTAAGGGAGATGCCAAGAATTAACGCATCACTTGACAACAGGCAAGTAGATCATCAAATCTCCATGGTAGAGGTTGAAGGTATGATACATGACCATCATGTTACTATTTTAATTGACCCGGGTGCTAGTTTAAGTTATATATCACCCGATGTTGTGGGAAATCTTACACTGAAAAATGTAAAGTTTAGTAAATCATGGCTAGTTAGACTAGCAACTGGAACAAAAAGGAAAGTTTCAGATTTTATAGAGAACTGTGTTTTATCCATGAATCATTTGCAAATACAAATCAAGCTGAATATCTTACCTTTAGGTTCGTATGATATTATAGTTGGGATGGACTGGTTGTAAGCCCATCATGTCATCCTAGACTATTATGGAAAAAATTTTACTTGATTAAATGATGAAGGGAAAACTGTAGAAATAAAAGACATTCCAAGGAAGGTAACCCTTAGACAAATTTCAGCCATGCAAGTTAAGAGGGAATTTAGGAAGGGATGCCAAATGTTTGTAGTAAACGTGGTAAATGATGAGATCATGGATAAACATGACAAACTGAAATTAGAAGACATACCTGTCCTCAAAGATTTTAAAGATGAATTTCTTGAGGAGATTCTAGGATTACCACCCAAAAGAGATTTAGATTTTACCAAAGAGTTAATACCAGGATAAGTACCAAATTCAAAAGCTCCGTACAGAATGAATATACTAGAGTTAAATGAATTAAAATCTCAGTTGAAGGAACTTATTGACAAGAAATATATTAGACCAAGTGTGTCTCCTTGGGGAGCACCTGTCATCTTCGTTAAGAAGAAAGATGGAACATTAAGACTGTGCATAGATTATCGCCAGCTTAATAAGATGACGATTAAGAATAGATACCCGTTGCCCCGCATAGATGATCTATTTGATCAGTTGCATGGAGCAACAGTATTTTCGAAGATTGATCTAAGATCAGGATATCATCAAGTAAGGGTTAAGGACGAAGATTTTTTCAAGACAACTTTCCGAACTCGGTATGGACATTACGAGTTCGTAGTCATGCCGTTTGGCCTGACTAATGTCGCGGCTGTATTTATGTGTTTTATGAATAATATTTTGCATAAGTACTTAGTGTTGGTAGAATTTTTCCCTACAGATAAGTCAAAATTCTCTTAACTTAAAGAAGATTCTTAATTGACTCTAAGGTAAGAATAAAACAAAAAAAATGCTACCTTGAAATTCCTGAACTAACTTTCACAACAAGATTACATGTATTCAGAAACAATGAAAGATATAACTCACCTTTAAATCTGACGTTTATCCCGCTTCTAGCTCTTGATCCAAAAGCTCCAATGTAGAATCTGTTGAGATCAAATAAAGAACAAGCATACAAGCTTCCAAATACCTTGAAGTAAAGATTAGATTCAAATCTAGATTAGATACATTCCATGCTAAAGACTAGTACAATACACATGAAATGGGAAAAACAAGACGAGTTATCTTTATTACAAACTTGAAGAATGCTTACAAAGGTTGCTTGATGTCCAAACCAATCCTCCAACTCCAAGTGCTTACTCCTCTAGCTATCTCCACAATGCTGCAAGATCATAAGTTTGGTACTTCTAAGAGTCCTCCCCCTTTCCCATGGAATGGCTCTCTTTTATAGTGTATGGTAGGGTTAACCAACAAGAGAGATGGGTGGATCTAGGGAGTACTTAGTGGATCAGGGTTTCTAATCACAGAAAATGAGTTAGGATCGAATCAAGGATCCCAATCCTCCAATATCTCTTGAAAATCGAAAATCCCACAAGCCATGGCAAAAAGGCTATAAAAAGAGTACCGCGTCTTGCAATCTGAGCATAACACGGTAGTACCGCGTGGCAGGAACAAAGCATAACGCGGTAGTACGGACTACCGCGCACCTATAACTGAGCAAAACACGGTGGTTAGGGTAAATAAAGTCTCAGCTAGGTAAAAACTTGTTAGGGTAAGTTTGCCTTCAAGGTTCACTCATCATTTTTCTTTTCTGAGTGGTTTAAAGCAGTAGGGGAAGTGTCGTCAACTCTTTTCATGGTGCAGATGCGACACTGTGAAATATAGAGGTATAACAGATGCCCCCTAAAGTGTGAGGTCAGAAGAGACTGATGGCTGAAAGTCTTTACGAATATAGTGTGCAGAGATAGCATCGAGGAGAGCGGCAAGGAGATGAAACAGAAACAAAGTGTTAGACATACCACCGAGGTGGGCACCCCCATGCTCGGAAACAAATGACTCAAAGCATGGCTGCCGACCAATACATTGCAGATCCATGAGTACTGAGATGATATAGACTGTGGACAGATCATGGCTACTATGAACAAGCGTAGATCCAAGAGACAATAATAACACAGCCACGACCAATACAAAAAGTGGATCTGTGTGACAATACAAAGGACATCTCCATCGCAACCTGGACACAATCAAGATACAAAGGTGCGCCTAGGGTCTTCTACCCGATCGCAAATGATACGAATCTAGCCATGTGATTACAAGGTGTTGAAGTCGAACATGGTAGAAACCATTTGATTACCGGTCAATGATGTGAACCGTTAACAAATGCGAGGGAAATCACCAATGATGACGATGATACCCAAGTTATCTGAAGTATGTCTCAACGAAATGCGAATCAATGAGTTGATGTCGAGCATTCGAGAGATTGTTCGATCAGAGGTCAGTGATGTAAACCTACTGTCGAACACAAGGAAACCTGCCATTGAGGCATGCAGGTACCAAGGTACTAATGGTTGATCTCTAAGTCTAATTCCCGGATAGTGATTTGGCGTCGACGGGAATAGACTTGTTGAAGGTGGGCCATAATGATTCCCACATCATCGACACGAAATCGGAACGGATGATAAGATGATGAAACAATGGAGTATGTACTGACACAGCGGAGGCCTGACACAATGAACAACTCTGAACAATGCAACCCTTTGAACATATAACGGCATGTAACATGACTTGGTAGCAGGGATTATTGAAAATAGAGGATAGACACTGAATGAGTAGGCTCATGGCCAGGAAGACGAATCAGGATGATGACCATAACTCAATGAAAAATAGATACCCAGTATAGACATGGGACAGACACATGCCATGTTCAAAGGTAACGACTAACAAGCTGCCAAAAATAAACTTGACTTGTTCCCCCATATTCCCCTGACATGATAGACGAGTACCTCTTTGTTTTTTTTCGAGCTTTGAAGAGGATAACAGATGCTCGGTGTAGCCCATCTCATAGATGATTCCAATCTCACATGTTTTACGAACCTGCGAAAGGAGGGGTTCGTCCCAAAGTGGGTCCTTCGATGTTAAAATTTTAACGAGTCCAAGGAAGGAAAACTCAGTAGTTTTTCATATTTAGAGAGCCTGAAAAACTTAAAGGAAGCTCCGCAGTGTACTTTTTCATAATTTTAGTCCCTCGATCCCGAAAAAGTGTAAAACAATTCCCGAGAGAACTCTCTCAGTCAAGATTGACTGAGGTATACCTTTCTCGTAAATAGTCTAGATGGGCCGAAAAAGGAGTAACCTATCACCGAATAGACGACCTTTCAAATACTTTTACAAGTGTGAAAGAGTCAAGATCACTTGGCAATCTTTTCAATTTTAGGGAGTCTGAAAAGAGCTTAACTATGGACTCCAATGGTCTTTTTCGTAATTTTTAATTATTCTGGTCTGAAAAAAGAATAAAATACAACCAGGATAATACTTTCCTCATCGTTTAACGAGCATGAGTAAAGCCGACCGAACTCGACACCATTTACTTGCGTTTGACAAGCACGACATGGGTGTGAAAGCGCTTGGAATCTTTTTCAAGTTTTAATCCAAAGCATGAAAAAGATAAAGTAGGCTCGAAATGAAGGTCAAACGATGAATAAACGCCATTATGAATATATCGCTTTTTAAAGGAGATCCTGTCAATAAAGTGCTCATAAAACCGGATATTAGCAATGTGAAATGGGTTTTTATTTTAACCATATAAAATAATAATTAAAAAATAGGTGAAAAAGCTATAAAAGGATGGTTAAAAATAGAAATTTACCATTTCATTTGTGTTTTTACCCAAAGAGGAGATTTTACCCATTTGAGGAGCAAAAACTTCAAGGATCCATATCGGGAGTTTCAGGACACCGTTTCAACAACCGTCTACGACAGGTAAGAGCTCTCAAGCTTCTCTTTCATTTGATGTATGAATAATTTTCTTTCAGTAAGAAAAATTGATTTTTTGCGTGAGCCCTACTGGGCAAAAATCGCCCTTCACAGTACCGCGTGGGGCCCATATCGGGAAACACGGTACTGTTCGACAGTACTGCGCTGTGTATTTAAGCCGAAACGCAGTACTGTGCAGTACCGCGTGGCAAGACGTGCCCCAGGCACGATCAAGACGATTTTTAAGATGACAAAATCGATTTTTCTCAAAATTTTTGCTGAAACCAAGTTATTAAATAGTTACTAAATGTTTCCAATGCCTTTTTGCAGGTGTTTGAAACTTATTTGGAGGAAAATGGTCCATTGGAAAGAAAGAGAACATGAAGCGGGTGATTTGGCGGCCGAAAATGACCTATCGACCGTGACCGCGTTGTGGGAGTGCGGTTTGTTGAAATTCTTTAAGACCAAAGGCATTCGTCAACAAGCCAAACTTCTTACCCATCTTATCCAATTGTGGGACTCTGACATTCAAGCTTTCCGAGTGGGAGAGCATGTTCTCAAAATTCAACTTGAGGATATTTACTTCCTCACGGGCCTCTCGAAAAGAGGGGCCCGAGTGAACTTTACTGGATACACAGCCTCAGAGACGAGCACAGACACTCTGATTGCTCGGTACTGCCGTCAGGGTTCGAGTAAGAAAATTGGGAAAGTGGTCATAAAAGATGTTACAGAACTTCCTTTAAAAACTATTTTGTTCACCATCACACGTGCAGCAGGGAGTGTGGGTCCGCATCAGGCGTCTCGTACACAGATGAAGCTGGCAGTGGATTTTATGGCAGAAACTGTATTTAACTGGTCTGAGGTGGTGTTGACCAATCTTAAAGAACAAGTGCACAAGTGTAGAATTGGAGAGAACTCCCAATTTGGTTATGGGAGTATCCTAGTCACCTTCTTTTTAACGAGGGTGCCATTGCTGCGTCCACAGATATCTATGCCCCCTCGTCCACCTACCGAGCCATGGATGGCTCGATGGAGTGATTATGCAGGGCGTCTTGGGGGACCTCAGTGCTTGGCGTTTGGTGAGGATTTCTTCTCTTGGCTCGAGGAGCAGATAGTTATGATCGATGACTACCCCTATGCAGGGGTGGACTTCTGCAAGGACATCGACTTGGCACTGCCAGAGAAGAAGATTGGGACAACTCAGGTATGACCTTCATAGATATATATTTTTTCCTTTTTGAATATATAATTTTTATTACTTTTTTAGAATGTGTAAAATACTTCTAATATACGTTCGCATGCATGTCGCAGATCGTGGACCACAGAGACTAGCTGGGTACTCGCCCTTACGTCGCGGTGGTGTTGATCGCCAAGCTGTTCCTGATGAGGAGGAGGACGAAGATGAAGCAGGAGGTGTCCGGGACATAGAGAGGAACTTACAGGGGTTGACTCATGGTATCCCTGCTATGAGGATGGATGACATCCCTTTACATCTCCAACGACATACTGTGGGTGTGCCTAATCGTATTGGTCGACTTCTTCATAGGTTGGCTCGAGCTGTAGTGTGTTACCACCAGCAGCGGGAGGAGTCTGACGAGAGACATGATAGATCTCCCAGATCTCCATAGATGGTCTTTTTTTTTTTTTTTTGTCTTTTGCGTCATGTATACGATATGTAGGCTTTGAGAGCCAAATGTTTGTATGGGATTTGGTCCCAAATTTTGTCTTTGACACAAACTTTATGTATTTTGGGAAAAACACTCTTATATACAGTGATATGGACCTATTTTCATGATCTATTTATTTACAATGACTTGTGCATTTTATCATTTATGATGTGTTTATGTATGGGCTAGATGCCAATCCAAAATGTAATTAGCCAATGAATTAGCTATACAATTGAATTCTCTCGGTATGTGTTGATATGTAATGAAATTAAATGATCGTTCCAAGAGGCGTATTCTCTGAAATAAATGAAGTAGTATAGGATTGTGAATTGTGTGAACACGGTTTAGATGAGAAACCATGAGTTGGGAGTCTAAGAAGACTGATATGGAGTCAATTCCGAGTAAAGCAACCTCCGTCAAGAGACCAATGACTGCATGGTACTCCGCGATATTGTTGGTTGCAGGACCTAAACAATTGGCTCCTAAAGAAATCAACTCGCCAGTGGGGGAATAGATTACCCATGCTGCAGAAGCGAGATTCCGGGTATGTCGGCTTGCACTGTTGACGAATTCGGAGTAGGAAGACATCTGCGCATAAAATCACGAGTCAAAGTAAGAGTGGATACATGAGGTCCACGCGCACACCAAAAAATGAGTAAAAGAAAACTAAGTACATTATGTACAATAATTAACTCGCGTAGAGAAACCTTACGCATAGAAGCGTTTGAGGTATAGCCCATTGCGGGGCCGTGCCAGTGGCGTACCATCACAATCGATTAGTTCATAAGCTCCTTTTTCCAAGACACGTTTACAATAAAGGGGCCGTACCACATAGATTCAAGTTTTCATTTTCAAAGCTTATCGTGCATTTGATCATATGTAAGTACGAGGTCACCTTCATTGAAAATCCGAGGTTGAACGGATTTGTCATATTGAGCTTTGACGCGTTTTTTATGAGCTTCATTAGCTAAAGCAGCGTCGTGGCGGGTTTCATCTAGCTTGGCTAGGTATAGGAACCGTTCTTCTTCGGAAATGGTGTAGGGAAGTAGCTCTATGGCTATCTTGAGTGATGGGATTTCACATTCAATCGACAGAATGGATTCTAGGCCATACACCAGTTGGAATGGTGTAAACCCAGTAGCAATTTTCACTGAGGTTCGGTATGCCCACAGTGATGAGAATAGAGCTGAGTTCCACTTGGAATTCTAGGTACCCACAATACGCTGAATCATTCGTTTCAGGACTTTGTTAATGGATTCAACTTAGCCATTAGCTTGTGGGTAATACGGGGTTGAGTTTTCATGGCAAAAACCCAGCTTGGCACTTAGTTCTTCGATCATATGGTTCCTGAAATGGGAGCCATGATTGGTCACAATGGATTGTGGGACACCGAATCTAGCTATAATATGATTGAATATGAATTGCGCTGTTGTTTTGCCGTCCTCAACATACGTAGGCATCGCTTCAGCCCATTTTGTGAAATAGTCGACAACTACTATGACATAGCTATGCCCCCTAGCTGAAGTGGGCTTACAGTGCATGAAATCTATGCCCCATTTGGAAAAAGGGCTGACGACAATAACAGGATGGAGTGGAGTAGGGTGCGAGCGTGTTTTAATATGAAAGAATTGACATGGCAGACACTTCTTGACTGTTTCAATGCAGTCTTTGAAAATTGAGGGCCAGAAGTATCCTGCTCGTAGTATTTTCTGGGCCATAGCCATCCCAGAGAGATGACCACCACATGCCCCAGTGTGAGATGACCACCACATGCCCCAGCGTGGCAGTCATTAAGAACGCGTTCTGCCTCATCTAAGGTCAAATAGCGTCAAAGAACGGTGTCGAAACCACGTCGATAAAGAGTATCGTTGACTATGAGGTAGTATTTTGCGTGATGTCAGATGCGTCGCCGTTCATCGCGAGTGAGGTCGGGGCGGAAGCGTTGGGTTTGGAGATATAATAGAATATCCCCGTACCACAGATCAGACGTGCTAATGCGAAACAACGATTCATCAGGGAGAGAATCGATGGGCTCGGATTGCTCGATAGCACGTGGCAAAGTACAAATCAACTCTACAAAGACCAAAGACTTCTTGGACTTGGCCTTGACAAATTCCAAGTCAAACTCCTGAAGGATGACGATCGAACGAGAATATTTTCCCCCAAGCACTTGACGTGTGAGGATATAATACATTGGATTGAAATCGGCTATAACAGTGGTCCAGCGGAGTAGAATGTAATGACGAAATCTCTGGACAACAAATACTGTTTCCAGAGCCAGTTTTTCAACATGTGAATAACGAGTTTCGGAGTCGAGAAGACTCTTACTAAGATAGTATACCACATGTTCTATGCCATTTTGGTCTTGCTGGACTAGCACCATACCGATGGTGGAAGTCGAAGCCGCGAGATAAAGAATGTAGTCCCATGTGTAATCGGGGGGTTGGATCACAGGATCTTTGGTTAAGGCTGCCTTTAGATTGTCAAAGGAGCATTGGGCTTCATCATCCCAGATAAAGGGAACATTATTCTTGAGAAGCCTCATGTAGCCTTTTGTTATCTTGGAAAGATTGCAGATGAAACGTCGTAGAAAGTTTGCATGCCCTTGCAAACATTGAAGTTCTGGAATATTGGTGGGGGAAGGCAGGGCTAAGATAGCGTCTACCTTCGCGGGATCTAAATGTATCTCGCTTTTGGAGACTATGAAGCCCAACAATTTTCCAGCTTCTACACAAAAGACACACTTATGCGGGTTCAAACGTATATTGTAGCGACGACACCTTTCGAAAATGGCACTTAAGTGGTCGGGATGGTCTTCCCGGGTCCGAGAGTGAGCAGGAAGATCATCAAGATATGGTTCTACAATATGTTTGATGTCGTGAAATGCGTATGACATCGCCCGTTGGAAAGTTGCCCCGGCATTTTTTAGGCCAAAAGGTAACTTTCGATATGCAAAAACCCCCCAAGGGAAGATAAAGGCCGTTTTGTGCTGGTCGGCTGGGAGGATATCGATCTGATTATAGCATAGTTATCGATGATCTGGTCGATGAACGGCGTTGGGTAGTTGTCCTTTGGACAAGCCTTGCTTAAGTCACGGTAATCGACACAGACTCTAATCGTTCCCTGCTTCTTGGCTACGAGAACGATGTTGGATACCCATTCTGTCAATGGGACAGGATAGATAAAACCAGCATGCAAGAGTTTTTCAACTTCTGCTTTAATAGCGACTACCTTACGAGGATGGACGGGTCGAATTTTTTGCCGAACAGGTCGGGTGCCAGGGAATGTTGGAATTTCGTGGACCACGATCGAGGGGTCAATTCCTGGCATTTCTTCCTAACTCCAAGCAAAAACATCGCGGAAAGTTTTGAAGTAGGCACTATAGAACTCCATTTCGAGGGGAGTACATGTTTTGCCGATATGTACGTTTTCCACAATACCAAGCTTCACTGAAATATTGATGGGAGTGGTTTCCATAAGATTAGCCAAGTTCCCTTCGGAAAATACCTCATCGAGGGAAGTGGGGAACTTGGTTTGAATCATCCCAAGTGAAGAACTGGGTTTTGTATCAGGATCAAGTGGATGAATGGTGGGGAATGAAGATCGATGATGCAAATCTCCCCATGGTGGCTCATCACCGCACATAACCTCCATAATTGATTCGTCGGTGGGAAAAATCAAATTGAGAGGATCAAAAAGTGGTGGGTTTGGATGAGTTTCAGCCGAGGGCTACGCCACGGTGTGATGAGTAGGACAGTCGACCCAATCGGTGGTGGATTGGATCGCTTGATATGCTGCGAGGTTTCTGTTGAGAGGCATAGAGTTTCCATAGTCTTCAATCTGAGAGGGACTCGGAATCACCCATGAATCATTGGAAGGGGTGACATTTGATGAAATCATGTTGACTGGTTGAACATGGGTTCCCAGCTCTGGAAAAACTCCAATAAGGGATGAATCCTTCATGAGACCAACACCAATGTCTTGGAACCAGTACCGAGGTTGATCCAATAACGGGACGGTGTTGGCGGAGTTTGAATGGGAGTTTGGGATATAGTAATCCAGTTGATCAATAGTGACAATTTTCCCTTCATGAGGAAATTGCACGATCCGGAAGACTGTAGATGCTATGGCGGTCATGGCATAAAACCAGTTCCATCCAAGTAGGAGATTGTAATCCAATGGTGCATCTACGACTTCAATGTGTACGGATACTGTTTTGCCCCCCAGTTCAACACCAATTGAGGGAATAAGTCCATAAGGTTGAAAACCGTGTCCATCAAACGCCTTGAGAGTAGTGGGAGAAGTTGTGACTTCGGGTGAGCCTAAGGCTCTCCAGCAGTTCAAAGACATGATTGACGTGGAAGCACCTTCGTCTAACACAGTGCGATGGATGATATTTCCATGGATTTTTGTGTGAACCTGGAAGGCTAATTGGTGAGAAAGACGAGGTTTAGCATGCTCCAAGTTAAACATAATGGAGTTTGAAGTATCTGGATCCATTTCCCCCAGTGCTAAAAGTAAGGTTCTACGCTGCGTGGGGCAGTGTTGGAGAACCTCGAGAGTCAACATGGCGCAGGGTGCTTGAGCTAGATCCTCAACAATATTGTAATTTTGGGCGGATCGAGCATTGGGATTAAATGTCGCCTTTCGTATGGTGCCCTTGGGTGGGCGTAGCACTATATCCGTAAGCGGTCTCTTGATATGGAGATGGCCGGTCGGGGGGGGGATTGGAATTGGATCTTCAATGGGAGATTTTCCTTTGGCTATCTCGGGTTGTTTGTTTGAACTTGGAGGGTTGTCGTACGTATTTGAACGAGTGTTTATATGAATCTCTTCATTACTCGTCATCAGGATTTCGCGGTTTGTGGACGTCTCTCCGTGGGTGGGATTGGTCGGGTTGCCCCCTTGTGGGGTTTCTTGGGCAACCATTTGCTGTTGCTGTTGGGGGAAAGGGTCAGTTAACACTGCCGGGTGAGAGGATCCTTTAAAGAGCTTGTTGACTTTGTCCTTGTAGGGACAGTCACGTGTGTAGTGATCATCTTGACAAATTAGGCAAGGAAACTTAGCCTTTCGACGTGGTTTCTGGTCATTCTGGGTGGGTTGTGGCTTGGGGTTCTCCTGCTGGTTTTTCCTGGTTTTACCACGATTGTTTTTCTTCTTTCCCCCGGATGGTTGTGACGTATATTGAACTGCGTTCACTTCGGAGGAAATAGCAGGAGACGTAGTTGTTTTTGAAGCAGCCTGGGGTAAAGCGAGGGAAGCAGAAGCTTGTTGTCCCATCGAGTTGGTAGTAGGCTGGGCCTTGATTGAACCGACAATACCGTCAATGGGTGGTTCAGTGGTAGGTTTTGTTGGATCAGTGTTAACGCGGGTGGCATGAGGAAGAAGTTCATGTAAAGTACCGCATTGAAAGTATACCAAATCCATGTACTGGGCTGTTGAGATGGCTTGTTCCTCTGTAACCGATCCGCGCATAGCGATATCTCTGGATATGGGAGGCAAAAAGGATTTCGTGAACCAATCAGCGAGTAGCTGATCCGGAATAGGTGCCTTAATTAGCCTACGGCATCGTCGCCACTCATGGATGTGATCCGAAATGTGTGTAGAGGTGGTTTGATGTAGTGAGGTTAACAGTTTTGTTCCAGTCTCATACCAAATGGGGAGCTGGAAATGAGTCAGAAACTGCATAGCCAAGGTGTTGAAATCACGGAAAGAGTGTTGTGGCAGCTCGATGTACCATTTTGCTGCTGTGCCGATAAGCGTACGTTGGAAGAGCCGAAGTCGAATGGAATCATCTATCAAGGAGTTAGATGAACACCAAAGATGGAAGGTCATCACGTGGTTCTTGGGATCTTCCCCGGGCTTAGCATCGAACTTGGGGATGTCCGACGGGAGTTTGGCTGGGATAGGTGGCCAGTGAGGTTCATGCCATATAGGATCATTGATTAGCCTCGACAAATCAGGTAAGTCAAGTGTGGCCAAAAAGGGAAGTTGACGGTTAGTCTGCGGGTATGAGTAATAACCATGTGGTGCAGAGACATCTGGAGGGCCCTGCATAGCATACTGCTGCGTGTTATACCCATATGTATTTCCCGGGGGGTACTGCTGGGTAGTAAGCCATCTGGTTAACCGGTTGATTGTAGGTAATCGGTTGGTGGGTGTTCTGCTGAGTGGGTATGGTACCCTGGGGTTGCGGAAACCCAGGAATAGTTGTTGCTCCTGGTTGGGGGAAAGCTCCTTGGAATTGTTGTGTTCCAGGAACGTTACCACTATACTAAGTAAGTGGAAGGTTTCCCATAGCAGGGTTGGGGGGTGGCTGCGACTGTGGTGTCCATGGAAGGCTCATTGCTCCTTGAGGGGCGAGAGGAAATTGAAGGGGTGGGTTCTATGGAGTTGTAGCAGCTGAAGGGTAAGGGAAGCCAGAATTCAAGTTGGGGGGAATCTGAGATTGCCTCCCAGCTTGGTTCCAGTTTCCAAATAGTGAGTACCCCCCCACTCTGTGGGACTTGAGATTCCCAAGAAGGAAGCATACCTGACGGGGGAGGTTGAGAGGGAGGTCAGGTTGGAATACCGAAATAAGGTTGCCCGCTGCTAGGTGTGTTGTACATGCCGTACTGAGTAGATGCTGTTGGTTGGGAGGGTTGTTGGATGGAGCCAATGAGTTGTCTGCCAGCAGATGGGTTGGATGGCCCTATAGGAGGAGGCTGTTGACTAGGAACGGGGTTCCCAACAAAAGGTTGTTCTCCAACTAGTTGAGTTGATGGCCCTATAGGAGGAGGTTGTGGACTAGGAACGGGGTTCCCAATAAAAGGTTGTCCTCCAACTGGTTGGGTTGATGGCCCACCAGGAGGAGTTTGGTTGTTGGAGTTGGGGATCACTGCAGTCGGTTTTCCACCTCCCGAGATAATGTAAATGGTGGGTGAAGGTGATCCTTCGGTCAAAATGCAAGATCCAGTAGTATGACTAGGTGTTCTTTTGCCGCTAGCCAAATATGATAGTGTGGATTGGCCAACGGCGCCAAAAGTACCGATTTGCGGAGGGGGTCGTCCATATCTGACAGGCGAGGACGGAGAAAAAACTGGGTTATCCCTCATAGAATGTGCGCCAAAAATGGGTGATGGAAGCAAATGTGGGGAATTTATTCCAGGGGTATCGGCGTTGTCCATAACGTGTTCAATGATAGGAGGACCATCAAAAACTGGGTCCGAGTTCATGTCCTGAAAAGGGTTTTGGGGATCCAGCGGGAACCTAGGTATAGTAACGTCTGAAGGTCCAGAGCCGTCTGCAAAGGAGTGACGAAACTCTGTGCTAGACGGGATGTTGGGATCCCGATAGTCAGAAGGACGAGTAACGTGGGGATATCTAGACGCTGTCGAGAGCATTTGCTTTGTGTCGTGTCTAAACCGTGCCGATGCTAATGGGGAGTTCGCTAGACTAACAATACTAGACTGGATGGAAGCCATGATTTCATGTCCCGAAGGGAGGTTGGGTAGAGATATAGTACGAGGTACGTTGCTAGAAGAACTTGTTTCCTGTGGATGAACATTGGGTGACGTAGTGATAACGGGAGGAAGCTCCGCCTGGGAAGTGATGAAGCCATAATCAGGTTCAAAAGGTGTGTCAGGAAGTCGAGTATCTCCAACGATTTCAATGTACCCTCCTGGGAATGAAATCAAGCCAGGTATGTCCTGGTTGGACCCTTCGGTGGTGCCAACAGATCCGTCTATGTCATCGTCAAAAGTGTCTGATGGACGGGAGGTGTTGACATCAGGTAGGAGGATGACCTCTGGTCTAGTATTTTGGGCTGTACTAGATTCAGCCACTGTAATGGTGTCCACTGTGGCAGATATATCTGGAATAACAGTGGGTGAAGTGGCAGTGGAAGTCTCAGATATGTTAGTGGTTGCAAAAGCTGCAATAGATTCTGAGACTGTGCTGTGAGTAGCGGTTACAGGCGGAACTGATGATGTTGTATGTTTCGGCGGTGGAATGTTCCCTCGACCAGCACCGCGGCCAGGAGGAGTGGGAATGCGTGATGTAGGTGGACCGGAAGTCCATGGCGGTGGTGGTGGTGGAGGGATTTGGCCCTGTATTCTTTGTGATATTCGTGCTTGTTCTGACATAATGACATGAAAATGAAAACCGGGGGCAGTTTCGTAGCAAAGAACTCAAAAACTCTAATGCAGCCAAGTGTGCAGAAGAGGAGCTAGAAAAAGCAAGGCTCGCAGGCCAAAAAAGCAAGCTCTAAAATCTATACTGAGACCGGTGTCTCAATAAGCGAGTTGATACAAAAAATGGCCAGAATGCCAACAAGCAGTCCCTAAAAAGAAAAATGACCCTCTACAAAGATGAGATAACAAGCAAACTCCTAACTAAGAGCTGGAGACCTCAACAAGCTGTATCCTTCGCAAGGTGATGAAATCCAAGTCGAACAATACAACATGAGATACCGATATAAGAAGGATATCCCTCTACCGAAAGGGATCCTGGGTAAAAGAGCCCTAGTAGAATAGTCACTAAGCTACCTCGTTCATGACACGTTGGAAAAGGTTTTGGGCACTTCAGCCTTCCGAAGAAGACAATGATCGATGTTGCCTTAGGTCTAAGTGGAGTGCGGCATTCCACAGAGTCCGTCCGGTTCTCAATATCGCGGCCGTTTAACCCCTGAAAGTTAGAAACAGTCAGGAGGCCCCTCCACAAACTAGCTGTGACCGTGTCAATAAATACTAGAGGATTTTAGTTCCCTAGAAGACAACAACTATGTATCAGATGAAAATGACAAGGGGGAATTATTTTGATGCCTATCCCCGGTGTCTTACCTAACTACCAAATTCTTTTGATTTCCTCAAGTGAGGTTAATGTTGGTTTAATTAGGGAGATTAATTTTAGTGGTTGTCTTACTCAATCAGGTAAATGGATGTGAAACTTGATGGTTTTATGAAGACTCAAACCATGCAAATGAGAATGAATAAAAAATAATCCTTTGTCTTCGATGTAATCTAGCTATGGGAGAGAGAGAGTTCTTCGATAAAAAATGCATGAAATTTTTCACAAGCAATAAAAAACCAAAACAAGAAATTTTTGTTTTTCTTTTTGTAAATAAAGCCAAATTGAAATAAACACTCTTTTTAATTCACTGATCCTACAACTAATATGCTTCAAATATGAGAATTTCTTGTGGCAAATTCAATGGTTCATTTCCTAATGCACAATGATACTACTAGACTTTTTCAATTCAAACAACAGAATTGTTCTCAAATGATAATTTTTTAATTACTGAAAATGATGGAAATAATGTGACTGTAAAAGCTACAGGGTTCGGTAAAATAGAACAGTAATGCTGGGTTGGTTGTGGTGAAAAAATCAAGCTAAAGCAATCAGATTGGAAAAGTGACCCAATATGCCAAAAATGCCACTAATTCAAACAATAATCAAGCTCACAAACAGGGAATAAGCACACCACATAGACTGTAAAATGATGAGAATGACAACAGGCAACAACAAACACTACCTAAGGCAGAGAGAGACTCAGGAAACCAAGCAAGGATAAAAAAATTAAAAATTTGCAGACACTACCGTGTGGCAGAATGAGGCTAAAGCGCGGTACTGCTAAACTACCGCTCTGGTACTAACTCAGTGAACGCGGTACTACCGCGTTGTAATCAGTGTAGAGGGCGCGGTACTGTGGCAAGGTAAGAAAAAAGCGCAACTTTAGAAAAGAAAATGGATTTTGCAGGGTTGCTGCTAACCCAAGGGACTCAGTGATCATATAGGGAGAAAAAATACAGCGAGGAGAGGTGAATAAAGGTCAAAAAAGACCAAGATTCAAAACTGGTTTGAAGTGCAATAAAAAATCACAATAAAAAAGATTGATGACAGTGAACTGAATCAATCAAACAGAAATCAAACCAGCGGAGTCGCCATTCTTGTTGGTAGAATTTTTCCCTACGGATAAGTCAAAATTCTCTTAACTTAAAGTAGATTCTTAACTGACTCTAAGGTAAGAACAAAACAAAACAAATGCTACCTTGAAATTCCTGAACTAACTTTCACAACAAGATTACATGTATTCAGAAACAATGAAAGATATAACTCACCTTTCAATCTGACGTTTATCCCACTTCTAGCTCTTGATCCAAAAGCTCCAATGTAGAATCTGTTGAGATCAAACAAATAACAAGCATACAAGCTTCCAAATACCTTGAAGTAAAGATTAGATTCAAATCTAGATTAGATACATTCCATGCTAAAGACTAGTATAATACACATGAAATGGGAAAAACAAGACAAGTTATCTTTATTACAAACTTGAAGAATGCATACAAAGGTTGCTTGATGTCCAAGCCAATCCTTTGGCTCCAAGTGCTTACTCCTCTAGCTATCTCCACAATGCTGCAAGATCATAAGTTTGGTACTTCTAAGAGTCCTCCCCCTTTCCCATGGAATGCCTCTCTTTTATAGTGTATGGTAGGGTTAACCAACAAGAGAGATGGGTGGATCTAGGGAGTACTTAGTGGATCAGGGTTTCTAATCACAGAAAATGAGTTAGGATCGAATCAGGGATCCCAATCCTCCAATATCTCTCAAAAATCAAAAATACCACAAGCCATGGCAAAAAGGCTATAAAAAGAGTACCGCGTCGTGCAATCTGAGCATAGCGTGGTAGTACCACGTGGCAGGAACAAAGCATAACGCGGTAGTACGGACTACCGCGCACCTATAACTGAGCAAGGCGCGGTGGTTAGGGTAAATAAAGTCTCAGCTAGGTAAAAACTTGTCAGGGTAAGTTTTCCTTCAAGGTTCACTCATCATTTTTCTCTTCTGAGTGGTTTAAAGCAGTAGGGGAAGTGTCGTCAACTCTTTTCATGGTGCAGATGCGACACTGTGAAATATAGAGGTATAACACTTAGACAAGTTTGCTATTGTGTTTATAGACGATATTTTAGTGTATTCAAAAAGAAAAGAAGAGCATGATGAACATTTACAGATTATCTTACAAGTATCAAGAGATCATCAATTGTATGCCAAATTTAGTAAGTGTGACTTCCACAAAGACAAAATTCAGTATCTAGGACACATAATTTCAGTAGAAGGAATCTCGGTTGATCCTGACAAGATAAGGGCCATTAATGACTGGCCGGTTCCTAAAGATGTGTCGGATGTAAGATCATTTATGGGCATTACGGGGTATTACAGAAATTTTATAGAGAATTTCTCAAAAATTGCCAACCCCATAACTTCCTTGTAGAAGAAAGGGAAGAAATTTGTTTGGGATCAGAAATGTGTTCAGAGTTTTAAGAAATTAAAGGAACTATTGACGACAGCACCTATCTTGAAGATAGCTGACCCCAACAAGGATTTTGTAGTTTGTACAGATGCATGCAATGATGGACTTAGTGGATTTTTGACACAGGAAGGGCATGTGATAGCATATGAATCTAGAAAGCTGAAAGTACATGAAAAGAATTACTCTACTTATGATTTAGAGTTATTAGTAGTTATTCATGCCTTAAAAATGTGGCGTCATCACCTTATTGGCAGAAAGTTTACATTATTAACAGATAACATGGGTCTGAAATATTTACTGGATCAGACAACCCTGAACGCTAGACAAGCTAGATGGTTGACATTCTTAAGTGAGTATGATTTCTAAATTCAGCATATGAAAGGAAAGGAGAATAAAGTTGTAGATGCCTTGAGTCGCAAGGAAAAACTAAATTTCATTTCAACAATCAGTAATTATTCAACTGAGTTGGAAAATCAGATTCTGGAAAAAGGTGAAACAGATGAAGAATACAAAAAAAATGAAGGAAAAGACAACCAATAACAGTTCTGAAAATTGTATTGCAGATTACAAAATTAATGAAAATGGTCTATTACTGTATACAAACAGATTGTATGTACTAGATACACCAAAAATAAAATGTCTGATATTAAATGAGATGCATAAAAGTCACTATTCTGGTCATCCAGGATACCAAAAGACCATCACTATGCTGAGAAAAGAATACTATTGACCCAGAATGAAAGATGAAGTAGCAGAATACATCGCAAAATTCTTGGACTGTCAAAAGGTGAAGGTTGAACACCAACATCCTGCTGGATTGTTGCAACCATTACCAATACCAAGCTGGAAATGGGAAGTGATCAACATATATTTCATTAATGGATTGCCTAAAAATCAGAAACAACATGATTCCATCATGGTGGTGGTGGACAAACTCAGCAAGAAGACACATTTTATACCAGTAAAGACCACACATAAAGCACCAGACATTGCAGAGATTTTTATGAAACAGATCTTTAGACAGCATGGAATACCAAAGGTAATAATTTTAGATCATGACTCGAAGTTTATAGGAAACTTTTGGAGATCATTGTTTAAGGGATTAAATACAACTCTAAATTTCAGTATAGCATTTCATCCACAGACGGATGGACAGACAGAAAGGGTAAATCAAGTGTTAGAAGATTTATTAAGAATGTATGTTAAGGATCAACCTGGTAAGTGGGAAGATTATCTGCACTTAGCAGAATTTGCTTATAATAATCATTATCATGCTTCAGCCAGACTTAGTCCTTCTGAAATTCTTTATGGTAGGAAATGTAATACACCTGTTTCGTGGAATGATCCAGTCAATAGAGTTGTTTTAGAACCTGAATTATTGCAAGAATTAGAACTAATTGTGAAACAGGTGCAAGGACATTTAAAAGCTGCCCAGGATAGGCAGAAAAGTCAAGCAGATTCAAAAAGAACTCATAAAGAGTTCCAGGTGGTTGAACATGTGTTTCTCAAGGTAAGACCGAAAAAGAGTTCACTAAAATTGGGGAGTTGTGGCAAGTTGGCACCCAGGTATTGTGGTCCTTTTGAAATATTATCTAAGGTTGGAGTAGTGGCATACCAACTGGCTTTACCACCTAACCTAAAAATACATAATGTTTTTCATATATCACTTTTAAAGAAATATGTGCACGATAATACTCATGTTGTAAACTGGAATGATGTACAGGTGGGACAAGATGGATATTTTCCGGTGGAACCGGATTGTATCCTCGGAAGGGGGGAAACTATTCTCCGGAATCACAGCATTGGGCAAGTGAAGGTGCAATGGAAGCACCTTAGCCCAGAAGAGGAAACCTGGGAGTTGGAGAGTAGTATGCAGGCAGCATACCCAACTCTGTTTCAGGAACACTCAAGGAGTGATTAGCAAACATCGAGGATGATGTTGAGACTTAAGGGGGGGTGTATGTCACCTACCCAAATTTCTGAACATTATTATTTATTTGCAAAAATACTTTATGTTTAAACTTAATTACAAGTTTTGTAATTATGATCAGTTTTGATCATGGATGACTGTAATTACTGAATATTATTATTTAAATGAATTAATTAGGAGACAAACACCCAAGAGGACTGTTGAATGAGTGTTCACTGATCCACTAGGAGGAATGGAAGCTGTTGAAAGTTATCGAACACATGGCAGCAGTTGTATCACACAACTAACTGTTGGTTATGGGACAACTTCCCCTTAAATAGGGCATTATCCCCCAGGTGGAGGGAGTGAGCAGGAAGCTCATTTAATGACCCAGTAACATCTAAAAAGGCCTAGGCAGCCTATAAAGGCAAATTCGAATTAGGTAGGCAGCCCTTAATCAATATTTCTGCAGAATATTTTCCTCTTTAAAATCAGGTGATTTCAAGAGAGATTCGAATAAGGGAGGTTAGTGGTGATTGAAAATTGATTTTTTCCATATAATTGAGAAGAAACAGAGTTGTAGGAGCAAGTCTTTTGGACTACTACCTATTGAAGAATTTGAAGATTACTGCTACAACAAGAAGAAGTCCTAATTCCTGAAGTTTCTTCCTCCTGGTGGTTCAGCGAACAGGCTCGGGGGTCCTAAGACAGTATTTGACTGTTTTCAGGAGTTTGGTTGGGTGGAACAGTCTTCCTGGGTTGTTTTTTTCCCTACAGAGTTCTTAGGTTTTTAAAGATTTCCTTACTTATTCTCAGTAAATAATTTTGTTCTGTTTATCTAGTATTATTCTGCTTAATTGTTTTCGAGAAGAATCTAATTCTGGAAATGTTTAAGTCTGAATGTTTAATTTTAAATTGATAAATCAATATCCCCATTTTTCCACATGTTGTTTGGCAGCATCGTACTCTAGTAGAGATATGCAAATTAAAATAGAATAGAAGATAGGAAAAATTTGCCATTGAATTCGATAGATAGATAATAATCATATATGTATCAGTTTCATGTTCCTAATTGAAATAATTGTAGGAAGTTCTGTATATTAATTAGTATATATAATATTTCTTTAGTTATATGATAAACAGTCAATAAATAATTCTTGTACAATCATCCTGCATTACTTATAAATTATGTCCTTGGAAGGTAGATAAATTACATACTGTACATTGTTTTAAGACTGTTGAATTTGAATAAAACATTCTTTATAATAAGCTGGAAACAATAGTTTTCACACAGGTTCCATATTCATACATTTCACTCACACACAGTTTCATTTAAATTACTTTATCAGCATTATATGCATAGAAATTAAATTATAGACAGATTTGTAATCTACACAGTCTTCATGATTTCTGCACTATACACTCACATCACTTTCACTTTCTATGATAATGTTGTATTATCTATAAACCTAACAAATAATAAGAATTTCATAAACACTACTATTATTGCCATATATTTATTTCTTCTTTTAGATCTGCTACCACTGTTTGTGATTGTTGTAAATCTGAGTCTCGTATCAAAAAGAAAACCTTAGCTAGATTCATATTTTCTCTTTTATTGTGTTATAACAAAACCTTACACTCTATTCAAACCTGGGATCGAAACCGATCCAATATCTTTAATATTGTTTAGGTTATCATCCTCAACAAAACACGAATTAGGGTTTGACCCTATTCGGTTCCTTTGCAAAACATTATTGATATCTCAGTTCAACCTTTTACTCTACTTAGATTTCAAACATCGACAAATAATAACACACATTATCAACCTACAGTATCAAGACAAACCACACAGAGTTATACGAAAAGTTTAGCATACATTTCCAACCCAAAGTTGAAGTTTATTTTATACACATAACCCTTATCATCGACGATATCTTCAAACCCTATTCTAGCTTGAAAGACATTGTAGTAACCTTCAGCATAAAGTCGATTTACACAGACATTTAACCATTATCATTTAGAAGTATCATCTACATAGTGATTGAGCCCACGACTCGTTTTAAAACTTAACCTTTGAAATCGTGGATTTTCAAAACGAAGACTTTCAACATTGATTGCAAACAAAATTAAATCAGGGTTTATCCCAAGTTTATAGCAGTTCTAAAAGAACCCAATATTCCAGAACATCGACGAGTCATAGCTCCAGTCGGTCTCACAAATTATATTTTATAAAAACCAAGAACCATTCAAACGAAAACAAGAGTCGCAAGCACGTTTCGAGATTTCTTCAACTAGGAACATTGACAGAGAAAACAACGAGCCTTGACAAGCCTGTTACTCATTCTTAAGAACCACCGTCCAAGAGAACTATGAGGGTTGTGGAAGACTCGAGGCTTACCGGTGTTGAGGCACGCTAACACCTTTGCCAAAACATTACTCTTTTGCTTCCTTAAAGACCCTGCAGCTGACAAACGATGGAGTTTGAGTTAGATAGAAGTTACTTCTAAAATGGAAACGAAACACAACAGAGAAATATATTCACCTCAGAAGAATTGCCTACCTTAGTAAAACCCTAGCCAAGACTTGAAGTTCTCATACAAACGATGAGAATGGTGCTGTGAACGATACCAGGAAACTTTCAACCATGATTTCGATAACACTCTGAACCCGAGACTTAGGTATCCAATAAACAAAATTCCATTGCAGAGGTTTGAGACCTGTAAATTCAACTTGTTTAGAAAGTCTCAAGGTCGAATGTTTTCCAAGGTTTCAACAGAAATTTCGACAGCCTGTCGGACACCTCCAACGAAGACAATAACACAATGAAACCACTTTCTCCAAGTTAATAAACTCAACACAAGGTAGATGTTAGGGTTTTCATCCAATGACCCATTTCCATCACCATCGACCATCTCCACCTTGCCAACAATCGTAGCATTGAAATAAACAACATCAAACATTTAATGTCCGACCTAATTTACAGGTCGACATTGCCACGATGGCACATGGTGGAGCAACACGATCAATGTATGGTATATAACCCTTACACAACAACAAGCATGGAGGCATTCACGTCTACATGGATCTCTGAGTTTACCATTCAGCGGGTAGGTAGTACCAAGTTTTAATGCAGGATCGTTCGATGATCTCTTTTTCAGCTCGAGACCGGCGCCAAGTTAAATGAGCCAGCAACCTGTCAATTGTTCACATTAATTGCATGTCAGCGTCTCGATGGGACTGTAAACCTTGCAATCTCATAGCATTATAACCTATTCTTCTTTACCATAATAAGTTAACATCTATGCAAAGTTTGATATAACATTTCATTATAGCGCTTGCACTTTATTACCATTGAATCCAATATATTAGAATGTTGGAAAACGTAGATTATAGTTTGGGTACGATTCCTTTGTTGCATACCATTGTAATAGTTACACCTATAGTCTAACATTGGTATCAAACTGAGGATTATTATAGTTGCACCACTATAATTTTAAGACATAGACTTTATCACGATATAGAATGGAATTTAAATAGCTCAAGTCTTGTTTGTACCATAGTCAATCTATGGATTACCTTTGTTTATATAATTAATTGCTACCAATGGCTGGCCTTTGGGAAAGATCACAATTTCTTATTAAGACCTAAATAATTATAGTGATGAATATGAATTTGAAACCATAAAACTTATATAGTTAATCAATAATGTTGTATAAGCTCACAAGCACATATGGGATGTTACATCGAGGTTGGGAAGGAAATAAGAGCAATGGTGCATATCCTCCCATGGCCTTGCACTACCACACATGGACTCAATAATAGTTTCATCTGAAGGCAAAGTATCATCAAGGTAGTCATGTGAACAAGACAAGTTGGCTTCCCAAACTGGCAGCGTAACGGGATCTTCCTCGACTATCTGAGAAGAAGAGAGATCTGGTTCTGCAATGGCTTCTTGAATATGCTGGTAAGCAAGCTCATCTACAGATAGTGGAATAGACATCCCGACATGCGTAATATCTCCATACGTGGAACTCGTGGATGGTAAAGTCCATGGATCATTAAAATAGGAAGTTTAGAATGACATATTATGCGAAGGAGGAGATGCATCATCAGTAATGGTTCCAATAAAATTCACAGGTGCAAGAAAATCGTAAGTTCCCATCAGTGAAGGGTACATACCAACACCCATGTTCCTAGTTGCCTGTTGAGAATTAGTAACCTGCGGGACTATGGATCTCGTGGATGTTGTGTAAGAGGGATGAACAAAATCCAGCTGGTCGATGGTCACAATCTTGCATTCGTGAGGAAAGCAGATAACTCTGAATACAGTAGATGCGACAGCCTTCATAGCATACATCCAATTTCGACCCAGTAAAAGGTTGTAGTCGATGGGCGCATCAACCACTTCGACTTCAATAGGCACAGATTTACCTCCCAAGAAGACAACAAGGGAAGGGATAATTCTATGCGGCTTAAATGACCGACCGTTGAATGCAATGAGCGTGGTTCTAGACGCAAGTAGAGGAGGAGATCCTAGAGCTTTTCAACAAGTTAATGACATTACTAATGCGGAAGCAGCTTCATCAACCATCGTATGTTTGACAAAATTCTGAAGGCATGCCACCTGGATTTGAAAATCCACGTGTTAAGGCAAGCGAGGTTGAACATCAGTAGTGTCGAACTTGATAATACTGGTACTTCCCCCATCCTGAACTCCTAATGCACTCAAAAGGGCATGCTTTTGAGAAGGACAGGGCTACAAAACTTCAAGAGTCGACATGGCACACGGAGTTTGTCCCAAATATTCCACGATGGAGTAGTTATGGGTGGCTTGAGCATTAGGATTATGCATAGAGCGCTTAAGAACACCTTTCGGTATCCGTGGCATATTAGAGGGCTTCTCGATATGCAATGAATTATCAGGAGGAGGGGGAGGCTCACTCCCTAGATTAGGTTGTGGTGCATCATAATCATGTTGACGAGTGGTAACACTAACCTTCGATTGAACCATATTCACACACCCATAACCATTAGTATTGGAAGAAGATGTTGCCTTCAGGAGGTCCATAACCAGTGGTGGGAGCATGCGAAGCCATGTTTTGATGATGAGGAAGGGGATCCTTTAACACAGCTAGGCTCTGTGCCAAATGCTTTGATGCTTCTTTGATTCGAGGACATAAGTGACTAAGATGATCTTCCCCACAGAGCTTGGAAGGAAACTTCACCTTACGCCTAGGTTTATGGTCCTCACCAACATTTCCTCCTTCCACAGGAGGGTTGAAATTCTCTTTACGAGGGGTATTGCGATTGCTATTATTGTTATTCCCATTGTTTCCACCCCTATGGTTGTTTCTCCCCTTCTTATTACCACCAAGTTGTTGGTTACTTGATGGGTTCATCAACTGCACACTATGTACATCGGACGATGGGGTGGAAGTGGACAAGGTGTGAACCTGTCCGGGAATAGATTGGTTTAGCGACAAATTTTGCATTTGGTTAGCAACCAGATCTATAGGGAGAGCACTTACGGATCCCACAATGCCATCGGCATGTGGTCCAGGAACTGACTGAGGCTCATGGCGTGTTCGCAGTGCATCAGGAATAATGTCATACAAAATGCCAGACTCAGAGTATAATAACTCTAACTGCTGGACTTTCAAGATGGCTTGTTCCTCAGTCTCAGTGCTAGACATGAAAAATCCTTGGAAATGTATGGGAGTAGAGACTTGAGGAACCATTCCAACAAAAAATATGGAGGAATGTTGGTTTTCACTAACCTCTTCTGTCCACGCCACTCTTAAATGTGGTCAGAAATATGTGTGGCCTTATTATGAGGGAAGGTAGACAGAAGTTCAGTACCAGTATCATAGCGAACCGGAAACTGGAAATGATTGAAGAAAGCCAAAGAAATCTTGTTAAAACCCCTATAAGTGTTTCCAGGAAACACAACATACCACTTCGCAGCTGCCCCCGTGAGTGTGCGTTGAAATAGTCGTAATATAACGAAATCGTGATTCAACGAGTTGGAGGAGCACTAAAGGTGAAACATTGTGACATGATCACCTGGGTCCTCACAACCTTTCCCCTCAAACTTAGGAATGTCTGAAGGGAGATTGGTAGGGACCGGGGTCCAATTGGGGTCGTGACACATCGTATCATTCGTGAGATTTGAAATATCTGGAAGATTGAAATGTGCAAGGAACGAGAGCTGCGGCTAGAAAGCTTGATTATAAGCTCCCATAAAAGGTTGGTAAAATGGAATCGAATTATAAGGTGGACCAAAAGCTTGACCATGAGTATTAAACTGTTGATAATGAGGACCTTACAGACCATAAGCTTGACCATGGCCATAAGGTTGGTAACCTCCTCTGACCTGACACGTATGAGAGTAAGTAGGTATATAGGTATTTTGGGCACCATATTGAGGTGGGTTGTACTGGTGGCCAGCATCGACTATGTTGTAGTAAGGGTTTCCACCATAAGTATGGGGCATATACATACTATCCGTAGCGAGAATTGAGTTGTAATGAACATAATGGTGGGGTATGTTCCCACCCCCATCATTTGGATTAGCGTGAGCAGTCGTGTGGTGACCATAAGCATAAGATGTATTCCCAACCCCAACATGGGTGTTACTAGTAGTAGGAATGGTGGCGTTATGACCATGAGGATAAGATACATTCCCACCTCCTACATCAGTATTACTAGTAGCGGCAGTGGACGCAAAAGTATGCAGTATATGTCCACCTCCGTGGTTAGGAGGAGCATTAACATTCGCGAAAGTGGTCTTGGGTTGACGGGTAGCAACATGTGTATTAGGTGGTGGATGGCGAGTCGTGTTTCGAACAGTGTTCCTATTGGGTTCGGTATCCCTAGGAGGCGGTCGTCTTCCAACATTAGCATTGTTAGGAGGAACATGACCAATCCCCATACTATGTGTGTGAGTGTACAACATAGTGCCCCCGGTGAGGGTATTGCCCCCATTGGGTGTAGTGTTGCTAACA
This sequence comes from Larix kaempferi, assembly GCA_027924585.1. NCBI lineage: Eukaryota > Viridiplantae > Streptophyta > Pinopsida > Pinales > Pinaceae > Larix > Larix kaempferi. The sequence continues at coordinate 12,324,074 of BSBM01001409.1, read as the reverse complement.
CCATGAATGGTGCCAGTATGACTACCAAAAGTGGTGGAAGGATCGACTATGGTGTAATTCGACATACCATATGAGAACGTGGTAGGGTTGACCGTAGGGCCTGAATCATCATGGACCTCTGGCATTCTGTATAAATAATTATGTTGAAATGAAGGATCGAACGGTTCGTCCTCGGGTGGATCTGGACCAAACAAACTAGGTTGGGTCTCAATTGGATCACCCCCCTACGCCTCACGAGGAGTAGGGGTGTCGGAAGTGTGCTCAACTCTACCCAAAGGACTCGTAGAGATTTCTCCCATGTTAGAGTGCGTGTTACTTGGTTTTTCAACCAAGCATGTGCAAGGATGCACCTGCTAACTAGTAGCAGCAGTCTGAAATAAAGCAACGTAAATAAGCAAATATAAACTATAGATTGATGGCAGTAAAGGGTAAAATAAAGAAATCTAGATTAATAACAATAAGCAAAATTGATTCATAAACATGTAAATAAAAATTAAAACTCTTGTATTACCTCAAATGGTGAGGATTGTGAGTTTTGAGTAGCTTCAAGGCTGAGAAGCTCCAATGTCCAATGGTCTCTTCTTCTCCAATGCTTTAATGGTTGGGCAAAGCTCAAGATGAATTTTGGCAGCATGAGGATAGGATGAAATATGGATGAATAATACGGAGCCCCTATCACCTTTTTCTAGTTTTTGGGTGATGGGTAATACCATTATGGTTTTAAGGAAACCAATGGTATGGACCAACATGGTTTAGGTCTCTTTTTCCCTCTTTTTCCTTTTTTGAATATTTTTTATATTTTTATTCCCTTTTAATATTTTTTGGGAATTTTGGACCCTTTTTTAGCATTTTTTTTTTGTGTTTTTTGAGTAAAAATACATATTTTGAGGGGGAAAATGGGTATTATGGTCTTTTTGGTGACCTTTTGAATGTTTTAGAGGTTCAAATGGTGGGAAAAGTGGACAAATGGGTCATGTGAATAAGGGAGTGAGCTAGTGAGCACTTTTTGGGTGTTAAGAGATTGGCTCCTGATGTGTGAGGGAAGAAGCTCATCGTATGGCCGATAGACATCATAGTTCTTTTGTCTTTTTTCCTGGGGTTTGGAGAAGAGAAGAGACCAATTGAAGACTGGAACAACGACCCCTTGGAAGCTGCAAAAACTGAAAAAATACATGGCATCATAATGAATGAGGAATAATCTCCGATAATGGACGAGGCAGGCATACCCATGCTCGTGTCAAGACATATACATAACAATTAGGCCCAAGAAGGGGGACCTGAATAATACATAAAAATATGTTGGTACATCATAATGGTCCAGAGGGGACATAATGCTGGGATGTACTCATGATCATACCATGACTAATCTCAATAACTAATACACTGGAAAAGAGAAACAACCATTCTGAAAAAGGTTTCAGAAGGGTTGATGAACTGTTGGAGCTGAAGGTGTCCAACATCTATAAGGACTCAAAGACTGTGAGCCAATCTCTGAGGAATATATGTAACTGTATACTCGAGGGAGTATAAAACTGGGGTACATCTTGAAAACTGTCGCTGAGTGCAACCCAGATATCCATAGGAATATGTAACTGGTTGTTTTCTCAAAAAGACTCATAAATGTGGCAGAGTTAGGTGATACCCGGGGTCTTCAACAAATAATTGAAAGGACCGATACCCTGTACGAGTCTTGACGATGTAATCAAGGTGTTAAGTCGAGCATGTGAGAAACAATCATTTGGAGAGGCATGTAGGACTCCTTTCAAAATGATCCATAGGCACTCATCACTAATGGTGATGAGTCCAAGGCATAGGGACCTCTCGGTCTATTCTCTGGAATAGATTTGGTTGGCGTTGACAGAGGGAGACCAGCAACTACCAAGGCGATGATGTTTCCTTGACAAGAGTGCGAGGTGTACAACTGAAGTTTGATAGTACTAATGGTAAGACTGACATACTGTGGGGATGCGGAATAACTGGGGTCATAGAGTGGGTGGACTCAAACTTCCTTTGTTCAGAGCATGATGACATGGTGGTTAACCTAATATCATAGGAAACTGAATTTTATGTGTGAGGATCATAGCTTATCAAGGGTATGTATTGCTGACTGGAGTGACTCTGGGGGGAGAAGCTAATGGATGCTATTGGGAGACTCTCAGGGTGACATACTACAGAATACTCTAAACAAAGGCGACCAGAATGGGGAAGCTGCCATATGAGTAGACATGATTTGTTGTGTTGCCGAAAAGCACCATTGGGTCCTTCTTCATGGTTTTAATGAGCTCCAAGAAGGGATAAAAGTGTGCTTTGAAATGGTACTATCCTGTGGATTTATGCGAGCCTAGGACTGTTTATGCTCGTGAGTGCTTTCATTTTTAAGGAGTCTGAAAACGATAAGAAGACTTTGAATTTGTGGATGAGTACCATCCTATGGATTTGTACGAGCCCAAGATGGTGATTTCTTGTGGTTGCTTTCAATTTTAGGGAGTCTAAAAGTGGTAAGTAGACTCCATTGGTGTTCTTTTTCATATGTTAGTCTCCAAGGCCCGAAAAAGTATAAAATGATGCAAATGGAGAACTCTTCTAGCCAATGTGACTAGAGTATTCCTTTTTAATAATTAGTCTACAAGGTCCGGAAAAGGGGTAAACTTATACCAGGTATATGCCCTTTTAGATACCTTTAGTGAGCATGAAAGGAAGCAAGATTGCTTGTCGATCTTTTCATTGATTTAGGAGTCAGAGAAGAGCTTAACAGAAACTCCCTAAGTGCCTTTTTCGTAAAGGAATTTCTTGGCATGAAAAAGGGATAATATTATACCGAACAAAAGTAATGGAGAGGCAAGGAGGAAGTGTTCAATCAAAGGGCGAGTATGGGGATCAAGCACGGTGATAGGGGGGAACACTAATGGGGACTCCTTGCGGGTTGATGAATGGTAGCAAAACAATGACATAATTGCAGTATGGATGGAGTGGTGGGCTCATGTATAAGTTGTGATGTGAAAATTTGTAAAATCTGACGGCTGTCGATGTGGCACGCAAATCGAGGGGATGACGAGCATGTGAGAAAGTGCCCAAAAAATTTGGGGGTGAGAGAGAGAAATTATCTCAAGCATCATCACGAGCATGGAAAACTGAATCTGCTGATATAAATATCGTCAAAAATGGGCAATGGTCGATGTGGCACGCAAACTAAGGCAATGAGTGGAATTTTGAAAAAATGCTTGAAAAAGCTGGTGGTGAGAGCGAGAAATGGTCTCAAGCATCGTCATGAGCATGGAAAACTGAATCCAGTGATGTAAGATTCGTAAAAAATGGACCACGGCCGATGTGGCATGCAAATCGAGGCAACGAGGGGCATGTAAAAAATGCCCAAATTTTTTTGGTGAGAGTGAGAAATGATCTCAAGCATCATCATGGGAACGAAAATATGAATCCAGCGGTGCAAATGGTGCGAAAAACAGAGGTCATAAGGACTCCAAAATGGTCAAAGGAAATAACTAGGTTAAAAAATGGCTACAAATAAAGGTGAGCCCACCAAGCCAAGGATGCAGTGGTGGGGGGAAATGATGACCCACGGGGGAAAAATACTAGGTGTATCAAATCAAATCAAATATATAAGTGATATGTGACTTCAAAAAAGGGTTGAGATCACGCATGTGAAAAAGTGAGCAGGGTTAATGACCTGCCCCCATTCTATGTGCATGGGGTTTATGATTGTGGATCACATATGTGTTGGTTTGAAAAATGGGATCATTGAAATACTGAGATAGATGTGATGGGGAAGGTTCAAAATGATTGATCATGCCCCCTATCCTAGGTTTGAGGTAATCTATTATGCCCCCTAACTCAGAGGTGTCAATGTGGTGCAGATGTTGTCTCAGAGAGGGATCAATAGGGCATTGAGAAACTACTTGCGGGGGGGGGGTATACCATGAGGCTGTGGGCCATGGTGGCATACTGAAGTGATGATATGATGATGGGGGATTCCCTTTGCAGGGTGGATACCCCTAGTATCTCCGACGAGAATCACGATGATGATGAGTAGGAAAGGTTTTGGGCCTACCCCCATGTTGTGGACATGTGGTTTCCTCGTCAATTTGAAAGGGTTGAACATGTGTGTCAAAGGGATATATGGAAGGGGCCGACCGGATAGAGGGGTCTCCAATGGAAACCGTGTAAATGGTGTTAATTTCTTCCGATGAGGAATATTTTGGGGGACATATTTCCTTAATGAGAGGAGGGGATATCTCTAGGTTGGCATTATTCAATTCGTATAGTGCTGCACTATAATCTGGGAGATCGTGGCAGTGATGTGAATAATGGCCGTAGATGTCGTATACTGCACAAGGGTGGTTAGTACGCAAAGATTTATCAGGAGGCTGAGGGGGAAGCTCGAGTTTGACAGCTGGAATGTTAGTGTCAGCATCCAACATTTGCATATGCTCTTGAAGTGCCGGTAATTGTAGACATTGATGCGTAGCATGGCCTATATCGTCGCACAAAGAGCACTTAGGGGGAACACATATTGTTGGGGGATTCTTAGCTAATTTGGGCATCACTGGGGGGGTGCGAGTTGTGGGTCCAGTGGTGTAGCTTTGTGGACCTCTGCCCCCAATGTTGCAGGATTGAGGGGGGACATAACTAGATGTTGATGTAGTGCCCCCTGTTGGAGGTGGTAGGTTTTGGGAGTTTGAAACACCAGGTGGTGGACGACTTTGGGGGTTCAGTATGCTAGGTGGTGGATGGTTCGAAATATTCATGGGTTGTACCAGTTGTAAAACAACGGTTGGATTCGGTGGGGGGGTTGGGGAAGGTAAGTACAATATAGGTAATTCTAATGTTAAACCTGGAAGGTTAAGTGTAGCCATTACTGGCGTGCTAACAACCCTTGAAAATGGAAACAAGAATGGGATAGTGTGAATCGGTGTTGTTCCGATATGAGTAGGAACTGCGGGTGGTTGTGGTAGTGGTTGAGGTTGTTGAGTATGCTGTTGTTCGTTGTGCGAGAGGGTGCATAAATCAAATACTTCAGTTATCTTCAAAGGGGGTGGGATGGATCGGAATGTGGAAGTCATAGGTGATTCCGAGTATAATCTGGGTCTGACTGTGGAGACGAATGATGTAGGTGTGTTCTGAACTGGTTGTTCAATCATAGGGAGAACATTTTTAGGTGCAATGGGGGCGTATTGGTTTCGACGCGTTTGGAGATTCATGTCAGAAGATGACATCATAAGTAGATGATGACTACTTGAATCCATCGGTTGGTTTGTGTGTGCAGCGTATGTGATTTGCTGTTGTGGTGCTATGGTTCCTTGAGGAGGATCCAACGGACGAGTGTTCGCTACTCCTTGTGTGGGAAAAGGATTTTTCAGCACCATGGGTTGTGGTTGAGGAGGTGGCGCTAGTTGTGCCACGTGCCCTTAGCGTTGGGCGTCATCAGACCACAGTTGGCGCACAAGCTCCAAATGGGGGCAAGTGTGTGTGTGATGGTCGTATACCCCACATATGGAACATGGGTGGTTTATTTGTAAATTGGGGTTCTTACCCTGTTTCGGTGGTCGATCAGGGTTTTTGTTGGTGGGGCTAGCGTTGTTGTTTGGAGGATAAGTCTGAGCGACTGGAGGTTGTGGTGTAGCAAGCACTGCCTGTGGTGGGTTATAAGCTGTTGGGGCTTGTAAGTGAACATGAGCATGTGTGGATTGCTGATGGTAATATGTAGGGGGTGCAACCAGAGGTGGATCGGCTGAAGGTGCGTGACCATAACACTATGGTGGACATGAGGGTCCATGAGTGTGTTAGGTGTGCATTATTGGAGCATACAAAGTTGTAGCTCCAGAATGAGATTTAGCCCTAGAAAGGTCTGGGGCATTAATTGTACTCATCATGGTAAAAGGTTTGTTTTGCACCATAACTTGGCCAATAATACCGTTAGCGGCATGGGATTCCCTTGGCGCATCATGTCGGGATGGATTGCCACGTGGGGCATCAGGTAAAATGGTGTATAGATATCCAGACTGCGCATATATGAGGTTGAACTGCTGAGCTTTTAAGATGGCTTCTTCTTTCAACTGGGGTCGTTTAGAAGCTACATCTTTGGCTATGAGAGGGAGGAGTGATTTGAGGAACCAATCCAAAAAGATACGGTCATCAAGCTTTATCTTGCAGAGACTACGACGCTCACGCCACTCATGGATATGATCGATGATGTGTGTAGCGTTGTTCTGTCTACAAGACAACAGTATTTCCACTCTTGCATCATAGCGTACAGGTAGTTGAAAGAACTGAAGTAAAGTTGAGGTGAGGGATGTAAACGTGGGGTGTGTCCCATGTGGCTGCTCAATGTACCATTTGGCTGCAGAGCCAGTGAAAGTTCTTTGTAAAATTCAGAGTCGAATAGAATCATCTACTATGGATTTTGAGGAACACCATAGGTGAAACGACATGATATGGTTTTGAGGGTCTTCCCCAGCTTTCCCTTCAAACTTTGGGATGTCTAAGGGGAGATTTGTGGGCATGGGGGGCCAAATAGGGTCATGTCAGATGGGATCATTTGTTAGCCTAGCCAATTCTAGTAGGTTAAGGCTAGCCATAAATGGCAAACTAGCGAAGGGGTGTGATGTTGTCATGGGGGCATAAGTGTTGGTGGTGGCATTATGTATTATGCCACTGTCCCCTAGGGGGATATTTGTCATGGGAGGTATGTGCCCTCTAGCCATAAGAGTGTGGGAGGAGCCTGCGCCACCAATTGCAACGGGAGTCATAGATGGGTTGGGAAGATGTTCAAGAGGTGTTGGAATCTGAGTGGTAGCGTGGATAGTAGGTATAGTTGCCATAGTGGGCATTCCTAGGTTAGGTGGGGGTCCTTTATTGGGAAGGGGTCCCATATTAGGCATACCTAATGAGGGTGTGGTAGTTGTGGCAACCATGGTGGCCGTTGTGGTGGGGGGGGTGGATGATTTTCCACCAATAGTGCCTGTGAAAAAGTTGTCATAATGTGAACCATCCATGGGGCTAGTGGGTGCGGTGTATTCAGGAGTTTTGGATTCTTCCTTAGAGTTAGATGTGAAACGAGGCATGTTAGAATTTGATGACGGGGTTCCATGCCGATGACGTGTGGAGTCAGGGGAACCATACTAGGGAGGTTCACCCCGGAAATGTTGAGAACGTTTTTGGGACTCAATGGTGACAAGTGTGAATTAATCTAGTATGTGGTGATGAGTGGAAAGCTCGAAGGCCCTAATGCAACCGTGTGTGCAAGAGGGAAGCGTAAAAAATAATGGCACTCAGGCCAACAACCGAACTCAAAAACACTTACTATAACAACTGTGCTATAGTAAGTGGAGTAATCAAAAGGGGTGGTCAGAAAACCAACATGCAAACGGCTCCTAAAAATAAAAAAAAGGTGTACTCACTGACCAAAGGGAGGTAATAGAGAATGCAAACACCTAATCTAAAAAGTATTATGACTCAACAAGGTATATCCTCTGCAAGGTGATGAAATCCAAGTCAGACAATATATATTATTGAATCAAAGGCTAGATATCCCCCTACCAGGAGGGACACCGGGTAGACAATCCTATCAGTTGGGCCACTAAAATACCCCGTTCATGACACGTTCGGTTGGGTGAATCTGCAGTTTGGTTGTATTGCCGCTGTAATCCCATGAGGGTGGTACAACGAGAACTACAAGTGGTATCCTTCGGTTACTGAAAGGATTGCGGTATTCCAATCAGGCTTCCGGAACCACTCTAGCTACTTCAACCCTCCTAATGGAGAGGCCTTCCCGACGAATCGGTGTAAAACCGTGTCAACAAATAATAAGGGATTTTGGTACCCTAAAAGTCAACCACTATGTCTCAACATGAAAAATGAGTGAGGGGTGTTATTTGGATTCTTATCCCCTCAGTCCTACCTAGCTACAAAATTATTTTTGTGTTCCCCAAGTGGGGTTAGAATGTTAGTTGAGTTAAGGTAACTTTTAAGGCTCACTTGAAATTATTGTGACAGATTGTGTGCTTGTGTGGGTGTACATCAAAACAATTTGCCTTGCATGGGAGATTTAATCACAAACTAAAATAATGATTCCAATTTGCGAAAAAATGAAAGACGTTTCAAATATAAATGCTTTAATAATCTTTTCAAAAAATATGGATTGTTTAAAAAGTTTTGTAAGGTAAAGCAAATAACGTATGTAAAAATAAATGGATTTCTAAAGTCTTTCTTGGGAAAAATATTGAGCAATTTAGAAATATGGTTCTCACCTTGCAATGTATGAAACTTACGACCTGAGAAAATACTTAACAAATATTTCTTTCACTTAACTGAAAATTTTCAAAAAGATTAGTAAAGCATATAACAGAAAATAAATTTGGATTTTTAATGCTACAAAATAAAATAGTAGGCTATCCAAAAATTGCAGGGGAGATGGCTGGGAGAAATGGGCCAAAATGGGTGAACCGAAATGATAAATACCACTAAAATAAAAAATTAGAGAAACTTCTATGAAAAATTTCTTAAATCTAATAATATATTTGGATTCCTTGCTCGAAAACACCCAACTTAAGAAAACAAATCGTCTCAAACGGAGTTCGGGTGAGGGAGATATGGGCGTTTGAAAGTTGGGTCGTGCTGTCAGGACATAAGATTGCGGGTGTCTGTGGCAAAACCCGTGATCTGGATCACGGGTGCCTGTGGAAAAACCCGCGATTTGGATCATAGTTGTCTGTGGCAAAAACCGTTATATGGATCGTAGCTGTCAGCTAAAAAGCCGCGATGTAGATCGCGGCTGTGGGTCAAAAGCGCGCGATTTTACAGACGAAAAAAGTCGCTGAAAAACAAACCCAAAAATTAAAAGTTTGGGCTATTTTAGGCTACAGAAAGGGCCAATGGCTAGGGAAACTATGAAGACGCTGACTAGTATGGTAGATCTACATTTTTAAATGGGAAAAACAACTAAAATAAAGATCTAAAGCAAGAATTTAAAATTTGAAAAATAGTGGAGTCGCCAAAAACTGTTGCTTGGTTTTTCAACCAAGCATGTGCAAGGATGCACCTACTAACTAGTAGCAGCAATCTCAAATAAAGCAATGTAAATAAAGAAATATAAACTATAGATTGATGGCAGTAAACAGTAAAATAAAAAAATCTAGATTAATAACAATAAGTAAAATTGATTCATCAACATGTAAATAAAAATTAAAACTCTTGTATTACTTCAAATGGTGAGTTTTGAGTAGCACCAAGGTTGAGCAGCTCCAATGTCCAATGGTATCTTCTTCTCCAATGCTTCAATGGTTGGGCATGTTGATGTATATGTAACTTATGAATGTATTTCACTTATATATTTATTGTACTCCTATAGAGATGTATTATTCCTCTTTATAGAAGTGTCGTCGTTTGTATCGACAAGTGTCGCAAGTGTGTTAACTTGCCGATGGGTTATTAGACTACCTTGTAAGGGGTCGGCCCGATATAATGTAATATGAAGTTATTGTACCTAGCTAGACAAGTCAGCCCCATAAGGTTATTGTGAAAACAGGACAAGTATAAATAGAGATTGGGAGATTTCTATTTGGATCACTTCAGAACTCACACTTCCTTCACTCGGAAAGTGGCACACATGTGAGGAGGAGGATCAGCGGCTAAGAAGAGTCTATCTCTTGTACTTTGGTTGTGCTACTGCTCTATCTATCTTTGAGGAAGTTGTGGGGTTTTTCACCTTAGGGTTTTCCCCATAGAAACTCTGTGTGTCTATTGTCTATCATGCTTTTGCTTCTTGTCATGATTGACATGCTTGTTATGATTGATATGCATTGATATACTATATATGTTATTCTCTTAGTAAAGATCCTAGAGTATTGTGAATTAATGCTCAAAATTTAACATGGTATCAAAGCTAACTTGAGAAGAAGACATTGTGCAGTGACGAAAACTAGGGTTTCTTGTTTATTGGGTTTCTCTCCACAGATTTTGGAAAAGCAATATAGAAGATTGACTCTACTAATCAAGGAGAATCTATCTATCCAATCAAAATTCAGTTTTGAGGACTTTCAGTTTTGGCCCTTAAAATTAGGATTTCCTCAAACATAGGATTTCTGAAATTTGAAAACATAGCTGGAAGCTCTTTGGAAAAATCAAATTTTAGAGCTTTTTATCGAGATTTTTGGTTGGATAAATCTCCGACAAACTCAAACCCTAATTCAGGGTCCTCCCCAATGAGCCCGGGAAGACTAAAAGGCATTTCTGAAGGGGGAATCTTTGCAGATATCAAATTCTGAATACGCCAAGCTGTTCAGCTAATCAAGGCGCATCTTTCTATCCTTTTAGAAAGTTGAAATTCACATTTTAAATTTTTAGGGTTTCTCTGACAAACCCTAATCCGGGACCAGATCTAGTTTTCAGCAAATCAAGTGGTAAGACCTAAATATTTTCTATTTCCATTTGAAGTACTCTTTAAGATGTCTCACCACACCAAGCTTGAGGATAAGCTTGAAGGGGCTGATAACTTCCAAGCTTGGAAGTATAGGATTGGGTTAATCCTAGAAGAGAATGAGTTGGACTCTTACATAAAAGAAGAGATCCCTATCCCAGAGGATGAAGAGGCTAATATATTGCATAAGAAGAAATTGGTCAAGGCAAAGAGAATCATTGCTGATTCTATTAAAGAACATCTCATTCGACATGTGTCATCCCTAAAGACACCCAAGTCTATGTTTGATTCCCTGACCAAGCTATTTTAAGGGAAGAACATAAATCGGAAGATGACTCTGCGGAATCAATTGAAAGGGGTCAAGATGTCGAATGGAGAGACCATTCAATCTTATTTCTCCAAAGTCTCTCAGGTCAAGGAACAACTTGAAGTTGTAGATGAAATGGTGGAGAATGGTGAAATTGTTATGACCACTTTCAATGGCCTACCCAGGTCATGGGACTCCTTTATCCAAGGGATCTATGCAAGAAAGAAATTGATCTCCTTCTGTAGACTGTGGGAGGAATGTTCTCAAGAAGAAGTAAGGCTTGTGGCACGAGAAGAAAATATGGGGAATGAAGATCAAGCTCTCACAGCACACACCAAGAAAGGCAAGTTCAAGATGGAGCCATCCCATCACAAGAAGAAATCTTCTCATCCATATCATAAAGAAAAGAAAGATCTGAGGTGCTTCAATTGTAATGAGAAAGGACACTTTGCCTCAGAATGTCCCAAGGAAAGGAAAGAAGATACCAACAAATTCAACAAGAAGAAGAAGAACAACAAAAGAAGATATCATGCTCATGCTGCTGAGGATGATGAACCTCCCAGGAAGAAAGCTAGAACAGAAAGTGATGATGACACATCAAGCGAATAAGAGTATGTTCTAATCTCTGCTCTCACATGTACTATATCTCATGGTTGTAATGATTGGCTTATTGACAGTGGTTCTTCCAAACACATGACTGGGTTTAAAGAATCTTTTGTAAATCTATTTGAACATGAATGGGGATGACTATCAATACCCTATCAAAGGAAGTGGTGAAGCCTCCTACAACCTAGATTCTGGAAAGTCCTTGAAGATGAAATAAGTTCTCTATGTACCTGGACTCAAGAAAAACCTACTCTCCATATCCGCATTGGATATAATGTTGATGGACAATCCACTTGACCAGAGGCGAGCCGGATCTCCCTAGCTCAATGCGAGTCTAGAAAAAATAAAACAGACTACAAATGTGTTTCCTAGATCTACTTAAGGATCAAGTACTAGATGTCTTACCTCTTTGATTCACTATCCTTTCTCCTGCTATGTTGCTCCACATCCCACGGTTGTCAGATCCAAGCTAAAAGGCTTGTCAAGACACAGAAAAGAGAAACGAGTAAAGAGCATCTATACAATAAGAGATCTATGTAAACAGTTAAGCAGGTAAACAACACAACACCATCATACATAAGAGACAATATTGGTGGAAAGCATTTGTATTACTGCAAATAGAGGAGTACATGATAGGGATATAGAACTACAACCAATGACTTAACGTAGCAGACCTTCTCCACACAAGCCAATTGCCAAGCCCTTCCAAGGAAGCATGAGAGTCTCCAAGAGGTGAGTGAAAGTGTCCAAGAGAGATTTCACCAGCATGTAGATACCATAGTCTTCATCCCTTTGGTATGGGAGTGATCCTCACATATATAGGACTAAGTGGATAAGGTTATGGATAGGATAGGATGAGAGATGGTAGGAGAGAGATAGGGGATCTTCCCAATATGTTAGGGTTCGAGTACCAGCTCTCTAAGAGATCAGGGATAAGCCCCCACATAGGCAAGTTTCGAGAAGGATCTCGAAATGGCTATTTTTTCCCATTAATAGACCTCGTCGCACCTTTCTAAAGAGAAACCTGCGACGTCACATGTTGCTAATGTGCAACCTGAGACGACCTCTCAAAAGTTTGTGCAAACTGAGCACCAATCCTCCCAAATGATCATTCAGTCCAAGTGACTTCATGGATGTACACACTAAATCAGAATGATGGGTAGATTTTAGGTGTAACAGAATGCCCCCCAAAGCATGAAGCTGTTAAGGATGTATAGGTGAAGTTGTTTGACAGAAAAATTGGCAAAAGGCTTGTTGGATGAAGGACGCTGCTGTAGTACAACTGACTCTGAACTAACAATCTCAAATGTAGTGCAACATGGCTACCGACCGATACATTGCAGATCCATGGTAGTAATGACTGACTGAACACAATCATGGATACTAGACACAAGTGTAGATCCATGATGAGATGATAACACAACCACGACCAATACAAAAGTGGATCCGTGTAATATGACTCAATACAAACTCCATCGCAACCTGGGTAAAAACATGACTCCCTAGGGTCTTCAAGTTGAACCCGCAATGATACAAATCTATCCATGTGATTACAAATGTCTTGACATCGAACATGGTAGAAACCACTTGATTACCGGTCATTGATGTAAACCGTTAACAAGTGCGAGGGAGATCATCATTAATGTCAATGATTCCCAAGGTATCACAGTACATATCATCAAGCGTGAATAAATGAGTTAAAGTCGAACGCAAGATGAAATCTTTCAATCAAGAGTCAATGATGTAAACTCATGATGAAAGAGAGGTAACCTGCCATTGAGGCATGTAGGGCCAAGGTACTTGGTTGGTTTCTAGATTCAATCCTCAGATGATGTGTTGAAGTCGATAAGGATGAATCCGTCGAAGGAGGGCAATAATGAATCTCCCATCAATCGACACAAAACACGATAAAAGATGTGTAGAGTGGATCGGATGGTACAAAAACATGTGAGACTGACGCAAAGTAATAATGGCGTGATGACATGTGTATTGACCGCAAAATGATGAGTGATGAATGTGTTCTTGAACATGGGCATGGCATGACTTGGCAGTATTGAGATGAGAATGATGCAAACTTCTAATGCAACTGATGATGGAATCTTTCTCCGAACGACTTAGACGAGAAAAGTAGGGACTCATAGACAGATAGATGACCCAAGTACTGTATGCAATGCAAATGAGTGCCATGTTCAAGAATGACTATATACTGCCACTAAGGTATGTAACACAAACACTTTCATTTTTCCCCATCATGAATGATGAGTGCCTCATGTGTTTTTTAACGAGCTTGATGAGGGTAACTAGATGCTCGGTATAGCTCATCTCATAGATGAGTCCAATCCCAAATATTTTATGAACCTAGGATAGGAGGGGTTTGTCCCATGACGGGCCCATCAATGTGAAAATTTAATGAGTCCATAGAAGGAAAACTCGGTCGTCATTTCATATTTAGAGATTCTGAAAAGAACTAAAGAAGACTCCAATGGTCCTTTTTCGTAAATTTATCCTCATCGCCTGAAAAAGGGTAAAACAACGCGGGAGAGGACTCTTCCAGTCATGATTGGCTGGAACATTCCTTTTTCGTAATTAGTGCCTCTTGGTCCGAAAAAGGGGTAAACTATCGCCAGGAAGATGACCATTCAAATACTTTAACAAGCGTGAACGTGACGAGTTCACTTGGCAATCTTTTCAATTTTAGGGAGTCTTAAAAGAGCTTAACTATGGACTCCGGGGGGTGTCCTTTTCCGTGGAAGTTTAACAAGCCCGGAAAAGTGATAAATCATAACTCGGTACTTGTTCTCATGATTTGGTGAGTACAAAAACAAACGAAGAGTAAACTCATCCTCATGCAATAAATGCGACTAACCAAAAATAATAATGACAAAACATTCAAAGGAATGTTCATACCTATAATTACCATTGGTAATGCGAGAAACGTTATGAAAGATCATTTTTACGACTCCTGTACACTAGAAAAAGTGTCAAATAGCCCAAATATAACGACAAATGGTTGAAACTATAGTAAATGGCCCAAAAAGCATCAAAATATTTGAAAAGGAATATTCCATTTCATTCTATAAATAGAAATATAGGCCAAAAACAGAAACATTATTTAAATTGCCAATTTGGGTGGAGAAGTACCAATTTGGAGCCAAAACTTCCATCGTCGATTTTGGGAGCTACGATCCACCATTTCACCATCCGTCCAGACCAAGTAGGCCTAAATCTCAGCTAGCAACTTTGTAGTGGTTTGGTTTTTTCCATTTTTATGCATTTTTTGAGTTTTTTGATGGTTTGGGGAGGGGCCAATGCGCACTCGGCTCGTCGCAAGTGGTCCTTTCAAGACTTGCGTCAATCCTAGGTCGTCGCAAGTCTCGAAAACAAGACCTGCAATGACGTCACGCTGTATTTGATGTTAGCTTGCGACGATGGAAACTCTAATTCCAAACATCAAATATATCCCAAAAAATAAGTTGTTTCCAGTTGGAGAAAGTCCTAACATGCTTTAAATGCTCCTTTTGGCAGGTTCCCAGCACACAGAGATGGTTTTAGAGTGGAGAGAAAGAGAACACAAGTTGGAAGATGAGCAAGCCGCAAATGATCCACAATGTGTGGCTACTTTGCGAAACTGTGGGTTGCTCAAATTCTTTCAGGTATAGGGGATGAGAGCCCAAGTGTCGTTCTTGACACACATGCTTCAGATTTGGGATGCAGCCCAACAATACTTCATTAGGTGAGCACATCCTCAACATTGACATTGAGGACATATACATTCTGACCAATTTGTCCTGAAGAGGGGACGTAGTACAACTCACTGGGACACGAGCCAGTGACCGTACTGTCATGGACATGGTGTCACAAAACTATGTTGCTACTTCTTGTCCCGCCAGCGGGAAGATACTCATTCGACATGTGGTGAGTCATCCACTGAGGACTGGACTGCTTACTATTACCAGGGTGGTGGGTAGCCAAGCTCAACATATAGCTGCTCGGACCCAGATGTTATATGAGGAGGACTATATGTCCCCCATGGTCTTCAAATGGTGCGAGGGTCTCCTTGGAAACATTCGAGCTCAACTGACCAAGTTTCGGCGAGGGGAGCTCAAGCAGTTCGAGTATGGTTCTATCATAGTGTCGTTCCTCTTGGAACGGGTTCCTCTCCTGCGCACACAGGTGATAGTGGATGACAGGGATTTGAGAGATCCACATATGCTCAGGTGGGCAGAGCTGATGACCCGCCATGGTAGGGGTCCCATCATCACTTTTGGTCTTGAGTTTTTCAGCTGGCTAGAGGGCCAAATGCTCATTGTGGAGGAATTTCCTTATAGTGGCACAGATTTTCAGGAGGATACCGACTTGGCGCTGCTAGAGGTTTCAGCATGGGGTGATATCGGTAAGAACAAAAACCCTTGTATTTTTAATTTTTGTGAATTATATTATTTTTTTTATATAGTGATGACAAGTACATTGTGTGTGTAGATGTTGGCCCTGTAAGACCGGTGGGTCTCTCCCATCTGGCGAGGAGAGACAAAGGTGGGGAAGCAGTGATTCCTGCCGGTACACATGCCTCCATCGAGGAGATGGAGAAGGTGTACCGGAACTTGTCAGAACTGACTGTGGAGGTTCCAGAGCCTGCTATCGATGACCTTCCAAGGCCCATGCAGAGATTTGGGGTTGGAGGGTCTGTGTGATTCAATGCCTTGCTCTGCAAGGTGGATTGTACTGTGGACTGCTTCCTTACACAGCGACAGAGAGCTGTGCGAGTCAGGGGTGTGCGGATAAGGCGTGGTGCCTGAGACACTTTTATACTTGTACTTGAGAGCTTTAGAAGCCTCAGATTTTTGTACTTATTGAAAGCTTATGATGCTTCATATTTTTGTAGAGATTGACTGAAATCCAGCGTGCTTCAGATTTTGTACCAGCACTACTTTTGAGCGATTTATATATATTATCGGCAATTTATACATTATGTGTCTTTGAAATGATTAGTGTTGTGATCTCATTTACATGTTTGCTTCTATACATTATATTTACATGTTATGAATTCTTTTACATGTTATGATTATTATGTGTGTGCAATGTACCAATCCATGATGAAATTGGCCATCGAGTCAGCAACTGTGTTCAACTCTCATGGAATGTGCAGGTATTGAATGGATTCAAATGACGTTTCCAAGAGATGTACTCGTCTAAAGAGACGGAGTCGGGTAGGATCATGGATAGTGTAAATCCGGTTGAGATGAGAAACCACTAGTTGAGAATCCATATGAATGACAATGTGGTCCATACCCAATGAAATGGCATCGGTCAAGGTTCTGATTACAGCCTGATATTCTGTAGCATTGTTGGTCACAAACCCTAGACAATTTCCTCCTGAGCTAATGAGCTCGCCTGTAGGGGAATAAAGTACCTAGGCTGTCGAAGCAAGGTTATGGGTATGCCAGCTGGCATCGTCTGCGAATCCATAACATGTCACCATATGCACACGCAGACATAACATGGTGTAAGGAGAAGAAAACAAGATCTAAGACACTCGAAAAATAAAATGCATCACACCACACAAAAACACGCCATGTACAGTATATACAAGTCAGTTTATGCATGAGAAATCAAGCATACTCTGTCTTTAGGTAAAGCCCATTGCAGGGTTCACCCAAAGAGATGTCGTCATAATCTTAGAGCTCGTAGGCTCCTTTTTCCAACACATGTTTAATGACGTAAGGTCCATGCCACATGGACTCGAACTTCCCAGCTCCTAGCTTATCGTGCTTCTGGTCATAAGTGAGGACCAGGTCACCCTCGTTGAAGATACGAGGTTCAACTGACTTATCGTACTGGGCCTTGATGTGTTTCTTATGTGCTTCGTTAGCAAGAGCAGCATCGTGGCGGGACTCGTAAGCTTAGCTAAGTACAAGAGTCGTTCTTCCTCAGCAGTAGTGTTAGGAAGAAGTTCTACAGCGAGTTGAAGAGACAGAATTTCGCACTCTATCGGTAAAACAGCCTCCAATCCATATACCAATTGGAAAGGAGTGAAGCCTATGGCTATTTTAATGGTAGTTCGATAGGCCCATCTGAGAAGAGCATATTGTGCTAGTTGGAATTTTGTGTCCCTACCATCCTTTGGATCATAGTTTTCAAGACCTTGTTAATGGCCTTGACTTGTCCATTGGATTGTGGGTAGTAGGGAGTTGAGTTTTCATGGCGAAAACCCAACCTGTCGCTCAATTCAACAACCATATGGTTCTGAAAGTGAGAACCATGATCGGTGACTATAGCCCAAGGAACTCCAAACCGTGCTATTACGTGGTTGAACATGAAGAATGCGACGGTTTTTCCGTCGTTTTGGTATGTAGGCATAGCCTCGGCCCACTTTGTAAAGTAATCCACAGCTACGATGATGTAACTATGCCCCCCGGCCGAGGTAGGCTTACAATGCATGAAATCTATGCCCCCCGGCCGAGGTAGGCTTACAATGCATGAAATCTATGCCCCATTTTGTGAATGGGCCAACAGCAATAACTGGATGTAATGGGGCGGGATGCGTACGCTTCTTCACATGGAAGTGTTGGCAAGGGGGACACTTCTTAACAGCCTCAATACAATCTTTAAAGATAGTAGGTCAGTAGTATCCTACACGCAAAATCTTCTGGGCAGTAGCCATCCTAGAGGTGACTGCCACACTCCCCAGCATGACAGTCATTCAGAAAGCATTCGCCTTCCTTGTGCATTAGACAACGTCAAAGAATGGAATCGATGCCACGGTGATACAAAGTATCAGTTATGATCAAGTAATACTTTGCGTGGTGGCGTATCTTACGATGATCGTCGCAAGACAATTGAGGATCGAAGCGTTGGGTCTGAAGATATAACATGATATCTCCATACCATGGGTCAGATGTACTGATGAGAAACAATGTTTCATCGAGAAACAAATCATTGTGCTCTACTTATACATCAGAACGGGGGAGGTCACAGATGAGCTCAGCAAACACCAAAGACTTCTTCGACTTAGCCTTTTCGAAAAGAAGATCAAATTCTTGCAGTATCACAATCCAGCGTGAATACTTGCCCCCAAGTACTTGACGTGTCAGTACGTGGTACATGGGGTTCGAATCGGCGATGATGGTGGTGGTGCGGAGCAGGATGTAATGACGAAACTTATGGACGGTAATGAGAGTTGTCAAAGCTAGTTTTTCAACATGTGAGTATCTAGTTTTGGTGTCAGTAAGACCCTTACTCGCATAGTATATCACATGTTCCTGAGCGTTTTGATCTTCCTGTACCAAAACCATGGCGGTAGTGGTAGCAGAAGCAGCGAGATACAAAATGTAATCGCGATAATAATTAGGTGGTTGAAGCACGGGGGCATGCATGATAGCATGTTTGATACTGTCAACATATTTTTGAGCTTGGTCGTCCCAAATGAATGGGACGTCCTTCTCAAGTAGTTTCATGTATCCCTGAGTCTTCTCCATGAAATTAAAGACAAAACATCGTAGATAAGTCGCCTTCCCTTGGAGACTTTGAAGTTCCGTAACATCAGTAGGAGGTGGTAGGTTGATGATGGCCTCTACCTTCAAGGGATCAATGCGGATCCCATCTTTCAAGACAATGAATCCTAAGAGGCGCCCGGACTCGACGCAAAAGATACACTTATGAGGATTCAGACAAATATTGTACCATTTGCATCTGAGAAATATGGCCGTTAGATGATCGATGTGGAACTCACACTGCTTTGAATGAGCAGGGAGATCATCCAAGTAAGGTTCCACAAAGTCCTTAATATCATGGAAAGCATACAACATAGCCTGCTGGAATGTGGCGCCAACATTTTTAAGGCCAAATGGGAGCTTTCGATAAGCGAATGTACCCCATGGGCAGATGAAAGCCGTCTTATGCTGAACGGCTAGGTTGATCTCGATTTGGTTGTAACCGAAAAATCCATCCATAAATGAAAAGATAACGCTTCCGGCACAGTTGTCGATGATCTAGTCAATGAAGGGGGTTGGGTAGTTGTCTTTTGGACATGCCCGATTAAGGTCCCGATAATCAACATAGACATGAATGGTGCCCTTCTTTTTGTTCACAGGAACGACATTCGAGACCCAATCCATCAATGGGACGGGATAGATAAAGCCAGCCTTTAAGAGCTTTTCAATCTCTGCCTTTATTGCCGTAGTTTTCAGGGGGTGTACCGGTCGCAACTTTTGGTGCACAGGCTTGATGTCAGGATAGGTTTTTATCTCGTGAGAGACAATCACGGGGTGTATCCCAAGCATCTCCTCATAGGACCAAGCGAAAACATCTTGAAATCGCTTGAATAAGGCCATGCCAATAGCGATTTCTTGAAGGGAACACTTTTGGCCTATGCAAATGTGTTCCACTATACCTGGTTTCACCGAGATGTCTACCGCATTGGTTGGCTCAATGTTAGCCAAGTTGCCCTCCGAGTCCGTAGAACATGTGAGGATGGGAAAATGAGTGGATGGGTAGATATCCGGTGAAAAGAGGGTATGTATGTTATTCTCTATGTACTCCCATGGTGGAAGAAAAGATGACCTATGATGAAGATCATCCCATGGACCATCGTCTACATTCATTACTTCCATGATGGACTCATCTGAATGAAAAGTTCGAAGCAAGAGATCAGGTAGAGAGGACGTTCGTTGTAGAGAATAGGAAGGAGAAACCATGGATGAATGGTCCTCTGGCACTGTTTGGATTGCCTCATAAATGCATTTAGTGGGGGAAAGAGGCATCATGTCTCCAAACAGATGTGTTGTGGCTTCATCAGGTACAAGCCAAGCATCGTTGGAGTGAGATAAAATCTCTGTAGAGATCGAGTTCACCGCCATGACATGATTAGGGGGGTCCATGGATGGATAAATGCCCATGAGAGATGAATCTTTCAATAGGCCAACCCCTACACTCTCATACTATTTTGTCATCTGTCCGATGGAAGGAATATGGTCACCAGGATGAGTAGTGGCGTCTGCTGTACAAAAATCGAGTTGGTCGATAGTAACAATTCATCCTTGGTGGGGGAACTGTACTATGCGGAAGACTGAAGAGGCTACCGCCTGCATGGTGTAAAACCAATTGCGACCAAGCAAGAGATTATAATCTAACGGGGCCGAGACCACTTCCACGTTAATGGTTACGGTCTTTCCATCCAAGTTAACTGCAAGAGCTTGTAAGAGCCCATGAGGTTGAAAGCCATGGCCGTTGAATGCTTTCAATGTGGTAGGAGATCGATTCAATTCGGGAGAACTGATGGCTCTCCAGCAGGCGATCGACATGACCGAGGTAGAGGCACCTTCGTCTAGAATGGTGCGATGGACCATCTTCCCAGCAATGTTCGCAGTAACTTGGAATGCGAGCTGGTGTGAGAGCCTCGACTTAAGGTTGTCAAGTTGGAACATGATGGTGTTCAAGGAATCCGGGTTAATTGCACCAATGGCGGCAAGGAGAGTTTTGCGTTGATTGGGACAATTTTGCAAAACTTGCAAGGTAGACATGGTGCAAGGAGCTTGGGCCAAGTCTTCGACGATATTTTAATTATGTGATGTACGAGCATTAGGATTGAAAACAAATTTTAGAATCATGCTCTTTGGCGGATCCAATATCGAATCCAAAGATGGCTTCTCAATGGTAAGAGAAGTCGAAGGTACAATGACATCAGGCAGAGAGTCGAAAGTTTTTTCAGTATTACTTTCGGCGGGTTCCTTCAAAGAGGCCTGTTCGTAGGATCGCGAGCGAGTAGTTAAATTGATCGTCTTGTTACACAACATGAGAACATGCGCAGTATTGGATGGTTCCCCCTGGGATAGGGGGGTTTGAGCAATCATCTGCTGATTTTGAGCAGGAAACGGATCGTTGAGGACAGCAGGAGTCGGTTTACCCCTAAGAAACTTCTGAACTTCGTCTCTATGGGGACACTCTTTGGAGAAATGATATTCTCCACATAGTAAGCAAGGATACTTCAGTTTCCTTTTCTGCTTAGTATCTTTGGGAGTGCTCTTCATTTCCTACTGGGAAGAAGATTTCTTGGGTTTCCCCTTGTTCTTCTTTTTGCCATTAAACTTCTGAGATGAAGCTGATTGAACAGAATTCACCTCTTCAGTTACAGTAGGAGTAGTAGACTTGGTGGTGCTGTGTCTAGCCGGAGTTGGGTTGGATGATCCAACAGTGCTAGCAGTGGACTGGTTGTAAAGGGAACCAATGATTCCATCAGCTTGGGGTCCCTTATTTGGTTTCGTGGGATCATTAACGTCCCGGGGTGCGTCAAGGAAAATGTTGAACAGAGTGTTGGACTGAGTGTATACTAAGTCAAGCAAATGGGCACTCGCGATGGATTGTTCTTCGGTGACAGCACCTCTCATGGAAACATCTTTTGCTATGACAGGAAGGAGTGACATTGTAAACCAGTCTGCGAGGAGATGATCTGGAATGGGAGCTTTAATGAGACATCATCTCCTTCGCCACTCGTGGATATGATCCGAAATGTGGGTGGCGGTATTTTGGCGAAGCAAGGTTAAAAGCTTAGTACTAGTCTCATACCGTATAGGCAGCTGAAAATGCGTCAAAAAGTTCATATCAAGAGAGCCAAAGTCAGGAAAAGAGTGTGGTGGCAACTCAATGTACCACTTGGTAGCCAAACCGGTGAGAGTCCTTTGGAACAATCTAAGATTAATTGAATCATCCATTAAGGAATTAGATGAACACCATAAATGATATGTCATCATGTGGTTCTTGGGGTCTTTACTCGGCTTGCCGTCAAACTTGGGGATATCAGACGGAAGTTTCACCGGAATAGGTGGCCCGTTAGATCCGTGGTAAATGGGATCGTTGGTTAAACAAGAGAGGTCAGGTAGGTCCAAAGTATCCAAAAAGGGAAGTTGTGGATTAGGATGCGCGTATTGATAATACAGATATGGCGTGTAAGGATTAAACTGACCGTAAGGTGTACTAGGATAAAACTGACTGTAGGGGAGTGTCAAAACCCGAGAATTTCTGAAAAAATTTAAAATTTTTAAGATAGCAATTAATAATATTAAATGCATTCCTTGATCTGTTTGTTTTTGAAAAATGATCATAATTAGGTCTGAATGATCTGTTATTGTACTTCAACTTTAAATGTTAGTTTCATTTACAGTTAATGATTGTTTTACTGTTTTACAACCGCAAGGGGGAGTTGTCACAGCAGACTAGGCTTACTTAGCTTACGAGCTAATGAATCCAAATGTCTTTCTCTTACAGATATACAGGTAATGTACGGGTCGTTGCAAATAATTTTTAAAGCATTATAATCATTTTAGTTGTACCAAGTCATTCAGTAAAAGTCTAAGCATGCTAGACAGATCATCATGTGTTTAAATGTAGCATTCATCCTATAATCCCGGCAAGATCTTACTATTATAGAATTAGAAATTGCTTAGAGGTTATGATCGATATGTTTCTTGTGAACAGAAGAATTAAATAACTCTATGAAGTAATTGTGCTCTGATGATATTAATGAATTAAAAATATATTTCATTGCTAACACTGTACAATACAACTGGTTACCCAACACCATATGACAATTATTACCCATCTGTTGTTACTGTTTTATTTACAACTACCCATATAAAGGATCTGGAAATGTTCATCGTATAAATTACTTATTTCTAGCATTGTGTGATATTTTGTCAGTTACTTGTCTTCTCATGATATCCTTAGGGGTTTGATTTGATTGCATCGATACTACGGTTAATAAATATAAGGATCATACTAACAGCTTTCTCCATGACACTAGTGCAGTAGAATTGTAAATCATCATACTAAACTCCATTCCATTATCTTGTAAATCTAAGGATTGGTGTACCCTTTGTCTGTTCTCATGAGACTAGAGTTAAGGCAGAAATAGTGATATGTTGTTCTAAACCTTTTATAGCTTGCATTACATCCTTACCAATATAACCTTCATAATGCCAATCACTTCCTCTATATCTAGAATAATATATGACTAAGTTTCGAACAATGTTCATATTGCGTGACTTAATGAGTCAAGGTTTACTCTATACAATGAGTGATTTTTAAAGATATTTATCCTAATGTTTCGATGGGTTAAGAAATGTCATAAAAACTATGTTATTTCAACTTTTATGGTTAACCATGCAAATAACCCTAATTTTCTCATGCTATAATATTTAATTAGCAAAAAGTTGGATAATTCATTGGAGTCTTGGACCCTAATGACTATTGCATGATTCTAATGTTTGCATGGCAGGTATTACTATTCGCTATATAAGTTTGATAGCTTTGTTTTCGTTACGAAATGGTGGCAAGTTTCATAATATAATATCACGACCATGGAAGAATATCCACGCAATGATTTTGGGTTACCTTCGGAATGATTTGTAATTGTCCCGCAAAATAATTGGGAATCATGTTGTAAACTATTGAACCTCGACCCACTTGCATGAAATATTTGGATGTTACGTGGTGGCTTTAGGACCAAGTGTTGGTGATATATAACGTTGACTTAACTCTAGTTGGGCACTTCTCCCTCGCCTTCGGGCTCGGTTTCTCTGTGGAAACTTCCTGGTCTGCGTCTTATTTTCCTTTCTTTTTACTGTTACAGTGTGTTAGCAGCTTCGAAGCTTGCTCTAATCTTCGTATTTGTTCACTGCATCGTTTGGGAGTAGTTGTATCTTTGCTGTTAGCTGCTTGCGGTGGTTATGAATTAGGGTTTAACTTTGTGCTTCCAAAACTAGTCTGGTCTCGGTATGAGGGTATCGTTCGACTTGTTTTTGTTACAGTCACCAACCTGGAGGACACCCCTTTGATTTTGCTAGCTCGTTCCTTGGTGACCATAGTGGGGTTTTTCACCTAAATAGCTCGTGGCTATCAGGCCTTTTACTGTGGTGGAAACCCACTACAATTCGCTGGTAAGCTATACAGATTTGCTTCGTCATTTTCCAGGTTTAAAGGCGTTGTTTTGTTTTTAAGAATAAAAGTTGTGACTGATTCGATCCTGTCCATTGTAGGTGCTGGCTACTTCTGAAAGTGTACAAGGCACAACCTTCGACGCTTGGCTCCTACCGGGTAAGCGTGGTTTCACCATGGATTTTCCTCCTGCTGGTTGTTAGGTTGGGTTAGGGTTTGATCTCAAAATAATGCGGTTCTGAGATGACTCTAACGATAAACAGTCTTTTAGCTGTGTGTTAAGTGGATTCTAGACAGGTTTAAGCCTGCGTTGTGTAATGATAAAAGGGCTTTGGTTGCTGTTGTTATTATTCGCCTTCTGTTGGTATTTTTCTTATAGATAGGAAGAAATAAAAAACTGTAACCTATCTGTAAATAGGGTCACGGCCTCGTTACCTTGTTTTACCACTATGTTTGTAAAAATTTTCTCAGGGTTTTGCCCAGGGTTTGATATTATGGTTTATTAAGACTCTTATATATATATATTCGGCTTGTTTTAAATTTGATACTATGTACAGTACTAAATAAATGTAGGTTATTAAATCAACCATTTTGTGAATTTGTAATGTGCTTTACAGGTGAAATCGTGGTCTAAATTTCTAGTTTTTATTAGACTTATAAACTCTAAAAATGATAGGGTTTAAGCCGGATTGGCAGTGAAGAAAATGTTTAGATACTAAATCTGTGGTTACAAATTTTCTGCTGTAGGTAGTTTGAGAATCAAGTGAAAGATGTTGTGATAAAAGGGAAGCTTGATAATGAGCTGGAAAAACTGTTATGTCTGTTTCGTTTTGTTATGGATTTAACATCTAGATTTCCCTCTGCTGATAAACTATATTGTTAAAACTTGAATGATAGGGTTTTTTTTGCACACCATAATCGTGTTTTTGTTTAATTACTAATTCAGTTATTCAGATTACGAATCTGTGGATAATATGGAAGTTAAGGAAAAGTAAAACTAAAGGTTGAAGTTCGATATCGAGCTAGTTATTATGCTGATACTTCTTTTGTTTTTAATACAATAACTAGTTTGCTCAACTGTTAAATAAGTTCTGTGTAAAGAAATTCTATTAGGGTTCTGCACAATCGTTTTGTTTGATAATAAATAATTGGATAATTGTTAACTAAGGTTTGTATCTTCATAAGCTATTGTAATTATAGCTATAACTTCTTCTGAAATATTATCTATGATAATATTATTACTGTAGTTTATATGGTTATATTTATTTATGTTCCTATAATTGTTTTTAATAGGTTTATTTTTCCAGAAAAATATTTACTATACAATGAGCCTCTACTTATCTATTTAACTATTGTACTAAACCAAGTTTAAAAATCACAATAACATCCTATTACTTACAATAATAACAAGTATAGCACGCATAAAACAAATACCTTAACCGTAAGATAATAATGATACTAGGAAATCTCTGAGACATAATAACTCTGCAGAATCTATCTACTGATAATTCAGGGATTGCTAACTTTTACTGAATTAATTACTACCCAGACATAATGAAAATAAACATAACATACATTCATTTATACTAATAAACAAACATGAGTAGGTGGCAGAACTTGTTTCAAACTGTGGAAAACAATAGCAATGGGAGGCTGTTCCTCCCTACCAACTCCTGGAGAGTGCCCAGACAGCACTTCTCAGGACCCCCGAGCTTGCTCTGGTCTCCCTAGCTGGAACTAGGTGCAGCAAAATAATTCACTCATCCCAAATAGCTATAATGGAACCAAGTTCCTGCAGCATCCCTCTCAAACAACTTCCTTACTGTATTTCCCACTTCCTCAATGGGACTCCTGAATATAATTCACCTGAATGTATTCTCCCTCCAGAACAAATTGAACCCCCAGCTCAGTTCATTGAGTACTATTTAAAAGATTGCCTAGGTCTTAGTTGGGTTAACTGTCATTAATGAGACACTTGCTCATATTCCACTTTCTTGGGGAATCATGACACCAAATATAGGGAAGTTGCCACCTGCAACTTAGGAAATGTTTGAGGATGTTGCCACTTGTCTTTTTCCTTTTCACCTAGTTCCATCCACTAGTTTGACCATTAACCTCTTTTAACAGCTCTCCCATGCTGTTGTCTCCATAATTTATTTATTAATAATAAAATATTCTGATTTACATTCCATTTCTAGTGACTCTGCTGAGTCATCAATTCCTACTTAGCATTAAATTTAACATAATGTATCAGAAAAATAATAAAATAATTACATTATTTTTGTAAAATTGGGGTATGTGACATACACACCACCTTAAAATGTAACATCGTCCTCGATGTTACTTATTTCTCATCCTCAGCCACCTGCTGGAATAGATTTGTGTATGCTTCCCGCATCTTACTTTCCAGTTCCCAGGTAGCTTCTTCAGGACTAAGGTGCTTCCATTGCACCTTCAGCTGTCAAATGGTGCGGTTTCGCAAAGTAATTTCCCTCCTCCCGAGGATACAATCCGGTTCCACCAGAACTTCCCCTTCTGGTTCTACCTGTACAATGTTCCAATCAATAACATGAGTAGCATCATGAACATACTTTTTCAGAATAGAAATATGAAAAACATAGTGTACTTTTAAATTAGGTGGTAATGCTAGCTGATAAGCAACTTGACCGATTCTAGATAAAATTTCAAACGGACCACAGTAACGTGGCGCTAATTTTGCACAACTCCCCAGTCTTAGGGAGCTCTTCTTTGGTCTTACCTTGATGAACACATGTTCACCTACCTAGAACTCTTTAGGAGTTCTTTTCAAATCTGCTTGACTCTTTTTCCGATCCTGGGCAATCTTCAAATTTACCTGCACTTATTTCACAATCTGTTCCATCTCTTTTAATAAATTAGGTCCTAACACTAATCTATCTACTGGATTACTCCAAGAGATAGGAGTGTTACATTTACGTCCATACAGAATTTCAAAAGGACTAAACTTAGCTGACGATTGATAGTTGTTATTGTATGCAAATTCTGCTAAATGTAAATAATCCTCCCACTTACTTGGTTGATCCTTAACATACATTCTTAGCAGATCTTCTAACACCTGATTAACTTTTTCAGTTTGTTCATCCGTCTGAGGATGGAAAGAAGTGCTGAAATTCAGAGTTGTGTTTAATCCTTTAAACAAAGATTTCCAGAAATTTCCTGTGAATTTAGGATCCCTGTCTGAAATAATAACTTTTGGGACACCATGTAACCGAAAAATCTGTTTCAGAAATATATCAGCTATGTTTGCAGCCTTGTAAGTGGTTTTAACAGGAATAAAGTGTGTTGATTTACTTAACTTATCTACTACCACCATAATTGAATCATTCTGATTTTGATTTCTGGGTAAACCGGTAATGAGATCTAAACTGATTATTTCCCATTTCCAACTGGGAATAGGCAAAGGTTGTAATAACCCCGCTGGATGTTGATGTTCTGTTTTTACTTGTTGACAGTCCAAACATCTAGCTATATACTCAGCTGTTTCAGATTTCATATTAGGCCAAAAATAATCTTTCCTCAACATGGTGACAGTTTTCTGGTAGCCTGGATTCCCTGAGTAAGGGGTTTTATGAACTTCGTCTAGAATTAACAGTTTAACTTTAGGTACATTTGGAACATACAGCCTATCCTTAAACAATAAAAATCCATCTTCATTTAAACTATAACCCTTTATCAAACTTTCTGTAGGTTTTTCTTTAGCTGTAGTTTGTAAATTTTGATAAACTTCATCCAATTTTGTCCCTTCAGCCAGCTGTTCATTTAAATCAGAGGTAAAAGTGCTAATAGCTGATATAAAATTCAGCCTTGCATTTCTGCTCAAAGCATCAGCCACCTTATTTTTCTTTCCTTTTATGTGCTGAATTTCGAAATTATATTCACTTAAGAAGGCCAACCATCTTGCTTGCCTTGCATTTAAGTTAGGCTAATCTAAAAGGTATTTCAGACCCTTATTATCAGTCATCAAAGTAAACTTCCTGCCTATTAGGTGGTGTCGCCACATCTTTAAAGCATGAATAACAACAGCTAATTCTAAATCATAAGTGCCATAATTCTTTTCATGAATCTTCAGCTTCCTGGACTCATAGGCAATGACATGCCCATCCTGAGTCAACACTCTGCCTAAACCGTCATTACAAGCGTCAGTGAAAACCACAAAATCCTTATTAGGATCTGCTATTCTTAGAATAGGCGCAGTTGTTAATAAAGTCTTTAACTTCTTAAAGCTTTCTTCACACTTCAAGTTCCAATCAAACTTCTTGCCCTTCTTTTGTAGGGAAGTGATTGGGTTGGCTATTTTTGAAAAGCCTTCAATGAATCTCCGGTAGTAACCAGTAATTCCCATGAAGGACCTAACATCTGTTACGTCTTTTGGTACTGGCCACTCTTCAATTTCCTGGATCTTTTCAGGATCAACTGAAATCCCTTCCTTAGTCACTATGTGACCTAAGTACTGAATTTCATCCTTGAAGAAATCACACTTACTGAACTTCGCAAAGAGCTGTTGTTCTCGCATTTCTTGTAAGACTATCCGTAAATGTTCTTTATGTTCCTCTTCATTTTTAGAATAGATTAAAATATCATCGATGAATACGACAACAAATTTATCTAAGTATTTATGCATTATGTTATTCATTAAGCACATAAAGACGGCTAGGGCATTAGTAAGCCCAAATGGCATTACGACAAATTCGTAATGTCCATACCTCGTTCTGAAAGCTATCTTAAATATGTCCTCTTCTTTAATCCTCACCTGATGATAACCCGATCTCAGGTCTATCTTAGAGAACACCGTAGCTCCACGTAGCTGATCAAACAGATCATCTATGCGAGGCAACGGATATCTGTTTTTAATTGTCATCTTGTTCAGTTGACGGTAATCTATGCAAAGTCGCATAGTTCCGTCCTTCTTTTTAACAAAAATTACTGGTGCTCCCCAAGGGGACACACTGGGTCGAATGTAATTTTTATCTATTAACTCCTTTAACTGAGTTTTTAATTCGTTAAGCTCCAAAATATTCATATGATACGGAGCTTTTGAACTGGGGACAAAACCTGGTACTAGTTCAATTGTGAAATCCAGTTCTCTCTTGGGAGGTAATCCTGGGATTTCCTCCGGGAAAACATCAATAAATTCATTTACTACAGGGATATCCTCTACTGTTATCTTGTTGATTTCAGACTTATCTGCCTCATCTGTAATAGTTACAGCATAGGATTTGCACCCTTTTCTGACTGCCCTTTTAAGTTGTAAAGCAGAACTCTGCCTGACTACTGTTTTCCTAGGAATACCCCTAACAGTTACAGGCTGTTCATTATGGTTTACACACCTAGAAGTTTTGTCAAAACAGTTTAAAACTACTTTATGTTGTTCTAACTAGTCCATACCGATAAGTATGTCATAAGAGACAAGTGGCAAAACATTTAATTTAACAGTAGTCTTAAAATCATTCATATCTAGGACACATTCCTTAACATAACAGTTTACCTTCCTTTTTGCCCCAGTAGCTAGTTGTACGGATCAAGAATTTTCAAACCTTTCAATAGTCAGATTACATTTTTCTACTAGCTGAGGTGAAATATAACTAAGAGTAGCACCCGGATCTATTAAAATAGTTACAGGGATTTTGTTAATCATACCTCCTACTTCCACCATGGAAGTTTGATAGTCAGCTTGGCGGTTCTCTAATGCTGCATTGATTCGGGGCATAGTTCCTGCAAAGTCTCCCACAGTCATTTCATCTTGTATAGTATGAATATTGTTGTTTGGTTTCTTCCGATTTGGGCAAACTGAAGCATAGTGTGAGCCATTGCACTCCCAGCACTTAACAGGTTCTTTCCGTTCAAAATTCTTAGTGTAGTTTCCATGATTGTTAGGAGCCTCCTTGCTGCCCTTTAAATTGTTGGAATGATTTGCAGCTCCATTTTTGTTTCCCTGGAAGCTTTTACCATTAAAATGGTTTCCGTTCTTGTTATTCTTGAAATTTTTCTGAGGTACAAACTCATTTTTCCTGTACTCAAGCTGATTGTTGTTCTTTTTAGCCTTCCAGTTGGCTATCCCTTCTTTCTTTTTATTCTGTTCAAAACAAAAATTAGCCTTTCACATAGCTTCTTCTAGAGTTTTGGGGTTATCATATTCGATTCTGTCTTTGATATGATATGGCAGGCAGCTAAGAAACTGCTGTATTTTAGGTTTCTCTTCAACAAAATACGACACATATCTTAACAGACTTAAGAACTTACTGTTTAAGTCTTTCATAGTCATAGATCCTAGCTTCAATTCATAAAATTCCTTGGCCCTCTCTTCATAGTATTGTTCAGACAGAAATTTCTTTTTGAAGTATCTTTTAAAGGTACTCCAATTGACCTCTTTTTCCTTGATCCTCTTGACCCTCTTCAAGTCCTGCCACCATATATCCGCCTTTCGAGAAAGGTTGTAGATGGCCATTCGTGCCTTCAGCTGATTTGAATAGTTGTAAATCTGGAAATATTTTCTCATCCCGGATAACCAGGATTCTGCCTCTTCTCCTGTCTCAGATTCTCCATTGAAAGTTGGGGGTTTTATTTTCTTGAACTCCCTGAAAATCTCTTCATAAGGTCTGTACTTTTTCTTTCTGTCATGCAACTCAGCTTCACTGCTGTCACTAGTAGTGCGATAGCTATGTTGTTCCCTTCTTTCTTCAGATGATGAACTGCTGTCAGATTTAGCTGGTTTCATCCTTTTAGACCCTCGTTGATGACTAACTTCTTTAGATTCAACTCTTTTGCTTCTTCCTTCTGTCTGAAATTTTTCTATCAATAATTGATTTAGCTGCTCTTGAGTTTTTAGAATCCTTTCATTATCCTTCTTGACTATCTCTATCTCCGTCTTTAAACCTTTTATGGTCTGCATCAGTTCTGAGGAGTGAGCAATTACCTCCTCTGTCACAGGTTCTCTCGACATCTGTCTTGTTGCAGTGTTTGGAGATCCTTCCTCAGCATATTCTCCTAGCTTTTCCATACCTGCCTATTAGATTCAGAAAAAGGAAATTTTCTGCTCTGTGTTTATGAAACAGAAATACAAGTTAGTACATTATATATATAAATTTTTCTTTCATGGTCACTGTTTTGCGGAAACTAGTTGAGTCACATCAAGGCCTAGTGTATGAACCATGCTCTGATACCACATGTCACAACCCGAGAATTTCCAAAAAAATTTAAAATTTTTAAGATAGCAATTAATAATATTAAATGCATTCCTTGATCTGTTTGTTTTTGAAAAATGATCATAATTATGTCTGAATGATCTATTATTGTACTTCAACTTTAAATGTTAGTTTCATTTACAGTTACTGATTGTTTTACTGTTTTACAACCACAAGGGGGAGTTGTCATAGCAGACTGGGCTTACTTAGCTTACGAGCTAATGCATCCAAATGTCTTTCTCTTACAGATATACAGGTAATGTATGGGTCGTTGCAAATAATTTTTAAAGCATTATAATCATTTTAGCTGTACCAAGTCATTCAGTAAAAGTCTAAGCATGCTAGACAGATCATCAGGTGTTTAAAGGTAGCATTCATCCTATAATCCCTGCAAGATCTTACTATTATAGAATTAGAAATTGCTTAGAGGTTATGACAGATATGTTTATTGTGAACAGAAGAATTAAATAACTCTATGAAGTAATTGTGCTCTGATGATATTACTGAATTAAAAATATATTTCATTACTAACACTGTACAATACAACTGGTTACCCAACACCATATGACAATTATTACCCATCTGTTGTTACTGTTTTATTTACAACTACCCATATAAAGGATCTGGAAATGTTCATCGTATAAATTACTTATTTCTAGCATTGTGTGATATTCTGTCAGTTACTTGTCTTCTCATGATATCCTTAGGGGTTTGATTTGATTGCATCGATACTACGGTTAATAAATATAAGGATCATACTAACAGCTTTCTCCATGACGCTAGTGCAGTAGAATTGTAAATCATCATACTAAACTCCATTCCATTATCTTGTAAATCTAAGGATTGGTGTACCCTTTGTCTGTTCTCATGAGACTAGAGTTAAGGCAGAAATAGTGATATGTTGTTCTAAACCTTTTATAGATTGCATTACATCCTTACCAATATAACCTTCGTAATGCCAATCACTTCCTCTATATCTAGAATAATATATGACTGAGTTTTGAACAATGTTCATATTGCGTGACTTAATGAGTCAAGGTTTACTGTATACAATGAGTGATTTTTTTAAGATATTTATCCTAATGTTTCGATGGGTTAAGAAATGTCATAAAAACTATGTTATTTCAAAATTTATGGTTAACCATGCAAATAACCCTAATTTTCTCATGCTATAATATTTAATTAGCAAAAAGTTGGATAATTCATTGGAGTCTTGGACCCTAATGACTATTGCATGATTCTAATGTTTGCATAGCAGGTATTACTATTCGCTATATAAGTTTGATAGCTTTGTTTTCGTTACGAAATGGTGGCAAGTTTCATAATATAATATCACGACCATGGAAGAATATCCATGCAATGATTTTGGGTTACCTTCGAAATGATTTGTAATTGTCCCACAAAATAATTGGGAATCATGTTGTAAACTATTGAACCTCGACCCACTTGCATGAAATATTTGGATGTTACGTGGTGGCTTCAGGACCAAGTGTTGGTGATATATAACGTTGACTTAACCCTAGCTGGGAACTTCTCCCTTGCCTTCGGGCTCGGTGCTCTGTGGAAACCTCCTGGTCTGCGTCTTATTTTCCTTTCTTTTTACTGTTATAGTGTGTTAGCAGTTTCGAAGCTTGCTCTAATCTTCGTATTTGTTCACTGCATCGTTTGGGAGTAGTTGTATCTTTGCTGTTAGCTGCTTGCGGTGGTTATGAATTAGGGTTTAACTTTGTGCTTCCAAAACTAGTCTGGTCTCGGCATGAGGGTATCGTTCGACTTGTTTTTGTTACAGTCACCAACCTGGAGGACACCCCTTTGATTTTGACAGCTCGTTCCTTGGTGACCATAGTGGGGTTTTTCACCTAAACAGCTCGTGGCTATCAGGCCTTTTACTATGGTTGCAACCCACTACAATTCGCTGGTAAGCTATACAGATTTGCTTCGTCATTTTCCAGGTTTAAATGCGTTGTTTTGTTTTTAAGAATAAAAGTTGTGACTGATTCGATCCTGTCCATTGCAGGTGCTGGCTACTTCTGAAAGTGTACAAGGCACAACCTTCGACACTTGGCTCCTACCGGGTAAGCCTGGTTTCACCATGGATTTTCCTTCTGCTGGTTGTTAGGTTGGGTTAGGGTTTGATCTCGAAATAATGCGGTTCTGAGATGACTCTAATGATAAACAGTCTTTCAGCTGTGTGTTAAGTGGATTCTAGACAGGTTTAAGCCTACGTTGTGTAATGATAAAAGGGCTTTGGTTGCTGTTGTTATTATTCGCCTTCTGTTGGTATTTTTCTTATAGATAGGAAGAAATCAAAAACTGTAACCTGCCTGTAAATAGGGTCACGGCCTCGTTACCTTGTTTTATCATTGTTTTTGTAAAAAATTTCTCAGGGTTTTGCCCAGGGTTTGATATTATGGTTTATTAAAACTCTTATATATATATATTCGGCTTGTTTTAAATTTGATACTATGTACAGTACTAAATAAACGTAGGTTATTAAATAAACCATTTTGTGAATTGTAATGTGATTTATAGGTGAAATCATGGTCTAAATTTCTAGTTTTTATTAGACTTATAAATTCTAAAAATGATAGGGTTTAAGCCGGATTGGCAGTGAAGAAAATGTTTAGATACTAAATCTGTGGTTACGAATTTTCTGCTGTGGGTAGTTTGAGAATCAAGTGAAAGATGTTGTGATAAAAGGGAAGCTCGATAATGAGCTGGAAAAACTATTCTGTCTGTTTCGTTTTGTTATGGATTTAACATCTAGATTTCCCTCTGCTGATAAACTATATTGTTAAAACTGGAATGATAGGGTTTGTTTTGCACACCATAATCGTGTTTTTGTTTAATTACTAATTCAGTTATTCAGATTACGAATCTGTGGATAATATGGAAGTTAAGGAAAAGTAAAACTAATGGTTGAAGTTCGATATCGAGCTAGTTATTATGCTGATACTTCTTTTGTTTTTAATACAATAACTAGTTTGCTCAACTGTTAAATAAGTTCTGTGTAAAGAAATTCTATTAGCGTTCTGCACAATCGTTTTGTTTGATAATAAATAATTGGATAATTGTTAACTAAGGTTTGTATCTTCATAAGCTATTCTAATTATAGCTATAACTTCTTCTGAAATATTATCTATGATAATATTATTACTGTAGTTTATATGGTTATATTTATTTCTGTTCCTATAATTGTTTTTAACAGGTTTATTTTTCCAGAAAAATATTTACCATACAATGAGCCTCTACTTATCTATTTAACTATTGTACTAAACCAAGTTTAAAAATCACAATAACATCCTATTACTTACAATAATAACAAGTATAGCACGCATAAAACAAATACCTTAACCGTAAGATAATAATGATACTAGGAAATCTCTGAGACATAATAACTTTGCAGAATCTATCTACTAATAATTTAGGGATTGCTAACTTTTATTGAATTAATTACAACCCAGACATAATGAAAATAAACATAACATACATTCATTTATACTAATAAACAAACAGGAGTAGGTGGCAGAACCTGTTTCAAACTGTGGACAACAACAGCAATGGGAGGTTGTTCCTCCCTACCAACTCTTGGAGAGTGCCCAGACAGCAATTCTCAGGACCCCCAAGCTTGCTCTGGTCTCCCTGGCTGGAACTAGGTGCAGCAAAATAATTCACTCAGCCCAAACAGCTATAATGGAACCAAGTTCCTGCAGCATCCCTCTCAAACAACTTCCTTACTGTATTTCCCACTTCCTCAATGGGACTCCTGAATATAATTCACCTGAATGTATTCTCCCTCCAGAACAAATTGAACCCCCAGCTCAGTTCATTGAGTACTATTTAAAAGATTGCCTAGGTCTTAGTTGGGTTAACTGTCATTAATGAGCCACCTGCTCAGATTCCACTTTCTTGGGGAATCATGACCCCAAATATAGGGAAGTTGCCACCTGCAACTTAGGAAATGTTTGAGGATGCTGCCACTTGTCTTTTGCCTTTTCACCTAGTTCCATCCACCAGTTTGACCAGTAACCTCTTTTAACAGCTCTCCCATGCTGTTGTCTCCATAATTTATTTATTAATAATAAAATATTCTGATTTACATTCCATTTCTAGTGACTTTGCTGAGTCATCAATTCCTACTTAGCATTAAATTTAACATAATGTCTCAGGAATATAATAAAATAATTACATTATTTTTGCAAAATTGGGGTATGTGATAGGGAGTGTGCTGCTCGAACCGTAAGGAGGTCTGCCACTATAAGGTGGTCCATTCCAATAGGGTGGGGGTCCAATTCCACCTCCGGGAGGGGGTGGAGGTCCGACGCCACCGCCGGGAGGAGGTGGGGGTCCATAACCGTAATAAGGTGGCCCACCACTGCCTCTTCTTGGAAGGGGTGGTAGACCACTTCCGATGCCAGATGGATGGGGGCCCCCACCACCTCCGCTGCTGAAAGGATGAGGGTTCCCACCACTACCGCGACCACTAGGGTAATTAGGTCCTCCACCTCCTCCACCTGGAGGGGGTGGTGGACCACCGCCACCACCCGAAGGGAAATGTCCTCCTCCACCATGATAAGGCAGTTCGCCGCCTCCTTCGCCTGGAGGAGGTGGTGGACCGTTCCTGCCACCGCCTAAGGGGTGAGGGGTGTTGTAGGTAAAATTGGATGGGCCTTCACCAATTTTAGGTGGGGGCCTGCTGCCTCCAACCGGAGGTGGGGGAGGACTGATCGGGGGTGGTGGTACTTTAGGGATAGTCGGTTGGAGTCTGTGTTGCAACACAGGTTGTTGTCCCCATAGAGTGTAAGGATTCCTGGGATAAGGTATCTCGTATGGTGCATTTCCGGGATTAGGTTGGCCCGGTGCAGGGTTAACATAACCTGGATATGCTTGAATTCATGAGGGTTGGGTTACATTTGACGACCCTCCAACATGAGATAATCCCATGGTGGATGGTCTAGCAGGTTGGGTAGGTCCAACGGAAGGTGCTTTGGGGACTCCACCAGCGTTTTGGTTAGGAAACGGGAGTTTCCCCCCAACCACAATAGGCTGACCACTGTTCAAAGGTTGAACCAACGTAGGTTGTTGACTATCTACCGTGGTAATAACATTACCAATAAGATAATCTGTAGGAATGGAATATCCTCCCCTCGAATTTTGAGGTGGGGGAGGAACTGGTAAAGTAACTGTGGTAGTGCCAGGTTTGTTGGACCGTTGTCCTTCCACCATTTGGTTCACTTGAGGTGTTGGACTGGACTATTCCGAAGGTTGACTAGTCTCATTAGTGGTCATGTGGTGGGGTACTTCAGGTGATCTGAAAGATATCGAATGAGCTGGGATGGTTCCGTCGTCAAGTCTTATTTGGAAATGACAATTATGGAACTCTTCAGAGTGTTGCTCGAGACTTTTTCTTCGAAGCTCATCTCCTTTGACACGTAACGGTTCCAAACGTTCATGGATGGGGCCAAAAATTTCAGCAGGGTCTGGCCTACAGTAAGGCCTAGTGAACTCTAGAGTAGTCCAGTTAGGTGGGGATGAGATGGAAAAATGAGCCACTAGGTGTTCTATAGAGGATGTCCAGTAAGCTGCTGAGGGTCATCCTGGGGTTGGTTTATCCATTCCAATGATCTAGGTTCTCCCGAGATGACGGAAGGAATGTTTTGAGAAGTGGGGGTATGTGCTTCTTCATCCTGCATGGGATGAGAGGTAGGTGAATCTGGTGGAAACAAATGTCCACCAATATTCAAGGTGGGGTTCCTTACTTCAGTAACTACGATTGCGTTATGCTGATCCATTCTTACCCTCTAAATAACCTCCAGATTAAGGGGAAATTCAGGTGGCAGGTTCAAGATCCTACGGGACCTTTTCCAGGGAAAATCCGCTAGAGTATCAGGAAAATCAGCCAAAAAGGGCCGAAATAGCGTCTCTCTCTCCTAAAGGTATTCTAAAAGAAAAGCAGTCCAAGAAAACCTACTCAAACTAAGGCAACAAGAAAACTTATGTGAGAGAGTGGATTCAAAATTCTGGAACCTCACGGGATTATCAAGGCATTGCAAACCGAGATATACTGTAGGGTCCAACAGTATGACGCGATAAGGAGGATTGGGACTATACCCTTTCCTGCATACCCAACTACCTGGACAGGACGTGCGTGCTAATCTCCCTGAGTGATGTTCTCGGTGTATTGCTTTGCCAAGACGGCCAAATGGTTAACTCGGTTGGTTTCAGGAATCCTAATGGTGTCTCTCGATATACACAAGGTACGTGGGAGCTCAAATTCGTAGTGGTGCTGTCTAATGCACAGCCGTTGGCATGAGACCTTCCGATATACGTGTCGAGTACGTGATACACCCTTCGATATACGCCAAGTACGGATTATGGTACTTGGTGGGTACATGAAGGAGCTCGATATACCGATGTACATGGAAGACTACAATACCCCTCGACTACAGTGCTAGCAAGTAACAACAGCTACCACGCTTAACGATGCCGGAACACGTCTCTAACTTACACACAAGTTACTAAAAACTTTACCTAGTTCTACCATTTATTTTATCTTGGACGGTTAGGTGAATGCATGAGGTGAGTACATAATCGGAAACATAATGCAAGCCCTAGCTACATGCACGAAATGATCTTTTCTTTCGATGAATTCTACCTATGGGAAGGAGAAAGTTTTTTCCAATGATTTTACCAAAACAAACTCAATGCAACACAATCTCAATTCATACAAATTTGACAATGGAAGTACTCTTTTCTTTTTCAACGAAACTCAAAAAAAAATACAACACTACTATCCAAATCAAAGTATTTTTCTTTTCTTTTCTTTGCTTTTCAAATCAAAACAACGCTAAGTAATGAAATGAAAGAATTCTAAAATGGAATATGCAAACTTTTCACTTTCTCTTTTCAATGATCTAAAGGCAACAAGAAACAAAAAATGCATCTACCTTTCCTTAACATGGAACACCTTTTGCAAAAATCAAAAGTACTTGAGTTTTTCAAGAAGATGAATGAGTCATAATTCAAGAAAAACACAACCAATCATATTTCCATTCAACTTTTCCAAAAACATTCCAATGCACAACAATCCTTCTTCAATAATTATCTTGAGAAACAATGGGAAAGAAGCACTTTTGATCTTTCAATGATCGTATCAAAGTAATGAACTTTAAAACAACTTTTTCTTTCAGATCTAAACAACTCAAAAGAAAATGTTACTTGCGACACTCATATACTCATAAAATTCAAGAAAATACAAGCACTCAAACCAAGCAAAAATACACACTTGAATCAAAATCAAACAGCAGTAAGCAAACTAAGCAAGAAAAACTCAAAACAAAAGTAGATGAGGTCTGGTAGCTGATCTAATGTACTGATTAGATCAGGGATGGAAGGATGGGAATGCAAGAGTGAAATGGATGAAGGTGGAGGGGACAAAGACGCTCGACACTACTAGTTTCAGACTTGTCCAAAATGGAACCCAAGATCAATCCAAACAGACCAAACAAATGACAAATGGGATCTCTGGCTGAATGATGCAGCACAAAAGAGAGTTTATACACCAAACTAAGGCTCAGACTGTCAAACAAGGGAATGGATGCTTGTATGCCAAGCATTGACTGATTGGCGTAGTCTGTATTTGCAGACAGTGCGACATCGCAGTTTACCTATACAAAAAGTGCGACAGCGTCGCAGTTCACTAATGCACAAGTCACGACGAGAAAGCTACAGTCATAGGAAGAAGCTCAAGAAAACACAGTGTCCCTCTGTTTTCACTGCCCAGGTGCGACAGGCGAGTTCTAGATTAAAAAATGAATCAGATCTCTCAAGGATGAACCACAAACAGGTTTGAAACTAGGTTATACAAACTCAAAGGAAGAAGATCAAGATCTTTAATGTGAAGATTTGACAATGGAATCACTCCAAAGAAGGAAAAATGACAAAAATGATAACAAGGCTTGTGTTAAGTAATCAACTGAAAATGACTCAGATTAACGACTACTAGACAATGAAAATCCCCAGTATGGTCACGAAATTTGTTGACGGACAATCCACTCGACCGGAGGCGAGCCGGATCTCCCTAGCTCAATGCGAGTCTAGAAAAAATAAAACAGACTACAAATGTGTTTCCTAGATCTACTTAAGGATCAATTACTAGATGTCTTACCTCTTTGATTCACTATCCTTTCTCCCGCTATTTTGCTCCAAGTCCCACGGTCGTCAGATCCAAGCCGGGAGACCTATCAAGACACAGAAAAGAGAAACGAGTAAAGAGCATCTATACAATAAGTGATCTATGTAAACAGTTAAGCAAGTAAACAACACAACATCATCATACATAAGAGACAATATTGGTGGAAAGCATTTGTATTACTGTAAATAGAGGAGTACATGATATAGATATAGAACTACAACCAATGACTTAACGTAGCATCCCTTCTCCACACAAGCCAATTGCCAAGCCCTTCCAAGGAAGCATGAGAGTCTCCAAGAGGTGAGTGAAAGTGTCCAAGAGAGATTTCACCAGCATGTAGATACCTTAGTATTCCTCCCTTTGGTATGGGAGTGAGCCTCACATATATAGGACTAAGTGGATGAGGTTATGGATAGGATAGGATGACAGATGGTAGGAGAGAGATAGGGGATCTTCCCAATAGGTTAAGGGTCGAGTACTAGCTCTCCAAGAGATCAGGGATAAGCCCCCACATAGGCAAGTTTCGAGAAGGATCTTGAAATGGATATTTTTTCCCATTAACAGACCTCGTCGCACCTTGCTAAAGAGAAACCTGCGATGTCGCATGTTGTTAGTGTGCAACCCGCGACGACCTCTCAAAAGGTTGTGCAAACTGAGCACCAATCCTCTCAATTGATCAATCAGTCCAAGTGACTTCAGGGATGTACACACTAAATCAGGATGATGGGTAGATTTTAGGTGTAACATACAAAAGGTATGAGGGTTGCATTTGTCGATGGCCAAGTTCTAATGTGGCCAAAGGGAAAGACCATAGATGATGCAGTGGTGATTGGAGAGCAAGAGGGAGGATTGTACAAATTGAAGGGACAAACTGAACATGGCATGGTGCATGATTCCATGGAGCCAAGTGAACTTTGGCATAGAAGACTTGCACATATGCACTATAGAGCATTACCAATTGCAAGTAAAGCTGTAGAGGGTCTTTCTGAAATCAAGACCAAGCATGAAGGTGTTTGCAAAGGATGTGCAAAAGGAAAGAACATAAAGAAGGCATTTCCAAGCAGTGAATGCAAGGAAAAAAGTATCTTGGAAATTATCCACTCTGATGTATGTGGTCCGATGTCATCTAGTTTTCTGAGTGGGTATGCTTACTATGTCTCTTTTATTGATGACTTCTCTAGGACGACTTGGGTTTACTTCTTGAAGAACAAAGATGAAGTGTTTGATAAGTTCAAGGAATTCAAAAACTTGATGGAGAAGCAAACTGCTAAGAAAATCAAGACTTTCAGATCCGACAATGGTGGAGAATTCACTTCAGGTGACTTCAAGAAACTATGCAGTGATTCAGGGATTAAGAGAGATTTGACTACTTCTTACAACCCACAATAGAATGGAGTTGCAAATAGAAAGAACAGAACAATCATGGAAGCATCAAAGGCAATGTTGCATGACCAGGATCTACACATGCATCTATGGGAAGAAGCAGCTAGTACAGGTAATCCAGGAAGCAAAGATGAAGAGGGAGCACACTCCAGTAGTTCATGCAAGGAAGCAAATATTGAGAGGGAGTCCACCCGACAACAAACAAACAAAGATAAGTATTTGAATTGTCATTTCTTGTATATTTGATTGTTTAAATAAATACTATTCAATGATGTATATACTTATGTTCCTAGACTTAGGTTTTGTATTCTGCATATTTGCATTAATGAACAGTATACTACTAATATGCATATGATGGGTAAGTGGCCTATGGCACTGTACAACATTCCATTTCTACTTATCTAGAATGAAACCTCTTTGCTGACATGTTGGGAGTTGTGCACACCCTTAACAATGTTTTGGTAGAGATTGGAAGGCATCTAGAAAGTTATGGGATATGGATAAATGTTGTAGTGAAGCATTGGCTTAAATAATTGCATGACTGTATGACATATTTCTTTATGTGAAAGAATTTGTTCTAAAAATTATGAAATGTTTCTAATCATGCAATTTAACTTGTTTTGTAGGAAATACCTACAAAAAAAGGACTACAACATTTGTTCAAGCAACAAAATTATCTATTGAAGATATTGAAGTTCCCAGGATGCGGGAAGAATGCCATGATCCGTCGATCATGAAGAATGATGTTTGGGATGTTGTCCCAAGACCTGAAGGGAAGTCTGCTGTGACTTCCAAATGGATCTACAATATCAAGCATGCTATAGATGGCAACATAGAGAAATACAAGGCAAGATTCGTAGCTCGTGGCTTCTCTCAGAAAGAGGGAATAGATTATGAAGAAACTTTTTCTCCTATAGCCAGGTACACTTCCATCAGATTAGTACTTTCCTTGGCTACAACAATGAAATGGAAGATACACCAGATGGATGTCAAGACTGCTTTCTTGAATGGTGTAGTTGAAGAGGAAGTGTATGTGGAGCAGCCACTCAGTTTTGAAACACATGACAGGGAGTCATATGTGTGCAGATTGAAGAAAGCCTTGTATGGGTTGAAGCAAGGTCCTAGAACTTGGTATGGTAGGATGGACAGTTTCCTATCTAGTTTGGGCTTTACCAAGAGTAAAGTGGATTCCAACATTTACTACAAGGTTGAGGAAGGAAATCCTATGACACTACTCCTATATATGTATGACCTATTTGTAACAGGAGATGATAGACTGATTGTCGATACAAAGAGGAAGCTTGCTACCGAGTTCGATATGAAGGACTTGGGAATGATGCACTATTTTCTAGGTATGGAGGTGTGGCAGAGTGCAGATGGGATCTTCCTTGGACAAGGGAAGTATGCAGTAGATATCCTGAAGAGGTTCGGGACGATGGACTGTAAGGCCATGACCACACCTATGCCATCAAACCTAAAGCTTCTGTGTGATGCTTCATCTGAGTCGGTTGATGTCTCTATGTATCATTAGATGATTGGGTTGTTAATGTACCTGACTAACACGAGACTAGATATTTTCTTTTCGGTGAGCACATTGAGCCAGTTCCTGACGGATCTGAGGAGTGTTCACTTGGTTGCAGTAAAGCATATTTTGAGGTACCTGAAGGGTACAGTTGATTATGGGCTCAAGTATGGTGAGAATCAAAAGTTTAACATCCAGGGTTATGTTGATTCAGATTGGGCAAGCAGTGCTGCAGATAGGAAGAGCACATCTGGGTGTTGCTTTAGTATGGGATCAGGTGTGATCTCTTGGTTTAGTAGGAAGTAGTCTTGCGTAGCATTGAGTACAGCCGAGGCAGATTATGTTGCAGCCTGTTCGGCTAGTTGTGAGGCAGTATGGCTTCGGAAGCTACTGTCTGAGTTATTTGATCTCCCATTGGATGCTACTGGTATCTTCTATGATAACCAGAGTTGTGTGAAGCTGTCTGAAAACCCAGTGTTCCATGACAGATCGAAACACATTGAGATCAAATATCACTATATCAGGGATATGGTGTAGAGAGGAGCAGTAAAGATCTTGTATGTTGCGATGGATGAGCAGATTGTAGATGTGCCGATGAAGCCACTATCCAGAGTGAAGTTTGATTACTTCAGAGAGAGGCTTGGTGTTCTTCAGATTGACGACACTTCGAGGAAGAAGTGATGGAGACATTTGTTGAATCCATTCCAAGAATGTTGGAAGGAGGATCCTTCACATGGCTGTGGATGTAAGCGCTGGATGATGAGCATCAGGACGATGCTCCAGTTATTGCTCTATATATGCATTAGGATGATGCTGGATATGATCAGTTGGATCATCTATATGTATATGTATGTACGCATCATGTTGGATGCTAGATATGATCAGTTGGATCATTTATATGTATATGTATGTACGCATCATGTTGGATGCTGGATATGATCAGTTGGATCATTTATATGTATTTGTATATGCATCATGTTGGATGCTTGGACCATGTATCTATATATGTATCAGGTGGATACTATGTATGATAAGGTAGATCATGTATGTTGATATATATCAGGTGGATACATTGTGTGGATCATGTATCTATGTATGTATCACGTGGAAACATTGTATGATCAGGTGGATCATGTATGGTGATATGTATCAGGTAGATACTTGGTATGCATCAGGTGGATGCATTGTAT
Source organism: Larix kaempferi (assembly GCA_027924585.1). Lineage (NCBI taxonomy): Eukaryota > Viridiplantae > Streptophyta > Pinopsida > Pinales > Pinaceae > Larix > Larix kaempferi. The sequence goes on along the minus strand of BSBM01001409.1, from coordinate 12,280,296 downwards.
GATCATGATGACGAGCTTCAGGATGTTGCTCTAGATGATATGTATCAAGACGGTACAGTGATGATGATTAGTATGATCATGAGCATCAGGATGATGCTTCGTGTGATGATGATTAGTTAGATCATGAGTATCAAGTTGATACTTGGAGGTCGGAGATGATATGTGGCAGGTTGTGGAAATAGCATGTAATTAGTCCTCATAAATCCGATAGGTTGAGTTGTGTGCTTGTAATCAGTCCTGGGATGAGGTATTGCTATGTAGTATGTAATCAGTCCTCATAAATCCAATAGGTTGAGTTGTGTGCTCGTAATCAGTCCTAGGATGAGGTATTACTACGGAGACATGTAATCAGTCCTGGAGATCCGATAGGTTGAGCTGTGTGCTCGTAATAAGTCCTGGGATGCTCTTTAGAGATCTTACTGGTCGTGCTGCGGCACATAAATGCTCCTGGGATTCTCTTTAAAGGTATTGTCTAATCACATGTAATCAGTCCTGGAGATCCGAGAGGTTGAGCTGTGTGCTCGTAATAAGTCCTGGGATGCTCTTTAGAGATCTTGCTGGTCGTGCTGCGACACATAAATGTTTCTGAGATGCTCTTTAAAGGTATTGTGAAGGGGATGCATGTAATCAGTCTTGGGAGATCTTGCAAGTCGTGCTTAGGCACATAAATTTTCCTGGGATTCTCTTGTCAAGTATTGCATTAGCACATAAAATTAGTCTTGAGAGACCACCTCTATCAAACCATTTGCATAGATGATCAAGACCTACAGGTAGTGGGCCTACATCTAGTATAAAAAAGGACTGGCTCTGTAGAACTTCCTATGATGAGTAGATTCAGAGATTAGTTGAGATAGCAGGAGCAATGACGATGACGATGAGGAAGATGCATCGATGATGACGATCTAGAGAAGAAGACTTGTGCTAGCAGATCTGTGTCGAGAAATACCTTCCTAGTTAAGAGGGAGTGTTGATGTATATGTAACTTCAGAATGTATTTCACTTATATATTTATTGTACTCCTATAGAGATGTATTATTCCTCTATATGGAAGTATCATCATTTGTATTGACAAGTGTCTCAAGTGTGTTAACTTGCCGATGGGTTATTAGACCACCTTGTAAGGGGTCGGCCCGATATAATGTAATATGAAGTTATTGTACCTAGCTAGACAAGTTGGCCCCATAAGGTTATTGGGCAAACAGGACAAGTATAAATAGAGATCGGGAGATCTCTATTTGGATCACTTCAGAACTCACACTTCCTTCACTCGGAAAATGGCGCACATGTGAGGAGGAGGATCAGTTGCTAAGAAGAGTCTATCTCTTGTACTTTGGTTGTGCTACTTCTCTATCTATCTCTGAGGAAGTTGTGGGGTTTTTCACCTTAGGGTTTTCCCCATGGAAACTATGTGTGTCTATTGTCTCTCATGCTTTTGCTTCTTGTGATGATTGACATGCTTGTTATGATTGATATGCATTGATCTACTGTATATGTTATTCTCTTAGTAAAGATCCTAGAGTATTGTGAATTAATGCTCAAAATTTAACAGGGAAAAGCTCAAAAGATAGGAAAAGATCAAGATCGATTTTGGCAGCATGAGGATAGGATGGAATATGGATGAATAATGAGGAGCCCCTATCACCTTTTTATAGTTTTTGGGTGATGGGTAATACCATTATGGTTTTAAGGAAACCAATGGTATGGACCAACATGGTTTAGGTCTCTTTTTCCCTCTTTTTCCTTTTTTGAATATTTTTTATATTTTATTCCCTTTTAATATTTTCGGGAATTTTGGACCCTTTTTGAGGGTTTTTTGTGTTTTTTTGAGGAAAAATACATATTTTGAGCGGAAAAAGGGGTATTATGGTCTTTTTGGTGACCTTTTGAAGGTTTTAGAAGCTCAAATGGTGGAAAAAGTGGACAAATGGGTCATTTGAATAAGGGAGTGAGCTAGTGAGCACTTTTTGGGTATTAACAGTGTGCAACGGTCATGACATCTAGGACGTAAGTCTCGTAAGAATTTGGAGACTCAGAGGGAGCCTTCCGGCGTCCTCTAGCAACACGGCGTGAAAGTTCGGTAGGATGAAAACCAACCAACCGATGGGATCGGAGGAGAGTAGGACTTTGCGCCACGATATCTCTGGAGAGAATATAAAATCAAAACGTCCCCTAAAGGCCATCTATCGATCAAAAACAGTAAATCAAAAGGACACACCTAGAGAAACTACAGCCAAGAGTAGACAAACAGAGTGGCCAAATGAACTCCCGACACTAGAGCTGGTATGTCTCGCCTAGGAGAGGCTTGAGACTCCCAAACTATAGCCGGAGGTAACAGAATCAGTTATAACGGCCCCCTGACTTCACTGCATGCATAGGGTCAAGTCCCTATACAACAACAACTATGTTGTTCCACCCCTATCTAACTCAGGACACAAGCATAATAACCACTGCAAGTACCCTATGTGATACCTAGGTAAGGAAACTATGGTCACTGCAATATAACCAATGCCCAGGGGGACAGTCGCAGGTGGGATCCATCGTATGGGTAGGGTAGCTGAGCTTGAAACTCAATGAGGGTCAAATCCCCCAAGAGTCCCCAGATACGAACAAATTCTGGAAATATCTCCAACGTTCTGTCGGTATCAGAGGGATATCTCTTCAACTAACCTCCCATGACCTCATGCTTAACTCTGGTTTGAGTAGAGCTTCCTGAGAACACCGATGTATACCATGGATTCCTCCACTCCCTGTTCAGACACCTAATGTTTCGTCTAGTAGTCTTGGATTGTTAACTCACAATGATCTATTCCAAGACTCTAAACCTATGCTAGTTGTTATACCCTATAAATAAAATTAGTCTAATCAATTTTAAGATTTAAGCGTTAATTTTAATGGCTGTGATTACTCAAGGGATATGGTCATGAAACTAGTGATGTGTATGAATCAATACTATGCAAAATCGTCAAATCCTAGACTCATCTATCCAATAAAAACAATGCCACTAGCATGCAAAATCAATCCAACAGTTTCGAAATAAAAAATGCAATCCTTTTATATTTTTGATGCACAAGCAAAACCTAAATGAAGACAGCAAGCACTCAATGCAAGATGCAGTACATAAAAGCAATTTTTTTTTGTATTTTCTCTTATAAGCAAAAGGAAAATGCAAAACTATATGTATTTTTTTTTGTATTTCTCAATATAAGGAAATGAAAAATGCAAGCAAAATCCTACTATTTAGTCACTGATATTCCAAGGAGATCACTAAGACAACCCAACAGATACCAAATAGTAAGACTCACCAGGCCACGAATTAAACCAACCAGTCCAAACCTTTGGCACTTGCTATGATAACATATGCCAATGCATAACATGCATATCATAATGGTTCGAAGAATAAATGTTAAGGTTTAAACATTGCATAACATAGAATATGTGGTGACTGTGTCTAACTTGTACTCATGCCACACAAACTAAAAAATGCGTGAACCAAAGTTTTAAACCCTGGGGTGCCTTTCTAGCAGGTGGCTCCACTTGGCAACGACGTGTTTCAATACTCAACAAAATGGAAACTTTCTCTCATGCTCCAGCTAGCCATGCTGGCTTCCACACGAGACTGCCAACTCCCAATGCAATGCTGCATTAATGTTTGACTACAGGTCGAATTGAATGTCGAGTGACCCATGACCATCGATCATTATCCGGGTCATCTAGCTTGCGATTTGTGAAAGCATAAGTGTCGTTGATATTATTTGTTGTTGTTGGCACCAACTCTTACGAGGTACTCAACAATTAATTGAACATGTGATTGGGTTCATAGGTCGCCAATCCTCCAACTGGTATCACCTCGAAACACAAAACCCTACCTTGCAATTAGGTTGCTCATTTGACATTCGACGATCTCCTTCGACCACACAAAACCCTACCTTGCAATTAGGTTTCTCATTTGACATTCGATGATCTCCTTCGACCACTCCTGCTCCAAGCATGGCGTTCACTCCCAAACCAAGGAGGAGATTCCCCAACCACGCTCCAACACTCTGTGTGAGGTAGCTATTGGAATCATTGCTTGGGTTACACGTATCACAGGTAAGAATAATTCATCCTTTAAGCAATTATCGTAACTTACCTCATTGTTCTGTTATAAGGATAATATGCTGTCACCATTTAAATTTTTGTGTTTCCTATGTAGATATGGAACAACCCGAGCTTGGGCCTCACGTAGGTTTAACCCAACTGTAAGTGGTTACACCACCACTAGTTTCGTTGTAAAATTTTACACAGGAAATAGTTATTGTCACGACTAACTTTTGCGCTTGACACTTCTCAACGCAGGAACTACGAGACCAAGGGCATGCTGGGTCATTCGACATTGTCTCTATTAATAGGAATGAAGAACCAACTACAAACATGGCCAGGCACCCCGTCATCCTTGGTACTTCGGGTGAAACTACCCCATCGGTTTGGATGGGTTACTTAAGACTCCTGGTTCTCTTGTCTACTCGCTGCAACAAGGCCTTAGACCATCCTCATTGTTGCATGTGACTGTGTTTAGATGTGAAAGGCTCCCATCCTATAGGTGAATGTAATGTTAGTCTTGTAACTTGTATGGTGAACAATACTTCATCTAACTTGAACCTGGCTGGTTGGGCCACCATGGGCGTCGTTGGTTATAAGCACTATCTCGTTTTGGGTTAACCTGTGAAGGGATTTTGGTGTGGAAAAGAAGAGCAATAGCTCTCGATTGTATTATTTTGTTTGTAAATAATTAATGCATTTGAATATGAAATCATTTAAGTGTTAGCTTGTTTTATTACAGGGTTTAAATGATATGGATGCTCTTGGCCTCTGTTTCCCCTTTTACTAAATGAACAGAGTTATTATGTGAATCTTGTTGCAGTCATCTTTTTAAATGTGGAACGGTTAACTCATATAAATTCTTGAAATGGGGCTTGATTGTATCGTTTTCTCCCATGCCAATATTTAAATGGATTCTCAATGGTTAAATGGAATGTTTACAATACTTACATAATATTTGACTTCTCTGCTTCCCCATACTCATATAAATCATATGCGCATAAATTTGAATGGTAGCTGGATCCCATTGATTTTCATTTAACTTGATTGTAAGTCGTATTAGTATACGCTCCAGCATTGGTTATTTATAATGTAAAACTTGTTTGCTAGGCTTCTCCTCGAGCATAGCCATAGGAATAAATATGTTAAGATAGTTGCATAATGTATACGTAGAGTAGTTTAAAAATGACATTGTTTAAAAGGAAATCATGGTAGATGCATTAAAATGGAAAATCGCTTTCAAAGTTATTATGTTGCACTGTTTATTTTTTAAATGCACAAACTGTGTAAAATAATGGTAAGATAAAATATTTGAATGGAAATGTGTAATGTTTAACCCTTAACTATATACAATACTTAGCACTGTAATATATATAAATTGTGTTAATGTGGATTCCATTCCATGGACCACGATTTGATCCCTAAAAGGAAATCGTGACTTTACTGTTCCCTTACTAAGGGAATTCATATTAACACGAAACAAAATCTGTCAATATAAAGCATATGTACAATGCATCCTGTAGTATGACTAGCAATGCATGCAAGATAATAGGAACCCATTCGAATTTTATATTGAAGTTTATGCAAAATGCATACACAGAAATAGCTTAGAAAATGATCTTGATTCTCCAATCTGGAATACAAGTCTTTCATATACATATGTGTAACATGAATGTATAAGCATATTCAGAAATGAGCATTTCATTTAAATAGTTAGGAAAATAACCTATTCCTCTTTTATCCCCTTTCTGGGTTGATTTATAAAAATAGAAATGAGGGTTTATAAATATTTAAGACTTTTCATGTAAACCTATCGGTTTACATGTCTGCCTAGTTTACACCATAAAATGATAGAAACAAAGTTCTTCCAGTAAGATAGAATAATTGTATTCCATATGAAATACATACACATAACCAATAGGTTAGTATTTAAACAATGGTTACTCTAGGATGCCTCTCTCAGGCTGATAACCCATTATTTAAACAATACCGCTGTCTACTTACTGCACCAACACCTTATCCATTCATACAGTAAATATAAACTATGAATATTTCAGGCATTTCAACTTAGATCATAAAACTGTATAATGTTACAGAGATCTAGTAATCTATGGCAGATCTATACTCAAAAATCAGTCTAACATTTTACATATAAACAGATCCGAATAGTAAATCTTTCAACAGTACTTCTAGGAATAAACATAAGCCAATTCCATTACTATCCATAAAAATTATCAAATAGGTGCAACAAATAAACTTATCTGAAATCTGATGACCAGTGGGACCAAGCACAAACCTCCTAGCCTTTGACCAGCAAGATCTCCTTGCTTTCAGGTCACCCCTGAGCTGAGTTCACAGTCCCCCAGGTTTAGAGTATATATTTAAAATTACCCTTAACTTGTTCCCCAAGTTATTTAGTATATTTTAGTGGCAGCAGGAAACTCAACATCCAACTCAGTACTCCTGAGATATAGGATTCTCCAGGGGCTTTTAAGCCTCATCCATTAAGAGAATCAATTAAACATATCCTATTCAGAGTAAGTGCAGTGCTCCTGCAATCTTGGCGTAGTTCTCCTACATGCACATAATCAAGTGTCCAAGCCAATACCCAGCTGTAAGATTCCTCTTAATTTGGACCAGTTTGGTAGTCCCAAATCTGTCTTCATTTGTCTTTGGTCATTGTTTTTCCCAGCTCCCATTTATCTTGTGTGTTCCTAATCATGATAATGTGAATGATTGTTAAGAATGAGTTTCACTTTTTATTCTCTTAGGTGCGAAATTCTCTCATTTTGTTATTTCTTTTAATTCATTATTCTCTCAAATCTTTTCTTTAGGTTTTTTCCATTTTTATCCAATAATAATATCTTATTATTATTTTAATTGGGATTTTCCCTCCAACCCATAGGGGACTGTGACTCCCATCTCATTTATGTGTTGGTCCACATGGTCATTAGAAATCAATTTATCCGATTTCTAAAGTCACCTAAGTAAAATGAAATAATACTTAGCAAATTATAATAGGGGTTCAAAGTCCAAAATTGGGGTATTACAATTACAGACACATAGAGAAAAAATTAAATAGTGTATTTTTAGGGACATTACAAGTGGTATCCAAGCCCATATTCAAACAATAAAGACCTTTTGAGCTTACTACTTGAAAGAAATCCGCTGCAGAAAAATATTTTTGAATTTGACTTATGATTTTATAAAACTTACAAGGTCTTTTTAACTACTGATTTCCTGAATCCATGAAATATAAGAGAACTGAATCGTGAATACAAATAGGAACAACATTCGACATAGAAACTTGGATTCACCACCTCGAGAGAGCTTGTGGTGGAACTAAATACCGGATCAGGACAGCTAAGCTGTCCAAGCTAATGAAAAAAATACAGAGTCTACAAGCATAATTTCAAAGGTTTAAATATGATAACCTAAATGAGAGACGATAACAACATGAAGTAAACGAAGTATTACTTCGGAATTTGATGGGGAAAAAACCCCACGGAAAGGATAACCACTCAGCAAGCAAGTCCAGCGAGGACTATCATCATAAAAGAAGTACCACTAGTCTGAGAGTTAAGGGACGAGGAGAAAAAGCACATGATATCATGGAAGATGAGTATAGGAGTTCTTCCAATGATTACTCACCATCCCATTGAAAGAAGGAACAAAAAGGTTATGATAGTCTACAGGGAGAGTTCAGAAAGATCAAATCCCCAACATATGAGGGAGATATGGATATGGGAGAAAAATATGAGGAATGGCTTTCGGGAATGACTAATACCTCCGAGCACATAACTATTCCAGTGAGATGCAGGCCCACCTGGACATCTATAATTTAAATGGGAAATCATCCAGATGGTGGCGAGATCTTAAACATACCAAGAAGTGTAAAGTGAAGAATATCAGATGGAGTACCTTCAGAATACTATTTCAGGAAAAGTATATGTTAGAGAGATTCTTCCTCAAGAAGGTGAACGAGTTTCACGATCTACGAATGGGTTCCCTAACCATGAATACTTTCATCAACAAACTATTAGACATGTTACACTATGTGCCTTACATTAGGGACAAGAAGGTAAAAATACAACATTTTTTGGGTTGCCCTCCTCAGAATTTTCGAGAGAGAATTGAGTTTGATATACCCAAAAACTTGGACATAACCTTGCACAAGGCTAGACTATGCTACAAACATGGTCAACACGGGAATGAGAACCTGAATAGAAGTAGAGAAAATTTCAAAACCTTTTCAGACAACCGAAGGAGAGGGATTAGACCACCTCCTTACAGAAAGAAAAATATTAGTTTCCTACCTAACAAAAATTTCAACGGGTTCGGAACACAACCAAATATTCCCGCACCAAGTGGAAACAAACCAACAATGGATAGAAGATCCAGGGCTTATCCGCTACCAATTAGATGTTGGATGGAGTCCTAAACAACTTACAAGAAGAAGCAACTATGGAAGACATGGCAAGGACACCAAGCATTTATGCAGCACGCGAAGACCGACAAGCATACCATCAGTCTACCATGGTCGAGATAGAAGGTATAACCCAAAGGGGAATTTATGCCAGAACCCCTTGATATACTAGACAAGAGATATGTACAGCTCAGGAAGCAAACCATTGTCTAGATAAAAATGCAATGGAAGCACTTAGGGATTGTTGAGGCCACATGGGAGAATGAGACCACAAGGAAAGAGGCTTACCCCGCCTTATTTCAAGGTTTCATTTAGAGTCCCTAACACTGGGATGGTGTTTTTCTAAGCGGGGAGGGGTGTAATATCCCAAGACTTTGAACTTTTATTATGTGTTGAGCGTAAGATCTGGAGCACATGGATGACTTTTATTATGTCTTGAGCGTAATCTTTGGAACACATGGATAAATTTTTATTATGTGTTGAGCGGAAGCTCTGGAGCACATGGATGACTTTTATTATGTGTTGAGTGTCAGTTCTGGAGCACATGGATGAATTTGTATTATGTGTTGAGCATAAGCTCTATATTACATGGATGAATTTTATTATGTTTTGGGAATAATCCATAGAGCACATGGTTTACTATATTATGTGTTGAGCATAAGCTCTAGACCATCGGAGCCTTGATCATTATTTCCCTAGGTGTATCTAGTATGCATCCTAGAACTAGTGTTGAGAATAATATATGGAATAGAACTAGAGTAACTCTCACTTAAAAGTGTTGATCATAAGCTATGAATATCACTAGAGTTACCTAACTTAAAAGTCTTGAGCCTGAAAAACTATGAATAGCACAAAAAAACTCATCACATTACTAATGTTGAGCCAAAATCTCTGGAGCATTAGTAATCATATTTTTTCAACTGATGAAATGAATCATCTTTTCTTCATCTTTAAGACTGACTGTTACTGCCACTCAATGAGGGACCGAGCATGCAAAGGGATTAGAATGACTAATTAGTTGACAAGCTAAATCAACTAGATGATAGGACAATTTAAAAGAAATCCTATGATTAAATAAACTAAGAGTCAAACACACACACACACACACACACACACACACACACACACATATATATATATATAATTAAAATATAAATAAGCTAAGAGTTCAATTACAATTGTAAATATAGATTTATTAAAAAGGTAAATAACTGGGAGTTCAGTTATAGTTATATCATTCAAAAGAGAAATAACTAATATATATTTATATATATTATATATTTTATTAATTAAAATGTAACTATGAGTTAAAAGTATGTGTGTTAAAATAAAGACACTAAGAGTCTTTTCTAACTTAAGATGATGAAATTGTCAAGTCAAGTAAACTGAACCATCTCAAGTACAAAACCCTAGGTTTCACCCCTCACCAAAATACTTATAAATAGAAGGACAATACAAGAGATGTGTATCGAAAATAAGATCGGAGCTTCTAAGTCTTACATCCCAAAGTATAGATTGAGTCCTCAGTAAGAAAGAAAACAATAGATTCACTAGGCCTTCTAGTCTCATTGCATGCTCGATTCATCTCGAGGGTGATCCATGAAACAAACCAGGAACGGTTCAGGATCTACGGTTGGGAGGAACGTGGCAGTTCCTAAGTTAGTCAGTCAAATCAAAAGAGGACTGATAAGTATTTTCTTTTATGATTTTTAAATTTTGAATGATAAAGTTAGTGATTACAATCTCTATCAGTACTTGCATCTCATAGGAATTCATAGGTAGTATTTGATAAGTAGTCCTTTTATAATTTTCATTATACTTTGCATTTCATAAGAAATTTGTAAGTAGTATTTCCTTGTGATTTCCCATGAAAGAAATTGCGGTTAAATTCTGGGCACAATTATTAAATTCTTATCATGCACAGTTTATAAATGGTTTAATCTTTTTATTAAAATATGTGGTCATTGACAGAATTGTTAGTCATGACCCATGGGGTTCTTTTTTATTTCCAAGCATCATCCTACTCTAGAAGTATAAAATTATCATCAACCCACTTTCCAAAATCCCGCCATAATTCCTTATCCTATAAACCAAACAATGTAGGAAAATATTAATGATCTACAGAAACATAGTATCAAGAAATAACCACCATAGCTACAACGATATCATAAACTAATCCATGCCTTAAACTATTTTTAAAACCATATTAATCAGAGCTCTGTTATTTATATAATTGAAAAGAACCAAAGCTTAAACTTTGGTTTTCCTAGCTAGAAAGAAAACACAGAATCTTCAACTCAGAACTTGAAAATGCCCAGACATCAAAGGAAGAACACGATTTCTCATCTAAAAGAGAATTGTCCAAATTTTAAAATGCTATAACAGACTAAAGTTCCGTGTGTCCCCTCTTAAACCTAATTCTATCCCCAACCAACAAGAAAAATGAAGACATCCAAAAATCCATGACTGGAGAAAGTCCTTTTCCAGAGAGCATAGCTACCTACCACCTAGCAAGCTTATAAACTCATCCAACACAGGGATCGAATCCGATAAGGATTCATTACTAGCAGAGCTTTGCTTTTGCTAGAGCTCACCCTCTGCTAGTAAAATAACTTACTAAATCTTGTCTATAAAAAGAAAATGCCCATTAAGCAAAGCCAAAAACCATGAACCAAGATGTTTATTTCCCTGAAACAGAACATCATAGATTAAAACAGAGAATCCATTATTTACACAGAGCATCATCAAGTCAAAATAGAGAATCCATTAATTACTCGGAGCTTCATAAGATCGAAATAGAGAAAACCTTGTTTAGAAAAAAGCACTACATTTATTTTCCAAAATAGATATTACCAACTCCATTACACAGACAAACCCAAAAAGAAACGCATTATAGAATAATAGAGCCGACAAGTTTATATTAAGCCCATAGGAAAAGGAATATTCACCACCATTTCACGTTATCATACATTCTACAGACTTATAAGAAAAAAAGACTTGAATATTTTAACATTAGGCGAAGAGTCTTCCCGTAAGGAAACAAAGGCTCTGTAAAAAACAAAATTCCCAGTAGAAACGAATTCCTAAACCCCTTGTCATCTCAAAGAGGAAAAACGCCTTAGCATTAAACCAACTAGAACTAGCACACCCTCTTCTCCTTTTAGAGAAACATAAACCATAGGAGCACGAGCTTACCAGGGCTTCAATCTCTACCCAGAACCCGATGTAGCACTTCAATTAAGCTATCCCCTGTAGTTGCAAACAAACACCAGTGAAACAAGTCGTTAGACTCTAGCATAGAAGAACATCCATCAGTTAGAAAGAAGTTCAAACTCCACAGAAATTCTTACCTAAGATTCCGAAAGTAGTAACCCCACACAAACGAATGAACCTTCCTTTAAAAACAATGAATATAGAGGAAAATTATTTATGCATCCCAATAATTCTAAGTGGCATTCAACAAGAACGAACTCACTCCATGAGGAAGTGAATGCCATTAGGGTTCAAACGAAAATCACAAAGGGGAAGCCCAGGGATTCTCGCTCCTTCAAACTAGAACTTCAACAAAATAAATGCATAAGAGAACCCTTTCTACGATGAAGAAGCACCCAACCTAGGTGGAACCAAGGAGCATTCCCATCACATGGAAGCATTTAATATATCAACAAACTTCCCAACCAATTCGCATTCATTAAAGAATAGAGTTTTGCTTGCAATAACTTAGGATATAAAACGTTTAAGCATAGGGATTGAAGTTTTAACCCATAGGGCTTAGCATATAGAAAACATAGAGAATGCATGGTAATGGTAGTGTGTCATGTTCCTAGTTTGTCAACACCAAGAAGAAGATCGAACCCCATGGATCTTAGTGAGAGATTGAATTAATTAATTAATGAGGGGTTAAGATGAGGCAACTAATTAATTAGGAGAGTGCATTTAATTGTATCCATAGTTTGATATCCACTTGGAATAAATAATTATGGTGCATTTAATATTATTGGTACAATTAATATTTTTATTGTTATGTTGAATAAATGGAGAAATTGGCCCACCAAGTCGAATTTGTGGATAAGGTTGGAGGAGTTACTTGGGGTAGAAGTCAAGTAAGAACTAGAGTCCAAAAATGATGCCAAAAATGAAAAAAGAGGAATATTTCAGGAAAAGCAGCATAAATCCAGAAAGCAGGAAAGTGTATTGGAGAAAACTCACTATGGCTTGGGGTAGACCACAACAGACAACTGACTACCAGAAATTAACCCAATTCTCAGTACTATGCTATATAAATGACAATGCTAAGATAATGAAGAATATAACCAACCTCGATACAAACATTTGATGTAGATCCCCATTGGATCTTTCTAATTCGTGTACTTGAATCTGCAAATTAGTCTTGAAAACCAATATAAGACAAGTACATATAATAGATAAATGGCATTAACATCATCAATAGAAATGGCCCATGATATTATAAGTAAATGCAACCCAATGTAGAATAAACAACATTCACAACATTAATGGACGAGAATATGAGTATTTCTATTAATAAACAAGAAGAAGTACAATGTGATATGACCTATTGCCAGCAACCAATCTGAACCAATATCTGGGTCAATCCACTTGTGCCTCGACCACTTGAATCCTCCATGGAATGGAAAATTCAAACTATGGTAGTAGTTTGGAAGGTGAATATAAGGGTTCACAACTACAAGGATCAATGAGTGTAGACTCAATATAGGGCAAAAATCCACTAGAGTTATCTTGCTCTTCTTTTTCCTCCCCCATCCATAAGCCATATGTGCTCAATATATAGTCCTCTCAAAGGTAAGTGAAAGAACACATCGAGGCGTTTCTTGGGCAGATGGAGGGTCAAAGGTCACCCAATGACCGCTTTTTGGGAGTAAAAAGTAACAAACTAGTGATTTTTACCATTTTACATGCTACCCACGGGCTATAGTGATGCAACTCGCGGGTATGCTCATTGTAATGATGCAACAACTGTACAAGGAAAAAATAGGGAAAAATAGTTTCTGAAGGATATAAAGTGGATCTAAGTCAATGAAATGGATCCTATAGGCCAAAGAGTGCTGATGCTCACAAGGTGGAAAATTATGTTGTAACAGATGCCCCCTAATGTGTGAGGTCAGAGAGTAATGCTACAATGGCTGAAATACATTATAAAAAGATCTCAAAAGTGGAGTGATGGAGACACAAGTGGAATGAGCAGCTCACTCATCATAGTACAATAGTATCCCTGAATACATGTCGGTATTACAACAATCTGATACAATGGCCATGAATAGGCAATACATAGTGAATACATGTCATAAGTGATCATAGCCATGATTCTTATGCAATAAGATATGGTCTCCTGCTGAAAAGGAAACAACTGGTGCAAACTAGAACTACAAACTGCTGATATCTGAGAGGTGATATCTCGGATGTAAAGTCATCATCATAAGTAGCATATTGAATGCCACTATTTCCTGGAGTCTTCTACACAAGTCTTTGATGGTGCAAGTCCCATCAAGTGAATAAAGGAGTTGGGGTCGAACCTAATGTGACATCATTTGATTACCGGTCAATGATGTATACCGTTAACAGACGCGAGATAACCCACCAATAATGAAAATGGGCATCAAGGCACAGAGCACAATCATCGGAGTGTGAATAGATAAGTTGAAGTCGAACACTAGGATGAATCCATCGATCAGGGGACATTGATGTATTCCCAAAACTTTCGTTGATGAGAGAACTTGCCACTAATGACTGAAAGCCTCAAGGTACTCAACCGAACTCTAAGCCTCAAGTTCTAGAATAAATGGGTTGAAGTCGATGGAATGAGACTTGTTGGAAGGAGGGCACTAAGGAATCCCCCATCATCTAGCACGAGGTACCAGCTATGCAGAAATATTTGGAAGATCTCAGGTGAAACGAACTGACTCAATAAGGATGACCGACATGCAATGGTCAAGAGATCTGAGGAGTGGCCGAATCTGGTTTCAGGACTTCCTTTGAACAAGAGCATGAGCAGATGGATAGACTCAGGAAACATAGACTCGATATAGATTGTGTGATGCGGGAGGCACCACAAAAGGCTCCATAATGACTGGAAGCTTAACCAATCGGTGGAGGAAACTAAGAAACAAGTACAACTCCTAAGGTCCAACTATAGTCCCGACCCATAATGTATGGAGTGGAATGAATGCTCTGTTCAAAGGTGACACAACAACTTCCAACTAGAAGTAGTAACCATAAACCCGTCCAGCTTTTCGGAATATTTGATTTTTTGGTCTTTTTCGTATTTGGGGAAAGCTTGAAAAAGAATAAAATTGCTTATAGTACAACAAGTGAGGGAACGAGTGTCAAATAGCGAGCAGAATAGTCCTAAGCAGTGGAACATACCTATGATCAATGCAAGGGAGTGCATGTAGGATGTGGACACTCGGGGGGGGTGTTCCCTCAGGGTCAAAAGGTCATCAAATTGTGAAGGAAAAATGTAAGCTCTACAGGGCTCGACAGGGAAAAGTGCTCAGGAACCAAGCTAATCAACTGAGTAAGCGGGAGCCGACACAAATCTCAAGCAACAAGCAGGATGATGCAATGCAATCGCAACATGATATAACTGGGGGGAGTCCTTATGGGAGATGGCTAGCATAAGACAAAGTAGAGTATGAGTCTTTATCACAACGTCATGGCATAACTACAAAGGAATCCCAATCTTAACGACAAACAACGGCATGGGCACCAGAATGCAAAAAGGGGTTCTAACTAGGGTACCCATGCTCGGAAAGGCCCTACTGCCACATAATGACACTTCTATAACAGTGTGAAGGTTCCGTGTCGGTTAAGGAGCGGGGTCACACCTAGGGTTTATGAAAGTGGTGAAAAGGTCAAATGCATAATGCATGTGAAAATGACATCTAACCTATATGCTAGGTGTGAAACGTACCTGCCGTAAGTGTGAAACGTTTGGAAACAACTTTCGCCGAAAAAATCTGGTTAAAAACACTACTCCATGACATTGTATTAGTTCATAACAACATTAAACGACGAAAACTATAGACAAGTGGGTCTTGAAAATTATAAATAGTAACAAAAATTTACAATTTGCAATTCATTTTTACTATTCACCAATTTGGTGTTTTGTGGTTAGTTTTCACCTCAAAGTTCAGCCATTGATTTCGGGAGCTACAGGCATCCAATCATCGAACCGTCAGGAGCAGGTTGATAATCTCATCCCCACCTTCCATTTCAATGTTTTTGTTTCAGTTTTCATTGGTTAAAATTTTTGTTTGGCCATGCCCTACATGGTCACGGTTCTACCCCGCGGGCTATAACTATGTGGGTCGTGGGTAGAGCTGGGTACACGCAGTCAACGCACATGTTGACCGTGGGTACCTGCCTCTCTGAGCACAACTGCCCGTGAGTATGGCCGTGAAGTGAGTTTTTGAAGCAAAACTGACCAAATCTTTGGGTTTTTCTCTTTCCAGGATGGTTCTAGAGTGGAGAGAGAGAGAACATGACCTAGTGGATGAGGCCATTCGTAACGATTTGCGTGCACAGCAAGCGCTACAGCATGTGGTTTATACAAATTTTGGAGCATAGGGGGTTTGAGGGCACAAAACCTATTTCTCTGGCGTTTGATAGACTATTGGGATGTTGATGCACAAAACTTCAACCTAGACGGGAAAATACTTTCACTGGAGGTGGAAGATATCTATTTCATCACAGGTTTGTCCCGCCGAGGTGAGGTGGCAAGCCTTCGGTCCCGAACTGTGGGTGGTGGGATCACCATCCCTGACTAGATAGAAAGGTACTGTGTTCCAAATACTTAGGAAATGGGAAGTCAGCTGCCCATCCGAGCCATAGTTAACCTAAGCATGAAGGTTTTTGTGGCAACTTTAGTGTGGATCACTGGATCCAAAGCGCTTCACTAGGCATCAAGGCCAGTTATGTTCTATGCATCATAGTGCATGCAACCTATGATTTTTGACTGGCGTACTACACTACTGGGGTCTATGAAGAACCAGCTGATAGAGTGCAAGCAAGGGCATGAGAAAAACTTCGGGTATGGAAGTATTTTATGTTGAGATATTGTAACTTCTAAAAATATTATATTTGTACATTATTATTCCAGAGATGTTTCATTCCTCCGTGAAGATCTTATTGTATATCCAGAGATGTTTATTCCTCCGTCGGAATGTGGTAACTTGGGTTATTAGACTTCCCTAGTAGGGGTCGGCCCTATATGTGTTATGTGGGTCAAAGGGTTGTTAGACCACCCTAGAGGGGTCGGCCCAGTCAGTTGTAGTGGGGTGTTTAACCCAGTGGTAAAGTTGGGGCTGAACTAGTTAATATATTGTACAAGTCGGGGATGTGTATAAATAGAGGAGGTGTGTTTCTCATTATACACACACTTCCCTCATTCAGAATGTAGCGCACTTGTGGAGGAGAGGTATTCTATGGTGGAGGAGGATATCATGTCTTTGGTTTGCATCTTTGTATATTGCTAGTCATCTATATTGAGGAAGCTTTGCTGGGTTTTCTACCCCATGAGGGTTTCCCAGGATAAATATGTGTCTCTTGTGTTTATCATGTGCTTGTTGTTTCTTCAGTGATCCTGTATATGCTATTATTGTGAGGAATGTAATAATGCTATTTTCTGTCTTATCATATTAAATCTTAAAATGGTATCAGAGCTAACCTGAAGGAAGGCAATGTATGGCATTTACGACACTTGCTTCACTTGCGACAATTTGAAGGTTTTGGTTTTATATAGAAAACACCAGTCATTGTGGAAATTTCACTATAAATCCATTTTTGTAAAGGTTCAAGATCTAAAAAGTTTATAGGTCGTAGATAACATCCCCATGTACCTTGTGTCCAAAGGGAACCCTCCGATTCGTTGCACTTTGTGAGTTATGATCAGTACAAATGAGGGTTTCTGCTTCTTCCAGATCTCAGTCAAATTTAGGTGACCTAGGAAAAAAAGTCATAACTTGGGCTAGGAAGCTCCAAATGAAATTTCGTAGAAAGTGACAGGTAGCACACAGACTATACTATCTTAGGAGACTTGTTTAGAGGCCGAAGTTGAACCAATGACCCGTGGAATGCCGTACAAGTTTGCTCTCCTTTTTTATCCCATAAACAGGTCACGTTGCGACACTTGGAATAACTCTCTTTCAGAAAATCCAATTGAGGTCAGACCTGTTAGGATGGAAAGATGACAGGTCAGGCTATCACAAAAAAACATTTCATACCCTATGGATTGAAAAGTTCAGAGCTACAGCAGAAACCATCAGGTACATATTTCTGTCAAAACAGAATTATTTTTGGAGCACCTTCATTCATGGCTTCCAGAATTTAGGGTTTCGAAGAAAGTTAGAATTTTTGGAATCGGAGTTTGCGGCTGAATGCTACTCAGGAAAATCGAAATTTAGAGACCAAGATCAAATTTTTTGGTTGGGTAGAAGATCAGGCTTGATCAAACCCTAGTTCGAGATTTTGATCGGAAAGATGGAAAATTAGGGATTCAGCAAAAGTTGGAATTTTTGAAGTCTGTGACCATGGTTGGAAGCTCCTCAGAAAAATAAGAGTTTAGAGCCTTGGATCGAACCTTTTGATTGGACAGAAGAGTGGGCTTCAGCAAACCCTAGTTCGGGATCCTGTCTAGAAGACCCAGAAGTTTTGAAGGCAATTTTGAGGGGTCAAATTTTGGATATTTCAAAATTGAAGTATGCTAGTTTGATCAGCTCAGCAAGACACATCTATCCATCCATTCAGAAGTGTGAAAGTCAAAGATTGAATTTTTAGGGTTTCTCTAGCAAACCCTAATCAAGCTCCAGATCAAGTTTCAGGGGGAGTTGAGGCTAAGGCCTTACATAAGAAGACTACAAGAAGTATCGACAGGTATGTCTTAAGGAGATACAGGTATGTCTTGAAATCTGATTCTTGATTAAGTTCATAATATGTTTTTTCTCATATTATTTAGGTTAGTACAATCTTGATTAATATTAGAATTGTCTTATCACCCTAGTAACAGTATGAATGCATGTGAATGATAGAATACATTCGTTGATTAGGGCTATATGATTGTACTAATGCACTGTGGTGTTGTATGAGGTTGATGTTGTCTGCTAACAAGATACAGGTACATCACAAAAGACAAATCAAGTTCCATGACCATGACAACATGAAGACAAAGACTCCTCCATAATCTTTGATCACATAGAAGTTCTACTTACGAGGTATGTATGACTTTGTTCTATTATGCTTAACCTATGAGATATGTAGGTTCCAGCACAGGATCTCTAAATCATTGAAGAGAACAAAGAAGATATTGATTAGGTATGTTAAACAGATATACTAATCCAGGTATGTTTCCTATGAATATTACCTTATGTTAGGATCCCTTATATAAGTCTACTTGGTATGATTAGATATTCTTATTCATAAAGTTAGTAATCAAGGGATTATGCATATTATGTCTTTTATCTTGATTGATGATATGCATGAGTAAAAGAAGACTTCCCTGAAATCTTGAATACTAATGTTATTATCTTTGATCATGACTATACATATTCAAGATTATTTAGAATTATAATGTTATGATAATATTTATAATATACTAATGAATGTATGTTTGTGTATGAGATCATGAGGATAACACTAGTGCACACTTGAGCATGCACAGTGGTACAGAATGAATAGAAGTTCAAAAGACATTTAGAAGATCAAGCGGGAGGCAACCACACAAACATAAAAGATAAGTATTTGAGTTGTTATTTGAAATAGTAAATGATATTGCTTGTAATAGATTGTATGCATATTTGTATTCCTAGAATATATCATGCTGAGTGTAAACATTCATAGAGCATTGAACAATATACTACTAATATGCATATGATTGGTAAGTTGGACAAACATTCAATTGTAGCTTGTCTAGAATGAAACCTCTTTGCTGACATGCTGAGAGCTGTGCACACTCTCAATAGTATGTTCGGGTAGAGATGGAAGACATCTAGATAGCCACTGTATGCATACATGATATGGAAAAGTGTTGTGCCAAAGTATTGGTCAAGATAGTTGCATAACTATGTAAATGATATCTGTATGCATAATAGGTTATCATGTCAACATGATTTAATGATTATGAAGTATTACTAATCATGTACTTAATTTTGATTTGTAGGAAAGATCATGAAGAATGATGAACACCGAACAAGTGATGGATGTTCAACAAGAATATTTACAAATCAAACTATAGAAGGCTTGTGGCTAGAAGATTCTCTTAGAAAGAGGAAGAGAATCATGACGAGATGTTTGCTCCAAGTGACTATATAAGACCATTCTCTTAATGATGTGATTATAGAAGAAGTGTGAATTAGGTTCTGTATGGGTACCTAGGATCGATAATCAATTGATGAGCTTAATGATCACCATGGGTGATGTGGATCTCAACCTTTGCTACAAGGTTGAATATGGTTTCTATACACAGATGACATGGATGCAAGAAGGAACTCACCACAAAGTTCGAATGATATTGAGGCTCATATCAGTAAACCCATCTGACGAGAGATGGCATAGATAAACATGCAGAATATCACTCAATGCAGAGTGTGAATGATGTCCAGTCACAAAGGGAGAATTGACAGTTTCTTGATAAGCTTGGGATTTACCAAAAGTAAAGTTGATCCGTTACAAATGATGAACCTATCATACTATTACTTTTATGAGGATGATCTATTTTTACAAATAGATCATGAAAAGAAAGAAGAAGATGGATGCAAAAATGAAAATGAAAGATCTCAGATTGATGCATTACTTCCTAGGTCTTGAAGTATCGCAAGGCTCAGAAGGAATCTTTCTTAACCAGGGAAAGTATGCTGAGAAATATTAAAAGGACTTGATGTGTTGGAATGGCCACTCTCATGGATTCCAACTTGAAGTTGTTAGCAGATGACTCATCAGAGTTAGTGGATATGACTCTGTACAGACAAATTATTGGGTCATTGATGTATCTAACGAATACTGGGTCAGATATATGCCTTGCTGTAAACACCTTGAGTCAGTATCTAGTGGAAACTAGATGTGTTCACCTGATAGTTGCAAATCATGTGATGAGGTACCTAAAGGGTATGATAGACTTTGATCTATGTTATCTTGGAGATCATGACTTTAGATGGCTACACAGATGTTGATTGGGCAGGAAGTGTATTAGACAGGAAGAGCACATCGAAAGGATGTTATTGTCTGGGATCAGCCATGATCTTGTGGTTTAGCAGGAAGCAGTCTAGTGTGGCTCTCAGCACAAGTGGAATATATGGTTGCTTGCTCTGCTAGTTGTGAAGAAGTATGGCTTCAAGATTGTTTGTCTTAGAGATAGACCCAACTGTGATCCTATGTGACAAATAGAGTTGTATCAATATGGCAGAGAATCCAGTGTTCCATGATAAGTCAAAGCACATAGAGATCTGACATTTCTGTTCCATGATATGGTGTAGAAAGGAACTATAAGGTTCGAATTTGTAACAAGTTGCCGATGTACTAACCAATCCTCTACCTCAAGTGAACAAGTTGCCAATGTACTAACCAAACCTCTACCTCAAGTGAGCAAGTTACCGATGTACTAACCAAACCTTTACCTCAAGTAAAGTTTGAGTATTTTCTGAGACAAGCTTGGTAGGACCGTCATTGAGAGGGGGAGTGATGTGGTCACTTATGATGAGATTTTCTGCATCGATAGTGAGGTCGATGATGTGGATACCTATATTGGTAATGTCGGCAGAAAGGTTGGTGTATGGTCCTTGGACAAAGTCTAAGTTGACGAGGGGATTTCATCATCCTTGAACACATGTTCTAAAAGGATCCATAGAAATATGTCTCCAAGAAAGAAGGGGGATTGCATCATCCTTGAACACATGTTCTAAAAGGATCCATAGACATATGTCTATGAGAAAGAAGAGGGATTGCATCATCCTTGAACACATGTTCTAAATTGATCCGTAGAGATATGTCTTCAAGAATGAAGTCCCTAGTGGACAAGTGGGGATTCAATCATCCCTAGAGTTCAGTCCTAAAGTGAGCCGTAGACACATGTCTTCGAAAATGAAGTCCCTAGTGGACAAGTGGGGGTTGGATCATCCTTGGACTTCAGTCCTAAAGAGAGCCGTAGACAAGATGTCTCCGAGAATGAGGGTTGGATCATCCTTGGACTTCATTCCTAAAGAGAGCCGTAGACATGATGTCTCCGAGAATGAGGGTTGGATCATCCTTGGACTTTAGTCCTAAAGAGAGCCGTAGACAAGATGTCTCTGAGAATGAGGGTTGGATCATCCTTGGACTTCAGTCCTAAAGAGAGCCGTAGACAAGATGTCTCCGAGAATGAGGGTTGGATCATCCTTGGACTTCAGTCCTAAAGAGAGCCGTAGACATGATGTCTCCGAGAATGAGGGTTGGATCATCCTTGGACTTCAGTCTTAAAGAGAGCCGTAGACATGAGGTCTTTGAGAATGAGGGTTGGATCATCCTTGGACTTCAGTCCTAAAGAGAGACGCAGACATGAGGTCTCTGAGAATTGAATTATAGGATTGGATCGTCCCTGGACCTCGGTTCAAAATGTACATGGTAGGACTAGATCATCCTTGGACCTCGGTTCAAAAGGTACATGATAGGACTGGATCATCCTTGGACCTCGGTTCAAAAGGTACATGATAGGAATGGATCGTCCCTGATCCTCGATTCAAAAGGTACATGGTAGGACTAGATCATCCTTGAACCTCAGTTCAAAAGGTACATGACAGGATTGCATCATCCATGGACCTATGTCCTAAAGAGAGCAAGATTGATCATCTTGTAATATGATCGTGTGTGTTGCAAGGTATGATGCTATTGTGTATACTTGTATTGATGATGTGTATACTTGTATTGGTGTGGATACTTGTATTGTTGATGTGTATACTTGTATTGGTGTGGATACTTGTATTGATGATGTGTATACTTGTATTGGTGTGGATACTTGTATTGATGATGTGTATACTTGTATTGGTGTGGATACTAATACTGATGATCCAGATGTTGTAGATCGTAATGATCCAAATACTGTAGATGTGACGATGATGCTAATCATGTGATCACGATGCTGATGATCATGTGATGACGATGCTGATGATTGTGTGATGACGATGCTGATGATCGTGTGATGACAATGCTGATGATTGTGTGATGATGATACTGATGATCTTGTGATGACGATGCTGATGATCATGTGATGACAATGCTGATGATCATGTGATGATGATGCTGATGATCATGTGATGACGATGTTGATGATCATATGATGACGATGCGGATGATCGTGAGGATTCAGATGTTGATGTTGCTGTAGCTGTTTGAGTGTTGCAGAAGATAAAGACTCAGTACTGAAGGTGTTGATGTTCCAGTATTGAAGATGTTACAGTAACATGTTGAGTTACTAATGATGTTGAGAAAGCTTCCAATGATTTATAGATGTATCATGTTGATGATTCCTTGCTCCTGCAGATGTTGTTATAATATCCTTCTCGTTAAGGGGGAGTGTTGAGATATTGTAACTTCTAAGAATATTATATTTGTACTTTATTATTCCGGAGATGTTTCATTCCTCCGTGAAGATCTTATTGTATATCCGGAGATGTTTCATTCCTCCGTGAAGATCTTATTGTATATCCGGAGATGTTTATTCCTCCGTCGGAATGTGGTAACTTAGGTTATTAGACTTCCCTAGTAGGGGTCGGCCCTATATGTGTTATGTGGGTCAAAGGGTTGTTAGACCACCCTAGAGGGGTAGGCCCAGTCAGTTGTAGTGGGGTGTTTAACCCAATGGTAAATTTGGGGCCGACCTAGTTAATATATTGTACAAGTCGGGGATGTGTATAAATAAAGGAGGTGTGTTCCTCATTATACACACACTTCCCTCACTTAGAATATAGCGCACTTGTGGAGGAGAGGTATGCTATGGTGGAGGAGGAGCTCATGTCTTTGGTTTGCATCTTTGTATATTGTTGGTCATCTATATTGAGAAAGCTTTGCTAGGTTTTCTACCCCATGAGGGTTTCCCAGGATAAATATGTGTCTCTTGTGTTTATGTTGTGCTTGTTGTTTCTTCAGTGATCCTGTATATGCTATTATTGTGAAATGGAATGTAATGCTTCTATTTTCTGTCTTAGCATATTAAATCTTAACATTTTATGCAGCTTCTTCTTCGAGCGGGTTCCGGGGCTCAGTCCGAGGGTTGAGGTCCCTCCTCATAGTCTCCGCGACCCAGCCATGACCCGGTGGGCTGATGTCTTAGCACGACAGGGTGGTGGCCATCAGGAATTACCATATAAAGAGGAGTTCTTTCACTAGTGGGATCGATAGGTCATAGCGATAGATGACTACCCTTATGCAGGGATAGACTTTCGGCAGGATCGAGACATGCCGCTCCCACTAGATGCAGTGTTCGAAGACATCAATGAGTACTCTTTTTAGGTTTTTGGTATATTACATTTTTATGGATTTTTTATTATAGATGTAAAGGGAAAAATATTTTTGGGGGTAGTATCATGTATTAATGTTTGACTGTTTGCTCGCAGACAACGGCCCAGTGAGACCCGATGGCTTCCTGAGACATCATCACTGGGCCAAGGGTGATGAGATGGTAGGTGCTGCAGTAGAGCGGACACTACAGACTCTACGGTCCAACATATCATGGATGACTGCCAGGGTACCACAGGAAGAGATGGCGCAGCTACCAGAGGCTATGCAGTGCCAGGTAGTAAGGGTGTTGAGTAACTGGGTATGACTACTGCAACGGATAGAAAATGCACCACGGTACTTCTATGAGACACATCCTATCGGGGCGGTAGCTAGGCCTCCTCGTAGGGAGTAGATATCTCAGGATCTCATTTTTGTATCGATATGTATATTTTTGAGGGCTACAAGCTCCAGTTTTGTATCATGACACTACCATTTTTGGACATATTATTTATAAAAACTTTGGTTCTCCAGTTCTACTATATGTGTGTATGTACAAATGTGTGAATGTCTTCTTTTATTTGTGTGCTTCATTGCGACTGTGACAAATGCCAAACTAATACATAGTTAGCATATGCATTAGATATATGATTAACACTTCTCGGAACATGAATGTATGTAATTGAAACAAAATGTCGTTCCAAGAGTCTTACCCTTAAGAATTTCCATAGTAGCGTAGGATCTCACACACGATACTGCCCATTCAGCTGAGACACAACTAGTTGTGAATCCAGGTGGACTTCTAAAGACTAGATGCCATGTGAAATAGCATCCCGAAGTAGTTCAATGACGACACTATACTCAGACACATCGTTAGATGTAGGACCGAGACAAGCACCTCCTAAAGACACAACTAGGTGGTCAGGTGAGAAGATAGCCCAGGCAACAGAAGCAAGCTGCTGCATATGATGGCTAGCACCATCCGCGAATCCTAAGAATGTGGGAAACTCTGTTGACATCTTCCAATCAAATGGAAGCTAATTAGCACACCCGAAAACGAAGAAAAAGATAAACTATGTACAGAAGTAACTATACAGTAGTATACAAAAGTATTAGCCTGAACCAGAGGTTCAAGCGTAATACCACTTGAGGTAGAGCCCATTTCTAGGCTCCTTCAAGACAGTCCCCTCATAGTCTTCTAATTAATAGGCTCCTTTTTCCAGGACACACATCACGATGTAAGGACCATGCCACATGGGGTTCAACTTGCCTACCCCCAGGGGTTCTTTAGCTTGGTCATATAATAGTACCAAGTCACCTTCAGCATATTGTCGGGATGGAAAGACCTATCATACTGAACCTTAACACGATGTTTTTTGGCATCTATAGCCATGACGGCATCTCAACGCTGCTAGTCAAGCTGCTCAAAGTGGATTAAACGTTTCTCAAGACCCGTCGTATCAGAGAGGAGCTCTATGGCCAGTTTAAGCAAAGGGATTTCGCATTCAATCGGTAAAATAAAATCCACACCATGTACTAACTGAAATTGTGAGAACCCGATGGCAGTCTTGACTGCGGTTCGATACGCCCACAAAGCCGGATATAACTTGATGTGCCAGTTGTTCTTGCTTTGTTGGATGGTACGTTGGAGAATGGTATTTAAAGACTTATTGTCATCTTCAACCTAACCATTCGCTTGGGGATAGTAAGAAGATGAGTGTTCTTGACAAAACCCAAGCTTGAGAGATAAATCCTCCATCATCTTGTTCTGAAAGTGACTGCCATGGTCAATGAAAATCTCTTTCGGAATACCGAACCGATTAATAATTTGTTTGAACACGAAATGGGTTGTTGTAGCACCATTGGCTTTTACGGTAGGCATGGCCTCAGCCCATTTGGAAAAGAATGTCCATGACCACTATGATATGGTGATACCCCCCAGCCAAAGCTAGTTTGCAATCCATGAAATCCACCCCCCACTTGGTGAAGGGACCAACGGTGACGACCGGATGAAAGGGCCCTGGATGCGAGCGTATATTCCAAGAAAACACCTGGCAAGGGTGGCATCTCTTCACAGCATTAATACAATCTTTAAAGATTGAAGGCCAAAAGTAACTAGCTCACATAATACATTGGGCTGTAGCAAGCCTGGATAAGTGACCGCCACTTGCCCCTACATGGAAATCATTAAGCACCCGTTCCGCTTCTTCATGAGTTAAGCAACGATGGAGAATAGAATCCTTTCCTCGGTGAAACAAAGTGTCACCGACGATAGTATAATCTTTAGCATGATGTTTCACACGTCGTCGCTTGTCTCATGAATAATGCGGAGGAAACTTCAAAGTTTGGAGATATACAATGGCATCCCCATACCAAGGGTCCTCGGATGAGATAAGAAATAAGTGCTCATCCACAAAGGATCTTCATGAATGACATCCTCATCAAGTCTCGGAAGGTCCGACATAAGCTCAGCAAACACCAACGATTTCACCGATTTCACCGAAGCAAAATCGAGATCAAACTCCTAAAGGATCACAATCCATTTATTGTACTTTCCCCCTATAATACGTCGTGATAGCACGAACTGAAACGGATTGATATGCGCGACAATTGTGGTTGTTCTAAGCAAAATGTAATGTCGTAACCACTGGACTGCATGGATAGTTCAATGTCTACTAGATTTTGACTGAGGTAATAGATGACATGCTCGACAAGTGCATCATCCACTTGAACCAAAACCATGCCAATCGTCTCTTGAGACACGACCACATAAAGGATAAAATCAATCCGGTGGACTAAGCACAGGGGCCGATACCAAAGCTTTCTTAAGGGCGTCAAAAGAATGCTAGGCTCGCTCATCCCAGATAAAGGGTGTGTCTCTCTTCAATAAGCACGCGAAACCTTTGGTAAGATTAGCATAATTGACTATGAAACAACATAGAAAAGTGGCTCTACCTTGGAGGCTCTGAAGTTGTAACAAGTTGCACGGAGGAGGCAACCGAAGTATTGCCTCAACTTTAAGAGGATCGACTCTAATACCCTCTTTCGAAACTATGAAGCCCAGAAGGTGACTAGTCCTTACAACAAAGATGCATTTGTTAGGATTCAATCAAATCTTGTATCATATACATCGTTTGAGAATCATGCAGAGGTGCTTGGGGTGGTCCACTCTTTTGCGAGAATGGCCGGCAAGATCATCCAAGAAAACCTCCATAATCTCTTTGAGATCATGAAAGGCATAGGTCATGGCACGCTGAAATGTAGCTCTGGTGTTTTTAAGGCCGAAGGGAATTTTTTGATATGCAAACATTCCCCAAGGACAAATGAAAGCTGTCTTATGTTGGTCGGGTTTTATTTGAATCTAGTTATACCCTGTAAAGCCGTCCATGAATGAAAAAATATCGCTTCCCGCACAAGCATCCAAGCTTTGATCGATGGATGGTGTGGGGAAGTTGTCTTTCAAACATGCACGGTTCAAATATCTAAAATCAGTGCATACACGAATCATTCCCTGCTTCTTATCCACAGGAACGGAGTTTGAAACCCATTCGGTAAGGGGAATGGGGTAGATGAAACCACTTTGAGAAGTTTCTCCACCTTTTCCTTGATAGCGGCTGCCTTCCTAGGGTTCACAGCACGTAAGCATTGTCAAACTGGTTTAGCATTGGGGTACTTTCTAATATCGTGTTCGACAATGCAGGGGTCTATTCCTGGCATCTCCTCATATGACCAGGCGAAAGCTTCTCGGAGTTCTGTAAATAATTCAGTGTAAATACCAACCTCCTCAGGAGTGCAATCTTCACCGATGTAAACATTCTTGACATTTCCAGGAGTATGAGAGATGTTGATTGACGTAGTTGGGGAAATATTATCCATATTCCCCTCCGCAAAAATATCATGCGACCCTAAAAGATCCACAGGGTGAGCAACCATATCTGCTAAGGTCATCCTAAACTCTTCTTTTTGGCCAGCTCG
Organism: Larix kaempferi; assembly: GCA_027924585.1. Lineage (NCBI taxonomy): Eukaryota > Viridiplantae > Streptophyta > Pinopsida > Pinales > Pinaceae > Larix > Larix kaempferi. Next base: position 12,252,323 of record BSBM01001409.1, on the reverse strand, counting down.
AGGTTGGGAAGGAAATAAGAGCGATAGTGCATATCCTCCCAAGGCCTCACACTACCTCACATGGCCTCCATAATAGCTTCATCAGAAGGCAAAGTATCATCAAGGAAGTCATGTGAACAAGACGAGTTGGCTGCCCAAATTGGCAGTGTAACGGGATCTTCCTCGATTGTCTGAGAAGAAGAGAGATCTGGTTCTGCAGTGGCTTGTTGAATATGCTGGTAAGCAAGCTCAGCTATAGATAGTGGCATAGACATCCCGACGTGCATAATATCTCCAGACGTGGAACTCGTGGACATTAAAGTCCATGGATCATTAAAATAGGAAGTCTGGAATGACATATTATGCAAAGGAGGAGATGCATCGTCGGTAATGGTTCCAATAAAATTCACAGGTGCAAGAAAATCGTAAGTTCCCATTAGTGAAGGGTACATACCAAGACCCATGTTCCTAGTTGCTTGCTGAGAATCAGTAACCTGTGGGACTATGGATCCCGTGGATGTTGTGGAAGAGGGATGAACGAAATCCCACTGGTCGATGGTCACAATCTTGCCTTCATGAGGAAAGCAGATAACTCTGAATATAGTAGACACGAAATCCTTCATAGCATACATCCAATTCTGACCCAGTAAAAGGTTGTAGTTGATGGGTGCATCAACCACTTCGACTTCAATAGGCACAGATTTACCTCCCAAGCAGACAACAAGGGAAGGGATAATTCCATGCGGCTTAAATGACCGACCGTCGAATGCAATGAGTGTGGTTCTAGACACAAGTAGATGAGGAGAGCCTAGAGCTTTCCAACAAGTTAACGACATTACTGATGCAGAAGCACCTTCGTCAACCATCGTACGTTTGAAAACATTATGAAGGCATGCCCCATGGATTTGAAAATCCACGTGGTAAGGTAAGCGAGGTTGAACGTCAGTAGTGTCGAACTTGATAACACTGGGACTTCGCCAATCCTAAACTCCTAACGCACTCAAAAGGGCATGAATTTGAGAAGGAAAGGCCTACAAAACTTCAAGATCCGACATGGAACACGGATTTTGGCCCAAATTCTCCACGATGGAGAAGTCATGGGCGGCTCGAGCATTAGGATTATGCATAGAGCGCTTAAGAACACCTTTCGGTATCCGTGACATATTAGAGGGCTTCTCGATATGCAAGGAATTATCAGGAGGAGGGGGAGGCTCACTCCCTAGATTAGGTTGTGGTGCATCATAATCACGTTGATAAGTGGCAACACTAACCTCTGATTGAACCATATTCACACATCCATAACCACTAGTATTGGAAGAAGACATTGTCGTTTCAGTAGGTCCATAACCAGTGGTGGGAGCATGCGAAGCCATGTTTTGATTATGAGGAAGGGGATCCTTTAACACAACTGGGCTCTGTGCCAAATGCTTCAATGCTTCTTCAATTCGAGGACATAAGTGAGTAAGATGATCTTCCCCACAAATCTTGGAAGGAAAATTCACCTTACGCCTAGGTTTATGGTCCTCACCAACATTTTCGCCTTCCCGAGGAGGGTTGGCATTCTCTTTACGAGGGGTATTGCGATTTCTATTATTTTTATTTCCATTGTTTCCACCCCTACGGTTGTTTCTCCCCTTATTCTTATCACCAGGTTGTTGGTTACCTGATGGGTTTGTCAATTGCACACTGTGTACATCGGATGACGGGGTGGAAGTGGACAAGGTGTGAACCTGTCTGGGAGTAGAATGGTTCTGCGACAATTTTTGCATTTGGTTAGCCACCAGATCTACAGTGCGAGTACTTGCGGATCCCATGAATCCATTGGCATGTGGTCCAGGAACTGATTGAGGCTCATGGCGTGTTCTCGGTGAGTCAGGAATAATGTCATACAAAATGCCAGACTGAGAGTATAATAAGTCTAACTGCTAGACTTTCAAGATGGCTTGTTCCTTAGTCTCAATGTCAGACATGAAACATCCTTGGCAATGTATGGGAGTAGAGACTTGAGGAACCATTCCAACAGAAAATCTGGATGAATGTTGGCTTTCACTAACCTCTTCCGCCGACGCCACTCTTGAATGTGGTCAAAAATATGTATGGCCTTATTCTGACGATAGGTAGACAGAAGTTCAGTACCAATATCATAGCGAACCGAAAACTGGAAATGATCGAAGAAAACCAAAGCAATATCGTTAAAACCCCTATAAGTGTTTCCAAGCAACTCAACATACCACTTCGCAACTGCCCTCATGAGGGTGCGTTGAAATAGTCATAATCTAACGGAATCGTGATTCAATGAGTTGGAGGAGCACCAAAGGTGAAACGTTGTGACATGATCACCTGGGTCCTCACCATCTTTCCCCTCAAACTTGGGAATGTCTGAAGGGAGCTTGGTAGGAAATAGGGGCCAATTGGGGTCGTGACGCACCAGATCATTCGTGAGCTTCGAAAGATATGGAAGATTCAAATGTGCAAGGAACAAGAGCTGCAACTGGAAAGATTGATTATAAGCTCCCATAAAAGGTTGGTTAAATGGAACCAAATTATAAGGTGGACCAAAAGCTTGACCATGACTATTAAACTGTTGATAATGAGGACCTGACGGACCATAAGCTTGACCATGGCCATAAGTTTTGTAACCTCCTTCAACCTGACCCATATGAGAGTAAGCAGGTATATAGGTATTTTGGGCACCATATTGAGGTGGGTTGTACTAGTGACCATCACCGACTGTGTTGTAGTGAGGGTTTCCACCATCAGTATGGGGCATATACATACTATCCGTAGCGGGAACCGAGTTGTAATGACCATAATGGTGAGGTATGTTCCCACCCCCAACATTTAGATTAGTGTGAGAAGTCGTGTGGTGACCATAAGCATAAGATGTATTCCCAACCTCAACATGGGTGTTACTAGTAGCACGAATGGTAGCGTTATGACCATGAGGATAAGATACATTCTCACCTCCTACATTAGTATTACTAGTAGCGGAAGTGGACACAAAATTATGCGATATATGTCCACCCCCGTGGTTAGGAGGAGAATTAACATTCGCAAAAGTGGTCCTGGGTTGACGGGTAGCGACATGTGTATTAGGTAGTGGATGGCAAGTCGTGTTTCGAATAATGTTCCTATTGGGTTCGGTAGCCCTAGGAGGCGGTTGTCTTCCAACATTAGCATTGTTAGGAGGAATATGACTAGTCCCCACACTATGTGTGTGAGTGGACAGCGTAGTGCCCCCAGCAAGGGTATTTCCCCCATTCGGTGTAGTGTTTCTAACAGCATGAATGGTGCCAGTATGACTACCAAAAGTGGTGGAAGGATTGAATGTGGTGTAATTCGGTATACCATATGAGAACATGGTAGGGTTGACCGTAGGGCCTGAATCATCATGGGCCTCTAACATTCTGTATAAATAATTATGTTGAAACAAAGGATCGAATGGGTCATCCTCGGGTGGATCTAGACCAAACAAACTAGGTTGGGTCTCAGGTGGATCACCCCCCCATGCCTCACGAGGAGTAGGAGTGTCAGAAGTGTGATCAAATCTACCCGAAGGACTCATAGATATTTCTCCTGTGTCAGAGTGTGTAGCGGTCATGACTTCTAGGACGTAAGTCTCGTAAGAATCCGAAGACTCGGAGGGAGGCCGCTGACGTCCTCTAGCAATGCACCGTGAAGTTCGGCAGGCTGCAAACCAGCCAACGGACAGGATCGGCGGAGAGTAGGACTCCGCACCACGATATCTCCGGAGAGAATATAAAATCAAAATGTCCCCTAAAGGCTAACTATCGATAAAAAACAGTAAATCAAAAGCACACACCTAGAGAAACTATAGCTAAGAGCAGACAAACAGAGTGGCTAAATGAGCTCCCCACACTAGAGCCCGTATGTCTCTCCTAGGAGAGGCTTGAGACTCCCAAACTATATGCGGAGGTAACATAATCAGTTATAACGGCCCCCAAATTTCACTGCTTGCACGGTGTCAAGTCCCTATACAATGACAACTGTGTTGTCCGACCCCTATCTGACTGAGGACACAAACAACATAACCACTGCAAGTACCCTATGCGATACCTAGGTAAGGCAACTATTGTCACCGCAATATAACCAATGCTCAGGGGGACAGTCACATGTGGTATTCGATGTATGGGCAGGGTAGCTGAACCCAAAACTCAATGAGGGTCAAATTCCCCAAGAGTCTTTAGATATGAACAAATCCTGGAAATATCTCCCACATTCAGCCGTTATTAGAGGGATATCTCTTCAACCAACCTCCCGTGACCTCGTGCTTAACTCTTGTTTGATTAGAGATTCCTGAGAACACTGATGTATACCATGGATTCCTCCACTCCTTGGTCAGACACCTAATGTTTCATCTAGTAGTCTTGGATTGTTAACTCTCAATGATATATTCCAAGACTCTAAACCTATGCTAGTTGGTGTACCCTATAAATAAAATCGGTCTAATCAATTTTAAGATTTAAGCGTTACTTTTAATGGATGTGATTACTCAAGGGATATGGTCGTTAAACTAGTGATGTGTATGACTCAATAGTATGCAAAATCGTCAAATCCTAGACTCATCCATCCAATAAAAACAATGCCACTAGCATGGAAACTCAATCCAATGGTTTCAAAATAAAAAATGCCATCCTTTTATATTTTCGATACACAAGCAGAACCTAAATGAAGGCAACAAGCACTCAATGCAAGATGCAGTACATAAAAGCAATTTTTTTTTGTATTTTCTCTTATAAGCAAAAGGAAAATGCAAAACTATATGTATTTTTTTTTGTATTTTTCAATATAAGGAAATGAAAAATGCAAGCAAAATCCTACTATTTAGTCACTGTTATGCCAAGGGGATCACTAAGACAACCCCGCAAATACCAAACAGTAAGACTCAGCTAAAGGAATGAGCTCAAAAAGAAAAAAACCAACAAGGAAAAATCCAAATATGGGTAAAAAATCAACAAGGCTCAACCAAGAGAAAAGAAGAGTTCTTGTCACAACCAAGGCATGGAACAATCAAGAAAATAGGCCAACAAAGACTCAAGATCATCCAAAGCCAACCCAGCAACAACAAAAAGTCATAAATCAACCAAAGCCAGAGTTGTACGCTACTGTCGAAGGAAAACCTGCGGGTACCCATGAGTAGTAGAGTAAACAGAGGTGGGTGTACACGGGCAGAGCTAAGCTCACCCATGGGTAAGGAAAGGAAAATGGGAAAATAAAGAGTCCATCGGCTTAGAAAAACCAGTTTTCTATAGTGTATCTCAATGGCCAATCAGTGACATGGATCTTTGACAAATAACAACTCTAATTAAGGACAAATGCTCAAAAATCCCCAAAAATGGATGTTTTTCCCAGCGGAGTCACCATTTCTGTATTGGAGAAAACTTACTATGGCTTGGGGTAGACCACAATAGACAGCTGACTACCATAAATTAACTCAATTCTTAGTACTATGCTATATAAATGACAATGCTAAGATAATGAAGAATATAACCAACCTTGATCCAAACGTTTGATGTAGATCCCCGTTGGAGCTTTCCAATCCGTGCACTTGAATCTGCAAATTAGGCTTGACAGCCCATATACGACAAGTACATATAATTTAGATAAATGGATTTAATATCATCAATAGCAATGGCCCATGATATTATAAGTAAATGCAACCCAGTGTAGAATAAACAACATTCACAACATTAATGGACGAGAATATGAGTATTTCTATAAATAAATAAGAAGAAGTACAATGTGATACAACCTCTTGCCGACAACCAATCTAAACCAAGATCTGGGTCAATCCACCTATGCCTCCACCACTTCAATCCTCCATGGAATGGAAAACTCAAACTATGGTAGGAGTTTGGAAGGTGAACATAAGGGTTCACAACTACAAGGATCAATGAGTGTAGACTCAAGATAGGGCAAAAATCCACTAGAGTTCTATTGCTCTTCTTTTTCCTCCCCTGTCCATAAGCCATATGTGCTCAATATATATTCCTCTCAAAGGTAAGTGAAAGGACACATCGAGACATTTCTTGGGCAGATGGAGGGTCAAAGGTCACCCAATGACCGCTTTTTGGGAGTAAAAAGTAATAAACTAGTGATTTTAACCATTTTACATGCTACCTACAGGCTATAGTGATGCAACTCGCGGGTACGCCCACTGTAATGATGCAGTAAGTGTACAAGGAAAAAATAGGGAAAAATAGTGTCTGAAGGATATAAAGTGGACCTGAGTCAGTGAAATGGATCCTATAGGCCAAAGAGTGTTGATTCTCACAAGGTGTAAGATTACGTTGTAACATAAAGTTTGAAAAGTAGGAAAGTTCAGAAAAGAAGGAAAGTCAGAAAAAAGAGGAAAAAGAAGGAAAGCCAAAGAAGAGCAAAGCAAAGCAAGGAAGGAAAGCAAACTTTCCTCATCCACTCATGGGTGGCCCATGTGGAATGGTTCTCACAGGTCACCATGCTATTCAACTTGCTCATCAGGTCACCCAAAATTCTATAAAAGAATACAAGCAACTCCCTTTCACATCTTTTGTTAGTTTGAGAAATTTTATGAATGCATTTGTGCATCTGAGACTTGGGAGATGTTCCCCTAGTCAAGCATGATAGATGTGCCCCAGCTTTCTATGAGAGGATGATGGCATTCATCCATTTTAATTGATTTTATTTGTAGGTCCTGTATCTGATCAAGTCGAATTTGAATATCAAAAAAAAAAAAAAACATCATCCATTCCAGAGTTCGAATCTCCAAGCTTCCTATGGATTTCTAGAGCTAGTTTCTAGTGTAGAAGAAGAGAGATTTTTCCATGATGTTTTCAATAGGTATTTAGGCCTATTTATGACATAGTGAAAGTGAATGTAATCCTTTGATATCAGTGCTCGAATTTCAGGAAGCTTATACAAGTCTGTGGTTCGAATCTCAGCTCCATTCATTAATTTCTAGTGTTGTAATGTTCAATAGAAATGTAGAGAATGTTTTGTAATTATATGAGGAGCCTCTTGGCCCATATATGATTTAATAAAAGTTAAATTCATCCTCTGATATAATTCATCTTGAATAAAATTGCAGAACTCACATTTATTCTCATATTTCTCTACCCTCTCTAGATTTAGCTAGAATTTGACTAGTTTCCCGTTTGCAAGCAATAAATGTATGAGAAAATATCCAAATGAAGTAATTTTTTTCTTTTAGATCACTAATATTCCAAACATCACATCCCATGCTCCATTGCATAATTTTGTGACCCTTTAAATCCTTTTTGGAAATACTGAATTCACACTAGCTGAGCTACCCTAGAAGGCAATTTTGTGTATGTTTTTGTGATACTTTCTCATATATATTTGTAACTTTATGGACTGATGTATTGATATTGAATGAATTTTATTAATTGATATTTAACCTCTGTAAGCTCAGAAACATTCATCTCTAGTCTCCAGTTAAATACCTCACTGATACTAGTCTGTATATGCTGAGTAGCCCAGGAGCATTGGAGTAAATTGCAGATTTATTCTCTTGAAACATCAATGGTCTTAGTTCAATATGCAGAGGTATAAACTCATATCATAATCTTCCATCCATTCATAGCCATTGTGCTTTCCCATCTCCAGCAATTCTAGCTTCCACAATCACTGTTTTAGTCAATTTTAAGAAGTCTTGAGTTTTTGTGCCACAATCCTAAGTTTGTAAGTTACAGTGGTATCCTTGCTGCTTCACACATACATACAAATTCCAGAGCCTAAACCTTTCCAAACTCATTCCTAGAACCTTCTTAGTCAACCCTCGACTAGCTTTCCCAAGACTAGTTCTGCAACTAGTTTTCCTGTTTACTAGTCAGTGTCTTAAAGTTTTAACTTTGGTATACATTTTTAAGTGATATCTGATTAGGGATATTACAGTGGTATCATAGCACTTTCCTTGGCTCATCCTTTGGAAAGTAACTCTTAGTGGAAAGGTAGCTCAGCACTATATCCAAGTTGCAGTTGTGGAATTAGTTCCAGTCATGGAAGATTTAGAGTTTGAGTTGCATGAAGAAGAAGATTATTTTTATGAAGAGTATGATTATTATGATGAGAAGTATGAAGAATATTGTATATAGTATGAGGAAGATAATTGCCAAGAATTACCTTGCACAAGCATCTCCCATGAGATCATGATTGGCAGAAGAGACTATGGTTATTCCGATAGCCATATTCAGGAAAAAGTTGCATGTTCCACAATCAAAGGTCAAGCTTCTATGGAAGAGATAATAAAAAATATGAAAGCTTCATTGGATGCATGTGACTTCACAAGAATTTTTGGATCCTCTTCAAGAAGAGCCTCCAAGAATATTTATCATAAGACAATTAAGGAGGAAGCTTCATCATTTTGGGAGAAGCAAGACCCAAAAACCAATCATGAGATTGTTGACAGAATGGAAGAAGGATCCACAGTGGGGGATCAAACTTCAGAAGAGCATGAAGAAGGCATAACTCATCATGATTATGGCAGCCATTAATTTGAAAAATCAATGAGACACTTAGAAGAGGATGACAAAGAAGAAGAGGCACCCAAAGACCAAGCAAAAAGTGACAAAGTTATGGACAATTTGGAAAGAGATTCCTCTTCCAGACATCCAGATTTCGTTGTTGGGGATTACAAGATCACTGCAAAGGAGGGTGATTTGGTTAAGGGTGGTGAGATAGATTTTGGATCATATCCAAAATAAGGACATAAATCAGAATCACACTCACCACTTGAAATCCATAATGAAGCAGAAATCAAGCACACCTCAGGGGGTTGTTGATAAAAAAATTTGGGGGCAAATCATGATGCCATAAACCTGTCTCATGAGAAGGATAGTTGTGCACAGAGGCATGACTACCATTCTGATTTTTGTAGGCCTTTTTTGCAACCCCAAATGGCAGACACTACTAGTGGGACGATTGGTCTGGTTGAGTCCTCCAGTAGTTGGGTTCAAGAATTACAGGGGATTGAATTGCAAGAAGCAGAAGAGGAGGTTCACCATCTAGAAATTATTGCCCTGATTGGACCATTGAAAATGAGTGAGGAAAAAATCAAGGTGGAACTGAAAAATCTACATGAACTTAATACTTTGATATCTCATTGTTGTTGGAGAACTGCATCAATGGAGGAGAAACCCTCTGTTGAAGATTTTGTGCACATGCGGGAAGCAGTAGGAAGCCTAAGAGGAAATTTCTCTCAGTTTCTTTCTGATAGAGATCACTTGCTGGAGCTTGTGAATATGTACTATAATTCTAAAATAATGAATGATGATGATATCAGCAAGCTCACTCATATGTTGGAAACCACCTAGGATTCTCTAATTGGTACTCATGGTGCTTGTCAAGAATCTAAGAATCAGATTGAGCAGCTTAATGAGAAGTTGCCAGAATCACTTTTAACCTCCCATCTTTCACAAATTCACAATAACATGGCTGAATTATTTCATGTCCAAAGGGAAGAACCTCATGAGTTGGTGGATCATGAGGAACATTCTGCTTGGTATGTGCTTGAGGAATGTGCAGAAAAAGTGGATGAAAAACAAGCACATTATTTTTTCCAGAATGAACCTGAGAGGTTCATTGAAGAAAGTCCTTCTTGCAAGGAAGAGGTAGATGAGTTCACCATAGGTGGATCATCCCATAATGATGAGGTACATAGATCCACATTCTTGGTGGATAATTGTTGTAGAGAGTTGATTCATTCTCTTTCACCCCACACATCTGTTTCAGTCACATCACTTGAAGATGAGAATTGGGTGAAAGGATTTTCCTTGATAATGCCCCAAGAGGAGCAAGAGGCTCCCACAGTCATTCTGGATGACTTGAAGGAAAATACATGGGGTTTGGAAAAGGATCATATCCCCCTATCAGACATGATATTGATTTCATAACCTTGGAATCAAATAGCAGAGAGTTCTGTCCATCTATGGATGATGCACCACAAGGTTGGAGAATCCAGGAGGTAAATTTTTGTTGTGTGAAATTTTTAATGCCTCTGACATTGATATGCTTTGTGATCAACAACATAGGTACATATTGTCGCCATTAGATACCATTAATACACACATGGATTGGGTGGAAGGATACATGCTCCACATGGGGCCTCCTCACGGAAAATTTTATGTACATGGTGGGTGGAAGGAAACTAAACAAACAAGCTCCCAAAGGAAGTTGGTGAACTATTGGGGATGTGCACTTGGGGGAACCACAAGCCCCTTACTTGGACCTGATATGGTGAATGGTTGTTCATCCATTGATGGGATGAGTACATACTTGATGGATTTATCCATCACATGGTATTTCCACCTGAATGGAACTAGTGGCAAAGAATTGAGCCATTGGGATAGTACATGTTTGTCTTTTGGATCTTGTGGCATAGAGTTGAGCCATGATATTACTTCCTTGGGGATGTATGCCCTTAATGGTATTGGGTCTTCTTGCACTTATCGATTTTCATTGTATTCATCATATTTTACTTGTGAGCAATTAACAAGGAATTTTTGCTCATATGATGCCTATCTTTCTCATAATTGGATAAGGGACTTCCACCCTTGTCATTTGAGCTACAGTGATGAGATTTTTTATTCTTATGTGCATTTGGAATATGAGAACCTTCTTGATGGAGTGGAAAGAATTGTTGAGGTTTGGCCTCACTCTTTGGAGGCATATTTGGTGATGTATAGCATTTTATTGATTGGGTCCTACCATGGAGAGTTGCATATACTGATCGAGGGGCCCTCAAAGCTTCAGGGTTACATTGGAAGGATGATTTTCCAATATGGTGGTATGATGTTTTCATCTTTCCAAACATTTCATATGATGCTGATTTTTTCTTGTTACTAATGTTTGGGGAGATGCAGCATGAATAGTGGGATCCATGCACTCTTTTGCTTAAAATATTTTGTTGGATGGTATTCCAATCTATGGGGGTTCCATACAAGCAATGGGATCCTGGCATTGTTTTTACTTGGAGTATTTGTTTGCATGTTGGCATGATGGAGCGAGCCAAACCTCTTTTGCACCAATTCATCTATGTTGCACTTGGTTTCAGTTTCCCACATAGGGAACACCTCCTTGGATGGACTTATATCTTATATAGTAGTGGTATCTTTGCATTTCTGATATTCTTTTGGGATCTTGGCACACATTCCAGTTGCTTCACTTGGATAGAAGTAAGCATGTTCAATTATAGATGTAGTGAAGATTTTCATGGAGAGATGATTATGATCAGAGTAGTGCAGCAAAAGTATGATTAACCTCTTGGGATATTTTTGTTGAGGACAATCCATCTTGGGAAGGGAGGACTATCATGTTCCCATTTTGTCAACACCATGAAGAAGATCGAACCCCATGGATCCTGGTGACAGATTGAATTAATTAATTAATGAGGGGTTAAGATGAGGAAATTAATTAATTAGGAGGGTGCATTTAATTGTATCCATAGTTTGATATCCACTTGGAATAAATAATTATGGTGCATTTAATATTATTGGTGCAATTAATATTTTTATTGTTATGTTGAATAAATGGATAAATTGGCCCACCAAGTCGAATTTGTGGATAAGGTTGGAGGAGTTACTTGGGGTAGAAGTCAAGTAAGCACTAGATTCCAAAAATGATGCCAAAAATGAGAAAAGAGGAATATGTCAGGAAAAGAAGCATAAATACAGAAAGCAGGAAAGTATGAAAAGCAGGAAAGTTCATTAAAGAAGGAAAGTCAGAAAAAGAGGAAAAAGAAGGAATTCCAAAGCAAAGCAAAGCAAGGAAGGAAAGCAAACTTTCCTCTTCCACTCATGGGTTTCCCATGTGGAAGGGTTCTCACAGGTCACCAAGCTATTCAACTTTCTCAGCAGGTCACCCAAAATTCCATAAAAGAATACAAGCAACACCCTTTCACATCTTTTGTTACTTTGAGAAATTTTATGAATGCATTTGTGCATCTGAGACTTGGGAGATGTGCCCCTATTCAAGCATGGGAGATATGCCCCAGCTTTCTGTGAGAGAATGATGGAATTCAACTATTGTAATTGATTTTATTTTCAGTTCATGTAGCTTATCAAGTCGAATTTGAATATCATAAAAAAGCATCATCCATTAAAGAGTTCGAAACTCCAAGCTTCATATGGATTTCTAGAGCTAGTTTCTGCTGTAGAAGAAGATAGATTTTTACATGATTTTTTGAAGATGTATTTTGGCCTATTTTTGATGTAATTAAAGTGAATGTAATCCTCTGACATCAGTGGTTTAATTTCAGGAATCTTATACAAGTCTATGTTTTGAATCTCAGCTCCATTCATTGAATTCTAGCGTTGTAATGTTCAGTAGAAATGGAGAGAATGTTTTGTAATTATATGAGGAGCCTATTGGCCCATATATGATGTAATAAAAGTTAAATTCATTTTCTTATATCATTCATCTTGAATAAAATTGCAGAACTCACATTTATTCTCATATTTCTCTACCCTCTCTAGATTTAGCTAGAATTTGACTAGTTTCCCGTTTGCAAGCAATAAATGTATCAGAAAATATCCAAATGAAGTATTTTTTTTTCTTGTATATCACTAATATTCCGAACATCACATCCCATTCTCCATTTCATAATTTCGTGACCCTTTAAATCCATTTTGGAAATACTGAATTCACACTAGCTGAGCTACTTTAGAAGGCAATTTTGTGTATGTTTTTGTGATACTTTCTCATATATATTTGTAACTTTATGGAATGATGTATTACTATTGAATGAATTTTATTAATTGATATTTAACCTCTGTAAGCTCAGAAACATCCATCTCCAGTTTCCAGTTAAATACCTCACCCATACTAGTATGTATATGCTGGGTAGCCCAGGAGCGTTGGAGTAAATTGCAGATTGCTACTCTTGAAATATAAATAGTCTTATTATGTTGTGCATAGGTATAAACTCATATCATAATAATCCATCCATTCATAGCCTTTGTTCTTTCCCATCTCAAACAATTCTAGCTTCCACAATCACTGTTTTAGTCAATTTTAAGAAGTCTTGAGTTTTTGTGCCACAATCCTAAGTTTGTACATTACAGTGGTATCCTTGCTTCTGCACACATACATACAAATTCCAGAACCTAAACCTTTCCAAACTCATTCCTAGAACCTTCTTAGTCAACCCTCGACTAGCTTTCCCAAGACTAGCTCTGCAACTAGTTTTCCTGTTTACTAGTGTCTTAAAGTTTTAATTTTGGGATAAATTTTTAAGTGATATATGATTAGGGATATTACATAGTGCATAATGTTTTTTATATAGGAATTCATATATCATGTAAATTTTACCATATGGGAGATGTATAGGATAGGAAGGAAGTTATTACATAGTAGGGAGTTCTTGCCAATATTTTATTACCAAATCAGTTTTGCACTAGCCCCTTAGGGCCCTTGTAGTATGTAAAAATTAATACTCTTACCCTGTGTATAGGGCTTGCATACTAGAGAATGAGCCGAGCTTCCCAAATCTGTAAATAAATAGTAACAACACATGCATTAGCTTTTAGAAAAGCTAAGTAAGCTAGGATCGGTTGAAGAATAGGTTTCCCTATCTTAAAAGATAAATTCTTAACATACAAATGATAAATCATACTCAAAACATTCATACATCCAACCAGCCAGATATTCATCAACTACAGGATTTGTCAGAACCAACCGACACAGGACACATTCTCGACAAACAAACCAAAAGATCAGTAAATAACTCACCAACTCAAGAACAAGGTCTGTGCACTAGGGAAAATAAAAAATGCACTAGGGAGTCAAGAACAAGGTCTGTGCACTAGGGAAAATAAAAAATGTTTTATGCCTAATGTCTAGATGGGTAATATACCCAACATTTTATGATGGAACAAATTATGGTAAAAATGGCTACAAGGGTTTAGCACACATGTAGACTCTGTTAGGATACAAGGATTACAAAGATCCCCTTACAACTTTATTATTTTGTTCATTTTAGTCTCCTATTGTGGAACATACTAACACCAACCTTAATCAAACTTCTCTTGGGTTTGTTATTGATGAAGCATAACAGAAATCGATGCACGTTGTGTACAACGAATTTGCACAAATTACATGTTGATCAATGCTTTGTTCTCTCCCATTAAGTTCCAACAAATACCTTTTTTCTAGGGAATGCTTGTGTATCCTTTTTGTTGATATTTCCAAAAAAATACTCATTTTATATTTTCATCCCTCCTAGTATCTAAAGATGAATTGTTCAATGACATAGTGTGTCCTACAAGCAGGAGCACCTAAGTTCCATCTTATACTCACTAGTAGTGGAGTAGTGTCATCTATGCTCTCAACATCTATCTTGTTTTAAGATAAAAAGTACATGCCATTATGAGGCAATAATAATATGATATATATAAGGATGAATATGTTCAACACAAGATATTTATGGACTTAATTATAGGTGCTATTCCTCTAAATGTGTATATATTTGTAACTTACTTGCACACAAAGTAGAATCTTCCTTTGTGTTAGTGTTATCTTCCCAATTGTTGATTGTGTATTGTAGAACTTGACCTTTTGCATTGAAAAGGGTTGGATTCTTTTACTTGATAATTGGATCAAAGGAAATAGATGAACCAAATTCCTCTTCAAAATCATGAATAAAAATTAGGGAACACTTGTGACCATAGAGGAATTGGTGTGTTGATGACCGCATGGATCACCATGCACGTGCTACAAATGTGGTGTTGCATACAAAGAGGCACATCTGAAAAATATCCTAATGGTTCTTTTTGAGAATACCCTTTAGATAAACATCATCTTAGGAATAAATAAGAGGAAGGTCGAGCATCATCTTGCTCTTTCATAATTGTTGAAGTGAGCAGCAATTTAAATGTCTAAATTGCTTATGTTAGAGTCTACTAAAATCATCCATATGAAGATTCAACTATAAGAATAACAATGAAAAAAGATTGTCAAACTTGTGCACCTTGAAAATAATCATTGACATTCCTTGGAGTTATTACATGTAGAAGGTCCTTGACCTTTTGTTTAGAACAATGTGAGGGGGAAATTGTTTTTACTTTCCCTATAATGATTTTTTGACAAATGTAGGGAAGATTCTAGAAAATCCCAAGAACAAAGTACATGGTTTAAAATTCCACCATATAATGGAACTATGGTAGAATTTAAATATCTCAAGGGCTTATTATCAATGGAGGTCTAGGGTTAGATTAGTGTTTCTAGGGATATATTAGGTTTCTAGGGTTTCTAGGGATAGATTAGGTTTCTAGGTTTGTAAATTTGGCTTCTAGGTTTCTAAATTAGGTTTGTGGGCCTATATAATGTTTCTAAATTACATTTATAGTGATAGGTTAGGTTTCTAAATTAGATTTCTAGAGGTAGATTAAGTTGTAAAGGTGTGAATGTTTGCTAGTAGATTTTGATCAATGGTGACATTGCATTTAAAGTATTTAAGGTGACTCTAGAGATTATGGAAGTCTTTAAGGTAGTATATGGTAGTATATAGGGTAGATTATGGTTAAGGTAGGTTAGGCTAGGTTATGGTAGTTTATGTTTAGTGTAAGCAGGTAATAGATTAGAGTGGTTTAGGCCAAGGTATAGTTGGTTAAAGTAGGTTATGTGGTTAGTGTCGGAATGGTAGGGTATGTTAGATAGTGGAGGGTGGAGGGTAGTGTAGGTTTTGTTATGGTAGGCTAAGATAGGGATGGATAACTAAATATGATCTAGGTTTGGGTAGTTTTGGTATGATAAGTTAGATGGTGGAGTGGTTTAGGCTAGAGGGTAAGGCTGATTTAAGTAGGTTCATTGACTTCGGCGAGGTAAGGATGGGTCAATGGTTTAGGTAAGTGTAGACTATGTTATATTAAGGTAGTTTAGTTAAGGATTGTTGATTAAGTAAGGCTAAGGTGGTAACTAAGGATAGGGTAGTTTAGGATAGATTATGGTTGTCTAGTGGGGAAGGAAATCATAGGTTTAGTTTATATTATATTAGGTTCATTTTTCAAGGATAATAAATTAAAATTAACAAGAAATTCAAGTTTTACAAAAATGTATTAGTTCTTTACTTGCATAATTCCCAGATACAAATATCAATCCATGTACCGAGGATACTTTTCTTGTGAATGAGATGTTGTTAGTATTTTTGAGGTTTTACATAATAAATATGTATCTCCAAGCCATGCCCGTGGTATAATGATAAAACCAATATGTTATAACTATACATGATTCTTGGGATTATGGTCCATGTACAAGGCCTTGAACCACCGACAATCCTATAAAGTGATTTTTTGGCCTAGAAGAGGGATATGGTCACTACTTTAGGGATTTGCACACAAGGCACGAATTTCAAGGTCATGATATGGTCCAACAATGAAAATAAATTTCTTAGGCCCTAAAATATCATAATTTTCAATCCTAAGTCTTTTTAATAAGATGTTATGATGTGGATTGGAAGAGGTATAATAAATGCATGCATGCCATATGTGGTGATCAGGTTATTTGATTGATTTTTTTGGATAATATTATATTCATCATAACATGCTCCCAATTTTAATGGAATATGTATGCGATCTAAAATATATTGCATGTAAGAATCATAATACATATAACATTACAAATTTCACCATTCACCATTCACCATGAACCATGTAACAATCATAATATATAACATCAAATCCACATAAATAATGTAAAAATCCATAGACACTCTGTCATATACAGCTAATGGAAGTCATGAATTTGTATTGGAAATATGTTCAAAATTATATTTTTATACAAAATGGAAAATCATTGCCAATAATGGATGCTCAATTTCAAAAATGGAATAAGGGAGTCTCATGGCCTATACACAAATAAACATCTCCTGCCAAAAATTCCACATCGTGGCTAATGTGCATAGTGGGTGTCTCAATCACCCTGGCCACCATCGACACCTCGATGCTCATCTACAAAATAAATCCTCCTACCCTTTGAGATGGAGGAATCTTGAGCCCCCCTGCATCTAGATGTGGAGTGTCTTTCTAAGATCTGAAAGAGAAACAAAAACATGCCAGTTTTCCTACAATTCCATCAATTAGTACACCTAAAAAATACAATTAGAATTCAAATCTTGAGTACTCACCCGGGACAAGACAATGTGTCATGCTGGAGTCTTTCATCTCCTCAATCCAAGTCTCTCAACAATGCCTCCATGCAACATTTTCAAAAATCATTAATACATAAAACATAAATGAATTTACGAAATTCATGCTTTATAATATTTTAATGAACTTATAAATCTCATCGTGAATATTTGACGCAATGCATGATATTTCCCTTCCTAACTAAGAAGTGGAGCACTAGGTTAGACAACTTGCTATGAGCAATGGTGGTGGAGGTTGTTGATGTAGGTAGGGGGAGGGTGTTGATGAAGGTAAAATAGTGGGGGTTCATGTAGGGGAAATGGATGGAGAAGATGTGGATGGGAAGATGGAGCCAAATGTTGGATAGGTAGGGGTAACACGTGAAGGGATGGGTGTGAGTAGTGATATAACCGCAATCACTATAGAATGGGTCGGAGAAGCCTATGGGGTGATATGGGTATGATGATCATGGGGGTAGAGTGCCCAGTCACATGACTTGAAATGAACTCTGGAAATGTTGTACTAGGTGGAATATATGTAGGGATGTGTGCATATGGTGATTGTATGGTTAGAGATGGCACCTCCATAAACATATGTAATGCATTTCATTAGAAGAAAAAACATGTAAATTAACCATACAAACACATTGAATTTCATGTCAAATCTATAATTAATTTCACACATGTTAACTGCACGACAGGTGATCAGCACAAACTAGGTGGATACCTATGCTCAATCCCTTCCACATGCACCCATGGAAACATAACAACTTTAATATTGATTTCTCATAAAAAAATGTGACATTTACAACTAAATCAATTTTTAAATCCCCCACCCATCCACTCTTTTATATACCTATATGTGAGGTGTTGAAATATTTGCCACTGCCTCCATGGAAAAATAAAGGTTTGGAGTAGTAATTTCCTCCCACATTTATTCAATCGTTTCATCTCAAAACAATTGTACATGCCAAAAAAATCAATTACATATTAAATACTCTAATAAATGTTCATCTAAAATTTGTAAAATGTACACCCATATACAGGTGACAAAGCGCACACAATGGAATGTGATGGACATGCCCAGGGGGATCTAATATGAGGCCACCTGGACATCTCATGTGTTGGGTGATTTCATCATCCCCTCCTCGAGCAGAGCGAGGTACAATTTTAATGGAGTTTAATGGGTTTGTTTATAATGTGAAAGGGTGTCGATGGTGGCCAGGGTGATTGAGACACCCACTATGCACATTAGCCACGATGTGGAATTTTTGGCAGGAGATGTTTATTTGTGTATAGGCCATGAGACTCCCTTATTCCATTTTTGAAATTGAGCATCCATTATTGGCAATGATTTTCCATTTTGTATAAAAATATAATTTTGAACATATTTCCAATACAAATTCATGACTTCCATCAGCTGTATATGACAGAGTGTCTATGGATTTTTACATTATTTATGTGGATTTGATGTTATATATTATGATTGTTACATGGTTCATGGTGAATGGTGAATGGTGAAATTTGTAATGTTATATGTATTATGATTCTTACATGCAATATATTTTAGATCGCATACATATTCCATTAAAATTGGGAGCATGTTATGATGAATATAATATTATCCAAAAAAATCAATCAAATAACCTGATCACCACATATGGCATGCATGCATTTATTATACCTCTTCCAATCCACATCATAACATCTTATTAAAAAGACTTAGGATTGAAAATTATGATATTTTAGGGCCTAAGAAATTTATTTTCATTGTTGGACCATATCATGACCTTGAAATTCGTGCCTTGTGTGCAAATCCCTAAAGTAGTGACCATATCCCTCTTCTAGGCCAAAAAATCACTTTATAGGATTGTCGGTGGTTCAAGGCCTTGTACATGGACCATAATCCCAAGAATCATGTATAGTTATAACATATTGGTTTTATCATTATACCACGGGCATGGCTTGGAGATACATATTTATTATGTAAAACCTCAAAAATACTAACAACATCTCATTCACAAGAAAAGTATCCTCGGTACATGGATTGATATTTGTATCTGGGAATTATGCAAGTAAAGAACTAATACATTTTTGTAAAACTTGAATTTCTTGTTAATTTTAATTTATTATCCTTGAAAAATGAACCTAATATAATATAAACTAAACCTATGATTTCCTTCCCCACTAGACAACCATAATCTATCCTAAACTACCCTATCCTTAGTTACCACCTTAGCCTTACTTAATCAACAATCCTTAACTAAACTACCTTAATATAACATAGTCTACACTTACCTAAACCATTGACCCATCCTTACCTCGCCGAAGTCAATGAACCTACTTAAATCAGCCTTACCCTCTAGCCTAAACCACTCCACCATCTAACTTATCATACCAAAACTACCCAAACCTAGATCATATTTAGTTATCCATCCCTATCTTAGCCTACCATAACAAAACCTACACTACCCTCCACCCTCCACTATCTAACATACCCTACCATTCCGACACTAACCACATAACCTACTTTAACCAACTATACCTTGGCCTAAACCACTCTAATCTATTACCTGCTTACACTAAACATAAACTACCATAACCTAGCCTAACCTACCTTAACCATAATCTACCCTATATACTACCATATACTACCTTAAAGACTTCCATAATCTCTAGAGTCACCTTAAATACTTTAAATGCAATGTCACCATTGATCAAAATCTACTAGCAAACATTCACACCTTTACAACTTAATCTACCTCTAGAAATCTAATTTAGAAACCTAACCTATCACTATAAATGTAATTTAGAAACATTATATAGGCCCACAAACCTAATTTAGAAACCTAGAAGCCAAATTTACAAACCTAGAAACCTAATCTATCCCTAGAAACCCTAGAAACCTAATATATCCCTAGAAACACTAATCTAACCCTAGACCTCCATTGATAATAAGCCCTTGAGATATTTAAATTCTACCATAGTTCCATTATATGGTGGAATTTTAAACCATGTACTTTGTTCTTGGGATTTTCTAGAATCTTCCCTACATTTGTCAAAAAATCATTATAGGGAAAGTAAAAACAATTTCCCCCTCACATTGTTCTAAACAAAAGGTCAAGGACCTTCTACATGTAATAACTCCAAGGAATGTCAATGATTATTTTCAAGGTGCACAAGTTTGACAATCTTTTTTCATTGTTATTCTTATAGTTGAATCTTCATATGGATGATTTTAGTAGACTCTAACATAAGCAATTTAGACATTTAAATTGTTGCTCACTTCAACAATTATGAAAGAGCAAGATGATGCTCGACCTTCCTCTTATTTATTCCTAAGATGATGTTTATCTAAAGGGTATTCTCAAAAAGAACCATTAGGATATTTTTCAGATGTGCCTCTTTGTATGCAACACCACATTTGTAGCACGTGCATGGTGATCCATGCGGTCATCAACACACCAATTCCTCTATGGTCACAAGTGTTCCCTAATTTTTATTCATGATTTTGAAGAGGAATTTGGTTCATCTATTTCCTTTGATCCAATTATCAAGTAAAAGAATCCAACCCTTTTCAATGCAAAAGGTCAAGTTCTACAATACACAATCAACAATTGGGAAGATAACACTAACACAAAGGAAGATTCTACTTTGTGTGCAAGTAAGTTACAAATATATACACATTTAGAGGAATAGCACCTATAATTAAGTCCATAAATATCTTGTGTTGAACATATTCATCCTTATATATATCATATTATTATTGCCTCATAATGGCATGTACTTTTTATCTTAAAACAAGATAGATGTTGAGAGCATAGATGACACTACTCCACTACTAGTGAGTATAAGATGGAACTTAGGTGCTCCTGCTTGTAGGACACACTATGTCATTGAACAATTCATCTTTAGATACTAGGAGGGATGAAAATATAAAATGAGTATTTTTTTGGAAATATCAACAAAAAGGATACACAAGCATTCCCTAGAAAAAAGGTATTTGTTGGAACTTAATGGGAGAGAACAAAGCATTGATCAACATGTAATTTGTGCAAATTCGTTGTACACAACGTGCATCGATTTCTGTTATGCTTCATCAATAACAAACCCAAGAGAAGTTTGATTAAGGTTGGTGTTAGTATGTTCCACAATAGGAGACTAAAATGAACAAAATAATAAAGTTGTAAGGGGATCTTTGTAATCCTTGTATCCTAACAGAGTCTACATGTGTGCTAAACCCTTGTAGCCATTTTTACCATAATTTGTTCCATCATAAAATGTTGGGTATATTACCCATCTAGACATTAGGCATAAAACATTTTTTATTTTCCCTAGTGCACAGACCTTGTTCTTGACTCCCTAGTGCATAGTCCTCATCATTGTGATTATCATTGGACTATTGATTTGTCATGTTTGGCCTCATTATCCACTCATGCATGATTTTTATGACATGTTGAGTTAATCTCCTAAAATTTAGGAACCTCCTTAAATTTAGGGATCCTGAGCACCTTCCTCGATTTCATCACTGATGACAACTAATAGTCAACTAAACTTCCTTATGCACCCTTCTTAGGAATTCTTCGCTATTGTTAGCCTAAACTCACTAATGTGCCCTCCTGGTCTACCTGCTATCATTTAACTAAGTAATGCACCCTCAAAGCCACCTACCATGAGTTAACTTCCACCTACTATCCGTTAAACTTCCATTTGATCGGAGTTGCAACTGGCTCTCAAGTCTACTGATGTGAATCTTCGAAAGTAAGCCAGCCACATGTCTGGTTTCCAAAATCTCCTAAGGCTCATGAATTTTTCTATTGAGGTTGTACTAATTGTACACACAATGTTGAATAATATATGCATGGAAAATATTCCAATTGAGTTCCAAACCTCTTCTTTTTTAGCACATTATTCTTCTTCTTTTTCTTCTGCATCTCTATGAAATAAAGTGAGTATTAATTGTCTATAGATCAGTTGTGCAAAATTTCACATGGTCTAAGAGATTTTCTAAGAAAAGTAGCCTTCTGAAGTGTTTCCAGAGTGTTTTGTTGGTGTTGTTCCTTCCAATTTTGCACCGGAAGCAATTGAGGGTTCAAATAATTCCTGGGAAAAATTCCTTCAGTCATTTTGGTTTATCCAAAGTGCTATTCCTAGGTGTGATGCACTCCTAAACGTGCATACTACCGAAGTAAGATGTCACATCCCCACTTTGACCCTTGTAATATTTTGGGTTATAATGTAAATATTGTATGCATATTATGTATGATTCCTAGCGTGGAGCTCAAGGCCAAGGCCCCGCTAGTAAATGCTCGACCTAGAAGAGGCAAGTATTTGAAATTATGCTACCCATGTGCTAGTGAACTATGGGAATTGTAAATATGCATCTTAATATAAATGCCCAGAACTAGCTATGCAATGCAACAAGAGATGGGGGCATGATGTTACAAGGCAATTGGGAGGGAAAACATTCAAACCCTTGGAGCCAATCAAGCCAAGCCAAGTGTCAATGAGAGAGCCAATCAAACCCTCAACTACCCATGTTGAGTTTTGTACGCAATCATTTACTCTCCCAATAGTTGGTTGAGGTAGTTAATGCCTTGGGGAATGGAGAGGTATGGCTATCCAAATTTGAGTATGGGCAAGCCACCCTTCCTAGATTTTTGTGTTTGTCTTCTTGGGAAAGAAAGGAGCCACGAAATTGCCCCCAAGCCATTATTCAACCATCAGCTTTGCTCTCCCACAAGTTTAGAGCTTCCTGGGCATTTCCCTCCATGAATTTCCTGTGTTTATCTTCGTTTTCCTAGCTGGGAAGGGCGTTTTTGTTGTGGCTAACAGTGGGGAAGAGAGGGGAATGATTTGGGGTTTAATTGAGGTCATTTTGGCCCACTGAATGCTCATACATCTGTGGGAGAAATCGGTTTTCTTCCCTGGGGTTGATTCCCTCTTCCCAAAATCTATTTTTGGTGTGCCCACATTTTGAAGAAAACCCATAGACCCTATTCTGTGAATCCATGGTTGAATTGCATATCCATGCCAGTTTTGAGCTACTTTGTGTAAAATGTTGGGGTTGAGATGGGTATCCATTGCTTTGGCCATGTAGTGTTTAAGAGTCCCAAGTTCCTTGTAGATATAATGCCCAGCTCGGGGGTGGTCTATGAGTGCTGAAATAATACAGGTTGGGCAGAGACATACGGTTGGGAGGAACATTACAGTGACATAGCTAGTTGTTGGGATAGCATTACATCAAGATGAGTATTTTCTTATGTAATTACTTCTGCACATGTATTAATTTGTTGGCTTTGTTAAATTGAATTGTTAGGATATTTAGACACTTAGGAGTTAGTTAATATCAACATGTGTAATATATCTGTTAGGGATAGTGTGTTTCTTTAGTATGCATTTGTAAATACTTAATCCGACGGTCATGATATGTTCCCGACATAGAGTGATCTGACGGCTCAACTTCTCTTAGATCAAACCTAACCTTGATCTGTGGCTTAACACCTGATTGGTCCATGATCTCTATTTAAAGAGCATGGAGGGTCATTATTTAGTTGATCGATTATGAGAAGCTCATTTGTAAGTTTCTTTCTTTGCATAATAAATTGTCCCGTAGAAGCTATTTGGCCGGGGCTGTGGAGTGTTTCCCTCAAGAGAGTTTAAACCACGTCAAAACATCGGTGTGTTGATTTGTGATCTGTTTGTGTAAAGTGGTTGCTCTTGGTGTTCAGTCCTTTGGTAGTACCCTGTGTACCCGAACATGGTATCAGAGTTTTTATGAAGTGCCGCTTTCGGTTATGATCTAGATCTTGAACTGCTATTTTTGAAACTTGAAAGGGTTTCTAGTTCTAGTATTTCTATGCATTTTTGGGCTATGGGAGGTGTTCCATTCTTTCCGGAGCGTCGTTTCCATTGGGAAATAGTTTTCGTTTGATCAAAAACGGTTCCCGGTTGCTCCAGAAACATGTATTTCATCAGATCTGAAGGTATAATGTTACAATGACGCATTTTTTTATTTTCTTTTTTTAAAAGGAAAAAATCTCATATTTCATCATTTTTTACTATTAGATTTTTTTCTGGGTTCATATTGTTGCTTTCCCATCTATGTATGCTCTTTGTCGTGCACCTTGAGCGATCTCGGCAAATCAGAAACAGAAAGGGAAAGGGTTTTTCTCGGCTGCATATGCTCTTTGCTGTGCACCTTGCGCGATCTCGGCAAATTAGAAACAGAGAGAAAACGTAGGCTTTCCGGGAAAGATAACAAGATCTAACTCCACAAGTGTGGAAAAGTTTTTTTTGTTTCGATTTGTGGTGTGTTTTGCAGGAAAAAGGGAAAGCACGCAAACCGAGCAAGAAGAGTAAAAAAAAAAAACCCCTTCCTCATTCCCATATTTTACATACCTTTTAATCTAGCTCACTTGGTTCAAAGTTGCTTTATTCATTAATAGGTCTTGAGTTCAATTCTTAGGAAGTTACTTTTAAAAGAAAAAGTGCATGCAATTTCTATTTTCAAGTTATTTTATTGTAAAAGTGCATCTCACTTAAATAATAAAAAATAAAAATACAAGTGAGTCATTTAAGTTTTTTTTATTGTTGCACTATTTAAAAGTAATATCATTGTAAAAGTGAAATCACTTATTTTACAAAAGTGGTTCACTTAAAGAAACTTTCTTGTAAAGTGATTGTCAAAAGGTTCATCTTGGGAAGAGGGGGGTTCTTTTTTTTGCTGGACATTCTCTAGCTGCCACATCACTATTGGGACATCTTCAACAGTTTCTTTGTTCAAGCATAACTTCATCATACAGAGTCAGTTTTCAGTGCCGTTTTTTTTTAAACCGCCTATTTTTTCGAGATCTTCACATCCAGACTATTGGTTTCTGCTTTTACAACCATTAATTTACAAATATGGCCGCCCCTTGTGCATAGTGACTTGTGTGGTCCTCTTCCATCTGCTTCCTTTTATGGTTTCAAATATTTCTTAAATTTCATTGATGATTACACCAGATGCACTTGGGTTTATTTCCTAAAACTTAAGAGCGAAGTATTTAACATGTTCTTGGCCTACAAGGCCCTTGTGGAAAAACAATCTGGTCATCAAATTATTAAGTTAAGATCTGACAATGGAGGAGAATATGTTAACAATAAGTTCACTACTTTCTGCACTGAACAAGGCATCCAACAACAGCACACTGTTCCATATACACCACAGCAAAATGGTGTAGCTGAGCGGAAGAACCGCACTTTAAAAGAAATGGCTAATTGTATGATCCAATCTAAGGGACTAAGTCTTCAATTTTGGGCTGAAGCCATTAATTGTGCAAATTACATAGTTAATCGCACCCCCACTAAAGCATTACAAGGTATAACGCTGGAAGAAGCATGGAGTAAAACTAAACCTGATGTAAGTCACTTCTGTGTGTTTGGTAGTGAAGCATGGGCTCACATTCCGGATGAAAAACGGAAAGCATTGCAGCCTAAAAGTGAAAAGTGCATATTTGTTGGATATTCTGAAGATTTAAAAGGTTATAGACTTGTTCAACCACATTCTCATGATATAATCATTAGAAGAGATGTTAAATTTGATGAAAATCTCTTGGCCTGCGAGCCTAACTCGGCAATTGTGCCATCTTTGGCCTGCAAGCCTGATTCGGCGTGTGTTTCTTCTTCTTCTTCTTCCAACTTCCTTGACAGGTTTCTAACTCCAGTTTCTGATGATGACAGTGAGGATGAAAATCCACCTCTGCCTGCTCATGTTCCTCCAGTTGCACCAGCACAAGTGCTTCCTCGATGGGTCCGTTCAACATGTGAAGCAGCTGGTGATCTTGTTGGTGATCCTAGAGATCAACGTTGAACACGTTCTCAGTTTCAGTGAGCCTCTTCTCTTTTGGCTCAAGTTTCTGAGAATCATGATCCAAAAACTTTTGCAGAAGCTTCAGGGAATCCAGATTGGGATGCAGCCATGGATGAAGAATATCGTTCCTTAATGGCAAATGATACTTGGGATCTTTTACCTCTTCCAAAAGGAAGAAAACTTGTCAAATGTAAATGGGTCTACAGAACTAAGTATGCATCAAATGGAAGTGTTGAAAGACTTAAGGCAAGGTTAGTTGCCAAAGGTTTTTCCCAAGTTGAAGGGATTGACTACAATGAAACCTTTGCTCCCGTCGCAAAAATGAACTCCATCCGCCTTGTTCTTTCCCTTGCAGCCTTACACAACTGGGAAGTCCATCAAATGGATGTCAAGTCTGCCTTCTTACATGGTGATTTACAGGAGGAAATTTACATGGAACAACCTCCTGGCTATGTTCAGAATAACTCTAGCCTTGTCTGCCGCCTTAAGAAATCCTTATATGGCCTTAAGCAAGCTCCTAAAGCTTGGTATGCCAAAATGGATAACTTTCTCCTTGACACTGGTTTTTCTAGATGCCATTATTACCCCAATGTCTATACCAAGAAAGTAGGAAACCATCTCATCATACTTGTTCTATATGTTGATGACCTTATTCTTACTGGTAGTGACCCTAAGCTTATAACCCATGTGAAATCCAGTCTTAAACAAAATTTTGAAATGTCAGACTTAGGACATTTGCATTATTTTCTTGGTCTCCAAGTCCTGCAAACCAAAGAAAGAATCTTTCTTTCTCAGTCTAAGTATGCTTGTGACCTTCTTCGTCGCTTTCACATAGAAGATTGTACACCAGCCCCTTCTCCCTTCCAGTCTGGAGTCAAACTTCCTGCCACTTGTACTTCACCTGAAGTCGATGCCACCTTATATTGTCAGCTTGTTGGTAGTCTCTTATACTTGACTCATTCCCGTCCTGACCTTTCCTTTGCCGTTGGTCATGTTGCCCATTATATGCAGACACCTCATGAAAGTCACTGGAAAGCAGCTAAAAGAATACTTCGATATATTCGAGGTACAGTTCAGTTTGGGATTCATTAAAGTACAGTGGGAAAACCTTTGTTGGTTGGTTTCACTGATTCAGATTGGGTCGGCGATCCTGATGATCGAAAGTCTACTGCAGGTTATGTTTTCAGTCTGGGATTTGGACCTATTACTTGGGCTTGTAAGAAACAACAAGCTCTTGCTCTTTCTTCAGCAGAGGCAGAATATCGAGCAGCAGTTAATGCCAGTCAGGAATCTTTATGGCTTCGACAGATCCTTTCAGAGTTTGGATTCGAGCAGCAGCAGCCTACTCCACTTTGGTGCGACAATCAAAGTGCCATCAAGCTTGCCAAAGATCCAGTTCTACATCAACGCAGCAAACACATTGAGCTACATATGCACTTCATCAGAAATCTTGTTCATGATCGTGTTCTTGAAGTGCTCTTTTTCCCTACAGATGATCAAGTTGCAGACATCTTTACCAAGTCTCTTATAGAAGCAAAGTTTTCTAAACTTCGATCTATGTTAGGAGTTCAGGAACTTGTCATTAAGGGGGGATAGGCTCTAATTCCTCCTTCCTTCTCCTAATAGTGTCACTTTTGTAAATCCTTCAATCCTATCCCAAGTTGTTCTTAAGGGGGGATGTTAGGATATTTAGACACTTAGGAGTTAGTTAAGATCAACTTGTGTAATATATCCATTAGGGATAGTTTTTTTCTTTAGTATGCATTTGTAAATACTTAATCCGATGGTCACGATATGTTCCTGACATAGAGTGATCCGACGGCTCAACTTCTCTTAGATCAAACCTAACCTTGATCCGTGGCTTAACACTCGATGGTCCATGATCTCTATTTAAAGAGCATGGAGGGTCATTGTTTAGTTGATCAATTATGAGAATCTCATTTTTAACTTTCTTTCTTTGCATAATAAATTGTCCCGTAGAAGTTATTTGGCTGGGGCCATGGAGTGTTTCCCTCAAGAGGGTTTAAACCACGTCAAAACATCGGTGTGTTGATTTGTGATCTATTTGTGTGAAGTGGTTGCTCTTGGTGTTTCGTCCTTTAGTAGTACCCTGTGTACCCGAACATGAATGGCATCATGTAATGTGTGTGGATGAGGTTTTCATTCCGCTGTGCATGTTTAATTGATTTACATCTGCACACATGTATTTCTTTACTTTAAAATATAATCTATGGGCCAAGTTTATGTAAAAGGCTTAGGATTTTCCATCATGTTCCCTTCCATGAATTTGATAGATAGGTGGGTACGTGACATAAGACATCTTTGTAGATATTTGTTGCAGGTTATTGTCTCACCAGGAGCACATTAGCAATGCATGGATCAGATTCAAGCTGTGGTTCTAAATCCCTTCAATTATTTCGAATGGAAGGTCAGAATGGAAGTACTAGTTCGAACTAAGGGTCTCTATAGAGTCACCATGGTGCTAGATAATGAAACAAATGTTTCTATTGAGAAAGCTAGGTGGTTTAATGGATTGGATGAATCTTATGGTTTGTTTTGTCTGATCATATCCCAGGATATTCTATTTCACCTTGATAGTTTAATAACTCCAAATAATGTGTGGACTAATATCGAGTCCCTTTTTGGAAAGAAATAAGAGCTAAGAGGTCATATATTGGAGAATGAGTTGATCTCATTGAATCCAAGCAGTTTCAAGACCATGCAAGATTTCATCTTAAAGTTCAAATCACAAGTGCTTCAAGTCAAGCAATGTGGGATTGAGAAGAAACAGGAGTAGCTCATCCTTTCCATCCTATCAAAACTCGGTCTTGAATACTCAATATTTGTCTCTACATTCTATGGAACCAAGAAAGTAATTTCAAATTGGAAGATGTCATCCTTAAGCGCATTCATAGATTCTCTCACCAAAGAGCAAGACAAGGTTGTACATATGGGGGATTTGGAATCCTCCAAGGACCATTCACTTGCAGCTTGTAGAGCCATGTATACTAAAGGAAATAAAAAAATTAAAAGAGAATAATTTGTCATATGAGGAAGGTTCCAACTCAAGTAATGAAGATTCCAATTCCAAGAAGAAGAACAAGAAAGGGGGATCCAAGTGTTCTTATTGCAGAAAATGTTTCCATTTTGAGAATATTGTATGAAGAATAAATTGGAAATCATAAATCAATTGCTCAAAAGGAATAATATTGATGTTCCTAATCTCACAAGAAAGGACGAACTAGAAAATCATGTTGATCATGACCAAGGATGTCGTCTCAGTTCTACTCACCAAGGTAATCATTTTTATGCTTTGAGATCTCAATTCAAACCACTTTATAATGCTTCTGATATTTCTTATTTAGATGCATATTCTGATAGGATATTCTGATATATCAGAATCAGATATCTCCATCCCTTCCTTGGAATAAATCTTAAATAGTTCACCCGAACCACCTCTCAATCCTTGTGCTTTTTCACATGTGTCTGACTTGCCTCCTGAAATATCTTTCCAAGTACATTTGAATCCTTCCAATCATATATATGAATATGATACATAATTTGATAAGATGGTTTTATGGACAAAAAATCCATCCTTCCCACTATTATATTCAAAAAATTCTCCTCAACCCCCAAGTGCACCAGTTGAGTTCCAAATCTCTTGTGTTTTAGCACATTTATTCTTCTCATTTTTCTTATGCAACTCTGTGAAGTTAAGTGAGGATTAATTTTGTTTGTAGATCAGTTGTGCAAAATTTCATATAAAAAACACTAAGGTTCTTTGGTAGAATCTAAGGTCATACACCAAGTTACAATTGAGGTGTTAATATGAGTTGTACTAAAGAAAACAACTTCTACAAAAACACTAATATAGATTTAGTGTGTGTCTTAGAGGGAAAACCGAGGACTAGGGATAACTAAGGGCTACATATAGAAGCTAAAGGAACTATCTACACTATATAAACAAACATGAATAAATATCACGTAGTTACTTAAGAGAGTTTGAAGAGTACAAGGTCACATGAAACAACAAATTTCATCACTAAAATGAAAGAATGCATCAAAAATTTTGAAGTTTGTAGGATATAATTTAAACGTTAGATATTTTCGTTCTCCACTTTAGAATAATCTAAGAGTGGAATGAGTGAGCATGAATCAAATCGAGCAACATTTTATTTAAAAATATGCGGATGTGACAAATCTTCTAGAAATATACTGGAGCATTTCTTGCCATGTTAATGTTGACTATCAAGCAAAAATTCCCTTAGTCAGGTTGGAGTGGGGTATATTGCATCTAATGTGTGTTAATGATTAATTGAATTTCCTTTCGCATGTTGGCTGGTTTTTATTTATTTCCTTTTATATGAATATAAAGAGAGAGAACTAATCCCTTTTTAGTGCAAGTTTAATTTCCTCTCACGCCTCAAGTGAATGGTATTTTGTACAAAAGATTAGTTGGGAATTTATTGTACATCTTTCTTTTGTTGTTTGTATAGTCTCTCGCTTTATGCAATATTTGCATAAGTTACTAAAAAGAAACAAAGGGGTTTCTTCCTTGGTTCAAAAAAATCTAATTACCTTGGTAACTCTAATAATAAATAGGGAACTAATAGTTATGTACACAATATTGGTTTGGAACTTGTTACTTGGGCATGCAGAAAAAATACCATTTTTCTTTTTTCCACTAGAGTAGTGCATAGAGCATCTATTCATACATATCAACAACCACTTTGCCTTCATTCTCATTCTCCTAAAAAACAAGAACCAAGTGTGAGGGTAGTTGTCAAGAGAGGCATATAGTTTCATTCTCGTCATGTCACTTTGATAATAATAATAATAATAATAATAATCACTCTCTCTCTCTCTCAATTCCCTAATCCTAATCTATCCCTAGAAATGTTCGAAACCTAATATGCTCCTAAAAACCGTAAAAACCTAATATATCCCTAGAAACACTAATCTAACCCTAGAATCCTAATCTAGAAACCTAGAAACCTAGTGTAGAAACTTGGAATCTTAGAAACCTAATCTAACTTTTCTCTCGGTAAGAGAGTGAAATTTATGCACAAAGGGGTCAAATTTGGAAATTACTCGATTGTGAACTTGTAGCTAGAGTTTCCACATCAAATATGCCCAAACAAACTTGCAGTATCTCGCAAAACTAAATTATGCTTCTCATTTCAAATCCTATGCCCCCAGCACAAATTCACAATGTCTCACTCAAAGCCTCTAGGAGGCGAGTTGCAACTATCCATAGAACAACGACCATAGCTTGGGTCGAAAAACCGTTAACTCCTTTGGAATCAAGACATTGGATTAATCATAGGGGTGCCTCTATCCCTTGGGTCCATGGCCCATATCTCATCCTTTTCATAAATTTTGGAATCTAGGGTTTCTCTCAGTAAGAGACAATTCAATTTATGCACAAAGGGGTCAACTTTGGAAATGCCTCAACTGTGAAATCATGGATATAATTCCCACACAAAACCTACCCAAACACACTTGCAGGATCTCATGGAACTCAATTATGTTTCCTAGTTGGAATCCTATGCCCACAACAGATATTCACCATGTGTCTGTGAAAGCCTCTAGGAGGCAAGTTACAACTAGCCATAGAATGATGACCGTGGCTTGCATCGAGGAACCATAAAATTTCTTGGCATAAGGACATTGGAATAATGCTATGGGTTCCTCTTTCCCCTTGTTCCATGGATCATAGCCTATCCTTTTGGCGATTTTGGAATCTAGGGTTTCTTTGAGTAAGACACAGTTCAATTCTTGCACAAAGGGGTAAAATTTGACAATGCCTTGACCGTGAACTCATGGCTAGCATTCGCACAAAAACAATACCCAAACACACTTACATGATCTCACGGAACTCAATTATGTTGCTCGGTTCAATTCTTATTCCCTCGGCACAAATTCACCATGTGTCCCTGAAAACCTCTAGGAGGTGAGTTACAACTAGCCATAGAATGATGAACATGGATCAGATCGATGAAGCGTCAACCTTTTTGGAATTAAGATATCGAAATAATGCTAAGGTGACTCTCTCCCCTAGTTCCATGTGCCATATCATGTCCTTTTTGGTGATTTTGGAATCTAGGGTTTCTCTGAGTAAGAGATAATTCAATTTCTATACAAAGGGTTCAAGTTTGGAAATGGATTGACCATGAAATCGTGGCTAGCATTCCTACATCAAAACTACCTAAACACACTTGCAGGTTCTCACAGAACTTAATTCTCTTTCCCTATTTGAATCATATGACCCTCGTACAAATTAACCATGTGTCCCTGAAAGCCTCTAGGATGCGAGCCACAACTAGCCATAGAACAATGAACATGGATCAGATCGATGAACCATTGACTTTGTTGGAATGAGGATGTCGTAATAATGTTATTGGTTCCTCTCTCCCCTAGTTCAATTCCTAGATTTCGTCCTTTTTGGTTATTTTGTAATCTAGGGTTTCTCTTAGTAAGAAATGGTTCAATTTCTACACAAAGGGGTGAACTTTGGAAATTCCTTGAACGTGAAATCATGGCTAGCGTCACCACATAAACCCTACTAAAACATACTTTCAAGATCTCACATAACTCAATTATGTTTCCCAGTTCAAATCCTATGACCCTGGCACAAATTCACCACGTGTCCCTAAAAACCTCTAGGAGGAAAGTTACAATTGTCCATAGAACGATGACAGTGGATTGGATCGACAAACCGGTGAATCCGTTGGAATCAAGATGTTGTAATAATTATAGGGGTGTCTATATCCTTTGGTTCCATGGCCCAAAGCCTATTTTTTTGGCGATTTTGAAATCTATGGTTTCTCAGAGTAAGAGATGGTTCAATTTCTGGAGAAAGGGATAAACTTCAAAATTCCTTAACTGTGATATCATGGATAGAGTTACCACGTAAAACATACCCAAACAAACTTGTAGGATCTCATGGAAATCAATTCCTCTTCCTGGTTCAAATCCTATTCCCAGGACACAAATTCACCATGTGTCCTTGAAGGCCCCTGGGAGGCGAGTTGCAACTGTCCATAGAATGATGACCATGGATCAAATCAACAAACTATCGAATACATTGGAATTAGGATGTCAAAATAATTCTCGGGTTCCTCTCTCCCATGGGTCCATGGACTAGAGCCTATCCTTTCTGGATGTTTTGGAATCTAATTTTTCTCTGAGTAAGAGAGAGCAATTTCTACACAAAGGGGTAATAATTAAGTTTCATTGCTATCAATATTTAGTGACACAAATTCTTTTACAATATGACGTAAAAGATACAATGAGTGAATCTGATTGAATGTTAGATATTGTTATATCAAGTAGGGAATGTTTTTGTTAGTTTTTCAACTCCATCATATTCATTGGTTGACTTTGTCACCTAGGAATGCCTAACATTGGCACATTTAACATTACAACGATTGTATGTGAAGTTGTAGGCCTTGCCATATCCCATACACTTATAGTAGTATTCAATTCCATTCACACAATGGTTTTTGTAGAAAAATGACATCATATGAGAGATTGCATTGGCATGGGATGTCATGCATAGGGGTCT
Organism: Larix kaempferi; assembly: GCA_027924585.1. NCBI lineage: Eukaryota > Viridiplantae > Streptophyta > Pinopsida > Pinales > Pinaceae > Larix > Larix kaempferi. The sequence goes on along the minus strand of BSBM01001409.1, from coordinate 12,218,789 downwards.
TCCTTTGAGCTCCCACTTAGCTTAACTATTTCCCATTTTGTTCCAAACCACTATTGTCAACAATTTAAAATGTATTATGTTGTGTACTTTACGTTATCCATGAGATATTTAATCTATTCACCCATTATACACAATTATGAAAGTTTTATCGAGAATCATTGTGTTTATTAAGGATTTAGGTCAAAAGAATTTCACTTAGATTTTTTAGAAGTATACTAAAAAAATACTCAAGTTGTTTATGAATATGAAAAAATCAACCATACTAGAAACAAATATGATTTTTCTTGGAAATTAGTAGGGCATGGTGATGGTGATGGATAAGGAGGATAATGCAGATTGAAAAGCATGATGGTGATGGTGAAAATGAGGATGGGGATGATGGTGATGATGGTAGATGAAAAATAATGGACGAGGAGGAGGATGGTGACAACATGAGAATGACAAATGATGGATGAGAAGGATGTTGGTGCACACATGAGCATGGGAATGATGATGGTGAAGCATGATAGTGATGGTGACAATGAGGATGGGGATTATGGTGGATGAAAAATTATGAATGGAGAGGATGATGGTAACAACATGAGCACGACAAATGATGGATTAGGAGGATGTTGGTGCACACACAAGCATGTGGATGGTGATGGTGACAATGAGGATGAGGATGATAGTGGATGACAATTGATGGATGAGGAGGATGTTGGTTCACGCATGGGAATGGAAATGGTGATGATGAAGCATGATGGTGATGGTGACAATGAGGATGAGGATGATGGTGGATGAAAAATGATGAATGACGAGGATGGTGGTGCATACATGAGCATGGGGATGGTGATGGTGAAGCATGATGGTGATGGTGACAATGGGTATGAGGATGGTGATGGTGAAGCATGATGGTGATGGTGACAATGAGAATGAGGATGATGTTGGATGACATGTGAGAAATTATGAGAATGGTGGTGGGTGAGAAGCTTATGGTGTACTTAGATGAGAGAAAAAAAAAGACAACAAATCAATTAATACAAATATAGTGAGCATGAGGATGATGAGGCATGCATGAACAAATAATATAACATTAGTAAAAAAATGTACATAACATGATATAGTTACCTTAGGGTGACTTTTTTCCATCACGTATTTGGAATTAACTGAGCATCTCTTTTAATAAGGCCTTCTGGATCCTCTCGGTTGCTAATTGTCTCCAACAATCTCTCATGCTCTACATGAGGTAGGAAGTAGTGTATCTTCTTCAAGATATTTGTAGACATTGTTTGTAGTTGGAATTTTGTACCAATGATTAGGTTGGTCAAGTGATATACCCGTGAACTTGGTATGTAATCCATGTATACATTACCCATTCGTATTTTTTTCCTTTCCATAGTGTAATATATACACCTTGAACAACCATTTAGCCAATGATAAATTCAATGCATTCACTATCATTTAAGGACGGCATGAAGGTTTTCTTCCCTTGGATGCATCTTTCCAACCAATGATTTTTCCCCATTCATTTTCTTTCTTAGCAAAAACTGCGTAGATGTGTCCTACAAAAAGGCATTGTACGGTCAAATTCAAACATATAGTAGTTTGTGTTAACACACAAAAATTGCTCACTAGCTCATTCCCTATTCACATGACCCATTTGTCAACTTTTTCCACCACTTGAGCCTCTAAAACCCTCAAAAGGTCACCAAAAAGACCATAATACACCTTTTTCCCCTCAAAATATGTATTTTTCCTCAAAAAACCCTAAAAAAGGGTCCAAAATTCCCCAAAAATATTAAAAGGGAATAAAAATATAAAAAATATTCAAAAAAGGAAAAAGAGGGAAAAATAGACCTAAACCATGTTGGTTAATACCATTGGTTTCCTTAAAACCATAATGGTATTCCCCATCACCCAAAAACTATAAAACGGTGATAGGGGCTCCTCACTATTCATCCACATTTCATCCTATCCTTATGCTACCAAATTCCCTTTGAGAGCCCTTGCCTCCCATTTCAAGTTTGAAGATCCCCATTGAAGCATTGGAGAAGAAGAGACCATTAGACATTGGAGAATCTCAACCTTGGAGTTGCTCAAAACTCATCATCCTCACCATTTGAGGTAATACAAAAGATCAAATTTTTTAATTTCTTGTTTTTCTCATAGATCTTATTGCTTATGTTCTTAAATCTAGTTTTTTATTTCTTTGCACATGTTAATGTTAGATTAGATTACATCATTTCTTACATATTTTTATTGAGACTACTACTACTAGTTAGTAGGTGCATCCTTGCACATGCTTGGTTGAAAAACCAAGCAATAGTTTTTGGCGACTCCACTGGGTTTAGAATTTCCAATCTTTGCTTTAGGTCTTTATTTTAGTCGTTTTTCCCATTTAAAACTATAGATCTTCCATACTAGACAACTTCTTGATAGCTGCCCTAGCCATTGGCCCTTTCTGCAGCCCAAAATAGCCCAAAATTTCAATTTTTGGGTTCATTTTTCGTCGGTCGATTTCCGTTCGTACATCGCGAAGTTTGGCCCCCACAGTCGCGCGGTCCATTGTGGCTGTGTGCATTTTTTCCGTGTGGTCCATCGTGGCTCTTAGGATTTTTTTCGCGTGGCGCATCGCGCCTGTGCGGCTTTTTTCTGCACGGCCCATCACGGTTGGGCGGCCTTTTTCCACGCGGTCCATAGCGACTTTTCGACATTTTTCTGCACGGTTCATCGTGACTTTTTGCCACTAAACCACGATTCACATCATGGCTTTCTCCCACATCGCTGCACAGCTCATCGCGTCTTTTGACCTCACAGCCACGATATTTCCTGTTTCTGTTCGGCCAATTTTTTCCAAATTTTTTTTCCCAATTAGTCCATTTTTTCCAGCATTATTTTCTGCAATTTTTTACAGCCTACTGTGTCATTATTGGAACATTATTAATTTATATTCGGTTACATGCTTCACTTATCTTTTTGAAAATTTTCAGTTAATTGAAAGAAATATTTGTTAAGTATTTCTGAAGTTGTAAGTTTCATACATTGCAAGGTTAGAACCATATTTCTAAATTGCTTAATATTTTTCCCAAGAAAGACTTTAGAAATCCATTTATTTTTTATTTGCTTTACCTTACAATTTTTTTTAAAGAATCCATATTTTTTGAAAATATTATTAAAGCATTTAAATTTGAAATGTCTTTCATTTTTCGTAAATTGAAATCATTATTTTAGTTTGTGATTAAGTCGCCCATGCGAGGCAAACTGATTTGGTATACAACCACACCATCACACAATCTATCACAATAATTTCAAGTGAGCCTTAAAAATTACCTTAACTCAACCAACATTCTAACCCCATTTGGGGAACACAAAAAGAACATTGTAGGTAGGTAGGACTAAGGGGATAAGTATCCAAATAACACCCCTCACTCATTTTTCATGTTGAGACATAGTGGTTGACATTTAGGGTACAAAAATCCCTTATTATTTGTTTACACACTTTAAAACCAATTCATCGGGAAGGCCTCTCCCTTAGGAGGGTTGAAGTAGCCAGACTAGTTCCGGAAGCCTGAGTGGAAAACCGCAATCCATTCAATAACCGAAGGATACCTACTCGTAGTTCTCATTGTACCACCCTTATGGGAGTACAATGGTGATGGAACAAAAATGCAAATTCACCCAACCGAGCGTGTCATGAACGGGGTATCTTAGTGGCCAAACTTATAAGATGTCTACCCGGTGTCCCTCCTGGTAGGGGGATATCTAGCCTTTGATTCTACAATTTATATTTTCTGAATTGGATTTCATCACCTTGCAGAGGATATACCTTGTTGAGTCATAATACTTTTTAGTTAGGTGTTAGCATGCTCCATTACCTCCCTTTGGTCAATGAGTACACCTTTTTCTATTTTTAGGAGTTGTTTGCATGTTTGTTTTTTTACCACATTTTTTGATTCCGCCACTTACTATAGCACAACTATTATAGTAAGTGTTTTGAGTTTGGTTGTTGGCCTAAGTGCCATTATTTTTTACGCTCCCCTCTTGCACACACGGTTGCATTAGGGATTTCGAGCTTTCCACTCATCACCACCTAGTAGATTTAATTCACAACTGTCACCATTGAGTCCCCGAGGCGTTCTCGACATTTCTGGGGTGAACCCCCGTAGTACGGTTCCCTTGACTCCACACATCATCGACCTGGAACCCTGTCATCTGATTCTGATGTGCCTCATTTCACATCTGACTCTAAGGTAGAATCCGAAAATCCTGCACCCACTAGCCCCATGGCTGGTTCGCATTATGACAACCTTTTCATAGGGACTATTGGTGGAACATCATCCACCCCCTCCACCACAACGGCCACCATGGTCACCACAACTACCACACCTCCATCATGTATGCCTAGCATGGGACCCCGCCCAATACAGGGCCCCCACCTAACCTAGGCATGCCCACTATGGCAACTATACCTACTATCACCGCTACCACTCAGATTCCAACACCTCTTGGACATCTTCCCAACCCGTATATGACTCCAGCTGCACTTGGTGGCGCGGGCCCCTCCCACACTCCTATGGGTGGAGGGCACATACCTCCCATGAAAAATATCCCCCTAGGGGGCAGTGACATAATACATAATGCCACCACCAGCACTTATGCCCCCATGACAACAGCATACCCCTCCGCCATTTTTCCATTTATGGCTAGCCTTAACCTACCAGACTTGGCTAGACTAGCGAATGATCCCATCTGGCATGACCCTATTTGACCCCCTATGCCCACAAAGATCCCCTCAGACATCCCAAAATTTGAAGGAAAAGCTAGGAAAGAACCCCAAAACCATATCATGTCGTTTCACCTATGGTGTTCCTCAAAATCCATAGTAGGTGATTCTATTCGACTTTGAATTTTACAAAGAACCTTCACTGGATCTGCATCCAAATGGTATATTGAGCAGCCATATGGGACACACCCGACGTTTACATCCCTCACCTCAACTTTCCTTCAGTTCTTTCAACTACTTGTACGCTATGATGCAGGAGTGGAAATACTGTTGTCTTGTAGACAGAACACCTCTACACACATCACCGATCATATCCATGAGTGGCTTAAGCATCGTAGTCTCTGCAAGATAAAGCTTGACGACCGTATCTTCCTGGATTGGTTCCTGAAATCACTCCTCCCTCTCATAGCCAAAGATGTAGCTTCTGAACGACCCCAATCGGAAGAAGAAACCATTTTAAAAGCTCAGCAGTTCGACCTAATATATGCACAATCTGGATATTTATACACAATCTTACCCGACGCCCCGCATGGTGATCCATCCCAGAATGATGCACCGGGGGCATCCCATGCTACCGACGGTATTATCGGCTAGGATATGGTACAAAACAAACCTTTCACCATGATGAGTACAAACAACGCCTCAGACCTTTCTAGGGCTACATCTCATTTTGGAGCTACAACTTCGTATGCTCCAGTAATGCACACCCACCACACTCATGGACCCTGATGTCAACCATAGTGTTATGAGAAAGCACCATCAGCTTATGCACCACATCCATATTATAACCAGCAGGCCCACCAGACTCTAGTTCACCTAGAAGCCCAATCAGCTTATTATCCTCAAAAGGAAGCACCTCTTGCTCCAACACTTCCAGTAGCTCAAGGTTACCCATAACCGCAACAAGCACCAAGGCCACCTCAGAACCCTCCTGCTTACTACCCACTGTAGCTTGCTCTAGCGCCTGCATGACCTCAAAACCCACCTACTTCCTAAGGGCATGTATATGCACAGCAAAACTAACCTCAAAACTAGAACAACCAGCGTAATCAAGGAGGTCAACATAATCGCGGAAGAGGACAAAACCACGGAAATAACTAACAACAAAACCAAGGTAGACAGCCACCTAATCCTCCCAATAACAATAACGCTGCTCCTACAAATCAAAACCCTGATCGTCCACCAAAACAGGGAAAAAATCCTAATTTGAGAACAAACCACCCGTGTTCCATATGTGGAGTCTACGAACATTACACACATAATTGCCCCCATTTAGATCAAGCACATCAACTCTGGACCGACGATGCCCAACGACAAGGACATGCTGCACAGCCGCCACCACCTCCTCAGCCGCAACCCATGATATTGCAAAATCCTCTACCCAACCAAGGAGTAGTAAACACTCATCCAATGGATCCCCCACAAGGATCCGCTGCAACACAGGAACAAATTACCTATGCGGCAACCGATTACCAGCATATAGAGTCCAAAACTCACCATTTGGTAATTATGTCAACCTTCAAACCTGCTGAAATCAATACGACTCAGCCCCTGAGGCCACACCCACTGATCCACCTTCAAGTATGTTCCCAACTGATCAGCCACTTCGCATACCTAATATGCCCATGGACGGGGGTCCAAAAGCACCTCACTTCCCTTTACGACGAATCAACAACAACCCTAATGCTCATGTAGCTTCGAACTATAACATCGTAGAAGACCTAGCCCAATCCCCTACTGTTATGTCCGCTCTAGAAATCCTAAAAACTTGTCCTGCACAGAGAAAATTGTTATTATCCACCATTGGTGCCATAGACCCTAACGACTCCAATATTATGGCTTTCGACTTAGACCAAGCCGAACCTCATCTGCCTCCATCTCTAGCTTTTCAGGTTTCTGTGTCCATTCAAAACCTCGTCGTTCATCGATGCATAATCGATGAAGGTGCCTCCACCTGCGTTATGTCGACTTTCGTTTGGCAGAAACTTGGATCCCCAACGCTACAACCATCAACTACCGCATTGGGAGCTTACGATGGTCGTGCAACTCAACCTCAGGTTCTGTTAGTGAACGTACCCATATAGCTTGGGGGAAAACTAGTTCTGATAGATATAGAGGTCATCAATGCCCAACTTGATTACAATATCCCTCTGGGATGAAGCTACATGTATAAAATGAAACCTATCGCTTCTTCAGTTTTCCACCTCATGATGTTCCCCCACAAAGGACGCGTAATCAAAATCGACTAGATAACATACCATGATACCAATTCCCCCGCAGCGCCTGAAAACGTTCTTCCCATGATTGAACAACCCATTCAAAGTGCACCCACATCGTTCGTCTCCTCAGTCGGACCTGGGATATATTTGGATACTCCCATGACCACCACTTTCCCATCTATCCCACCCCCTCTCCGGATAACTAAAATATCTAATTTGTGCACCCTCTCGTACAACACATAGCAGCATACTCCACAACCTCAACCACTTCCACAACCACCCACAGTGTCTAGTCATATCAGAACAACATCGATTCACACTATCCCATTCTTATTTCCATTTTCAGGAGTTGTCAGCACGCCAGTAATGGCTACACTTAACCTCCCAGGTTTAACGTTAGGATTACCGATATGGTACCTACCCACCCCAACCCCTCCACCGACACCGACCATTATTTTACAACCGGTACAACCCATCAATATTTCAAACCATCCACCACTTGGCATACCGAACCCCCAAAACCATCCACCACTTGGTGTACCGAACCCCCAAAACAGACCACCTCCAATAGGGGCCACTACATCAACATCTAGTTATGTCCCCCCTCAATCCCGCCACAATGGGGGCAGAGGTCCACAAACCTACACCCCTGGACCCACAACTCACACCCCCCAGTGACCCCCAAATTAGCAAAGAATCCCCCAACAACCCGTGTTCTCCCTAAGTGCTCTTTGTGTGACGATATAGGCCATGCTACCCATTAATGTCCACAACTACCAGCACTTCAAGAACACATGAATATGTTATATGATGACACCAATGTTCCAGATGTCAAACTGGAACTACCCCCTCAACCTCGCGATAATTCATTGCGCAAAAACCACCCTTGTGTGATATGCAACATCTACGGCCATTATTCACATCACTGCTCCGATCTCCTAGATTATAGAGTATCACTATACGAATTGAATAATGCCAACCTAGAGATATCCCCCCCGCTCATTGAGGAAATATTCCCCCCAGAATCTTCTTGTTCAGAAGAAATCAATACCATTTATATGATTTCAACTACCTACAAGCCTGAACCAATTGATTTAATGATGCACTACTTCCACACCGATGAGGAAATCCTAGAAACACTCACTGCACTGGACTACCCTTGGGATGATATGCACCATCGATCATACTTCATCCATGAGGCATCTACAGCAAACCAACTATCTGTTGAATCCAAAGACTTCTTACCAACCAAGGTCGATTGGTTCAAAGATCCTATCAAAATCCGTAAAGAAGATCAATACAAGACCGCTTTTACTACCCCATGGGGCACCTTCACCTATTGCGTCATGCCTTTTGGTCTCAAGAATGTTGGAGCCACTTTGCAATGAGCCATGACTTATTTTTTTCACGACCTAAATAACATCATATTAGTTTATCAAGATGACCTCACGGCTCAATCTAAGAAACGATCTGACCATTTAGAAAATCTTCGACAAGTCTTCTTGCGTTGTCGAAAATACAAAATCCACTTGAACCCACTCAAGTGTGTCTTTTGCGTTCCAGCAGGCCGTCTATTGGGTTTCATCATTTGAGAAAAAGGGATCACCATCGACCTTCTAAAGGTCCAAGCCATTGCATACCTACCATCACCTCGTACATTAAGATAGCTACAAATCCTTCAAGGGAAGTCCAACTTCCTTCGTCACTTTGTCCTAGATTACACCACCACAGTACATGGTTTCCTCCATTTGCTACTCCTTCATACCCGTTTTGTATGGGACGACCACGCAGAAGGAGCTTTCACAGGCCTGAAGAAAGCACTTACAAGTGCCCCCTTGATTTCTCCTCCAGATTTCTCAAGAGACTTTACCCTTTACATTTCGGCATCAGATTAAGCCGTTTCCAGAGTACTTGTCCAAGAAGACTCTACTCATCAAAAGCATGTCATTTACTATGTGAGCCAAACCTTATTAGGCCCACCACTGCGCTACCCACATGAAGAGAAAATGGCCCTCGCCGTCGTCTTTTCAGTACAAAAGCTGCACCATCATATTCTCCTCAGCCATACTACAGTTGTGGAAAATTCCAACCCAATGGTCTATCTCTTGAATCGCCACCTTCTACAAGGCTTTGTTGCTAAATGGGTGATTATCTTACAAGAATATGAGCTGACTTTTAAAACCCTGAAGAGCACCAAAGCACTAGCACTCACTCAACTCATTACGGACCTACTATCTTTGTCGTCATCACCAGCTATCCATACTGATATCATTGACGAACATTTATTCATCATCTCATCTGACGACCCTTGGTACGATGACATTTTGGTATACCTCCGCACACAGAAGTTTCGACCCAATATCGACCATGACGGACACCATCGCATTCGTCACCATGCCCCTCGTTATATCCTCTATCGATGTGGTGTCGACACAATCCTACGACGATGCCTTTCCCAAGAAGAAGTAGAACAAGTCGTTAATGACTATCATAGTGGTGCCTGCAGCGGCCATTTCTCTGGAATGGCCACCACCCAAAAGGTAATTCACGCAGGTTATTTTTGGCCATCATTAATCACTGATTGTATCACAGCAGTCAAACATTTCCAAAACTTCCAGCTCTTTGCCCCCAAGGTAAGAACCCCCCCCTCCCCCGTTCATCCAGTCGTCACCATTGGACCATTTTGCAAATGGGCCATCGACTTCATGGATTGCAATCCTGCATCAGTCGGCAACCATAAACACATTATTGTGGTTGTCAATTACTTTACCAAATTGGAAGAAGCCATGCCTACTTACAATTTTGAAGCTGCAGCTGCAGCCCATTTTTTCCTCAACCATGTTATTGCTCACTTCGGAGTACCAAAGCAACTTGTCTCAGACCATGGCTCTCACTTGGAGGACTCCGTTTGGTGAGAATTGTCAACACTCCTTAAGTTTGAACATCATTTCTCCTTTTCCTACTAGCCACCAAGGGAATGGCCAAGTCGAAGCGGTTAACAAAATTTTGAAGACCATCCTCCAGTGCACTATCGAACGACACAAGTCCAATTGGCATCACATGCTTTTTTCGGCATTGTGGGCTTACCGCATATCCACTAAAACTGCCACCGGCTTTACCCCTTTCCATTTAGTTCACGGCGTGGAATCTGTCCTCCCCATTGAGTGTCAAATACCGACATTACAAATTTCCATAGAACTCCTCCCAGATACTTCACTAAATGAAGAACGCTTACTTCTTTTAGAGTAGGCTGACGAAGATCGCCACACAACTCTCTAAACAATCGAAGCGGCAAAGAACAGATCTAAACTCCATTACGATAAACATGTTCACCCATGAGCATTTAGTGAAGGAGACCTGGTACTCGTTTACGACCAAGCCCATGATAAAACAAGAAAAGGAAAATTTGAGTCCATGTGGCAAGGCCCATACATCATACACACTTGCCTTGGACATGGGGCATACATTTTGACCGATTCAGAAGGTAACCTCATGCACAACCCCCGTAATGGGTTGTACCTCAAATGATTCTATCCATAAAAATATCCTGGACACCACAGTCCATATTGTACATTTTTTTAATTTATTTTTTCGCTGTAAACTTTCAAAACCTTACATTTTCATTTTTTCCTGCATGAACATAGATGGATCCTGTTCCACTCTACCATATTGGCTTTGCCGACAGTGCAAGTTGTTGGTCTCCAAATCTCGCTTCAGCAGCTTGGGTAATTTATTCCCCTTCACATGAGTTGGTCCACCTAGACGTAGAGTGCATAGGTGCTGCCACAAACAACCAAGCTGAGTACGATGCCGTGACTGGTCTACTAGCCACTGCTCTCTAGATGGGCATAAGTCACCTTAGTATTTTTCTGGACTCCCATCTCCTTGTTTCCCAGCTCAACAACTAGTACCAGGTACGCAATCCTTGTCTATTTCAAAAATTCCTGCACACTAAACAAATGATTCGACACTTTGAATCCATTTCATTCACTCATGTCCCAAGAAATATAAATAGTGTAGCAGACCAAATGGCTAATGACATTCTAAATTGGCACGTCAACCAAAACATGTTGGACATCACAACATGCATCACATAGGCATCAAAAATGAAATAAACAAACTAAATAAATCATCATAACATTTCATCCATGTGCCTCCATGAGCATACAAAAACAATAGTATTGCATCCACATGCCTCCACAAGCAAACAAACAACATACAATTGCATCCACGTGCAACAAAAAATAAAATCAATGACAAAGATGTGCATCCATGTGCATACACGACTGTATAATCAAAAGGCATCAATAGGCATAAATACATATATCATCATATAGTCACAACGTCAAGAGTGCCCTCAGCACCCAAATATACAAAAAGTACACCAGCCGTACAAAATGTGTATCACAAAATACATCCCCATATGCTCATCAACATTTGGGGGAAGGTACAAGATAACCTAATCATCACAGTCACCAGGCTTCTCTGGCTCCTCCTCCTCTAGGTCCTCCGGATCATACAGATCTCGAGCCCTCCTCTCAGCTATCACTATAGCTACTCTCCGCAAGATCGATCTCCACTCACAAGGAGCATCGAAACAACGATTGAGAACATGTTGATCTAGATCCCTCCAACCATCATTTGGTACATCCACTAGCAGCGCCTCCAAGGTATCATGCACGTCCTCTAGGGCATCATCTCGATGACGCACAAATCCTTGTACACGAGGTGGGGGTGCCGCTACCGGTGGAGGTAGCACCACCATCACCCGTCCCCTACGGCCCATTAGATCCATTGAAGGCCTCGGACCAACATCTGCCATGACCCACACTGAAACAAGTCAGTATCATATAAACATCTCTAGCTATACTCATAACAAAACATCTAAACATGATATAATAGAGAAATAAAAACAAAGACGTACCATCTGACCCCCAAGCTTGTCCCTGAGCTGGAGGCATCTCAGGGTCTCCCCAGAAGTCCATACCCTGATATGGATAGTCGTCAATCACAACAGGCATCTGCTCCCATTGATCGTACATCTCTAATGGGAAGAACCACCGAATGCCACCACCACCCCGGGCATCATCTCCCCCCACCGCACCATCTGTGGCTCACTTCTCAGTCCCTCTCGAACCGGCACATGTGGCCGCAAGGTAGGTACCCACTCGAAGAAGAAACAATAGAGGAAAGAGGCATAACTAGACTCTCCTCCCTCCCGCCTAACCTTGTTCATCTCTCGTTGAACACAGGCCAGAAACATCTAGCCCCTAGCAAAATAAGTCCCCGCCAAGACATGGTGAACCATCATCATTTCCCCCCCAACAAATGATGGGGTGCTTGTGCACCAAGTACCCGCAAAACACAAGCCGCCATCACCTACATTTTCGGCTCTCGCAGATACGAGATACTCAGTGCGCTGTTCTGCGCACGGGCCCCTAGAATGCAAAATCTCTTAAGGAGATCCTCAATATCCATACCAGCCAGAATCCTGGGCTGGGTGTCCCCTATCTCTCTCAAGCGAGGCAAACCAATAAGGAAATATACATCAGTCAACGTGAGCTCCAGTCGCTCACCCTGGACAATAAAAACTACCTCCTCTAGGTCCCAAAAGTCAATCAACTTGTTCAGAAGCTCCCTAACTGAACGCATAAGAGGGATCTGAGCAAACTTTAGTGGTTTTCCCAAAGCCAAGGCCACCTGCACATGCGGGGTCTCCCAAATATTGTCCATTAGTCCCTCATCAATCTCCCTCTCCCTCCACGATACCTGTGGCCTCCTCAGCATCCTGCCAAAACAACACAAAAAAATTTAGAAAAATAAAACAATTTTTTTTCCTAACCAAGCGATCCCCATTGTGACTTTCATACCCCTAGCCACGATGCACATCACAGCTTTCATCCCTCACAGCTGCGATGCTCATCGCGGCTTTTAGCCCCCACAGCTGCGATGTGCATCGCGGCTGTAAGCGCCCACAACCGCGATGAACATCGCGGCTATAAGCATACACAGTCGCAATGAACATCGTGGCTGTAGGCACCCAGATTCGCAATGCACATTGCGGTTGTCCAGCCCATACTTGCGATGTGCATAGTGGAAAAAGGCCCTAAACCCACGATATTCCACGTTAGCAAGCCAAAGTGGAATATTCACAGCTATTGAGACCCTAACGCTCACCAAAAAGTAAATAAATGGAAAGACTAAGGCACATAGGCTTACCTGAAACTCGCGGAATGAAAAACTAATGGTCGAATCTCCCACAAATCAAGAAAATGCTCTTACCCAACTTAATTACTCTATGAAACTCAATGGTGAAAATGACACTTGTCACATTGGGTCCACTTGCTATTTATAGAAATTTGACCAATTTTCAATCAACTATTTCGGTATCATATGACATCCATTTTTCAAACTATTGGTACCGTTGGAATAAGCGCAGCGAGAAATTCATGATAGTTCACCCCTTTTTTTTATTCCACCATGTCCCATTTTAGGCATTTTTTACATGCCCTTCATTGCCTCTGTTTGCATGCCACATCGGTCGTTCTCCATTTTTTATGTTCTTTATATCGTTGGATTCAGTTTTCCATGCTCGTGATGATACTTGAGATCATTTCTCGCTCTCACCTCTAGATTTTTTTGGACATTTTTTCACATACTCGTCACCTAGGTTTGCGTGCCACATCGCCTGTTGCCCATTTTTACGATATTTATATCACCGGATTGAGTTTTTCGGGCTCATGACGATGCTCGAGATCATTTCTCACTCTCACCAATACCATTTTTGTTCAGTATAATTTTATCCCTTTTTTCGGGCCGAGCAATTCCTTTACAAAAAATGCACTTAGGGAGTTTATGTTAAGCTCTTTTCTGACTCCTAAAACAATAAAAAGATCACCGAGCAATCTTGCTTCCTTTCATGCTCACTAAAAGTATTTGAAAGGGAATCTACCTGGTATAATTTTACCCCTTTTCCAAACCTTGTACACTAATTACGAAAAAGGAATACTTTAGTCACATCGGCTAGAAGAGTTCTCCATTCGCATCATTTTATGTTTTTTCGAGCCTTGGAGACCTACATACAAAAAAGAACACCAATAGAGTCTACTTATCGCTTTCAGACTCTCTAAAATTGAAAGCAAACCATGAACAATTACTGTCTTGGTCTCGTACAAATCCACAGGACGGTACTCCTCCACCAATTCAGAGTCTTCTTATCGTTTTTAGACTCCTTCAAAATGAAAGCAGTCACGAGCATGAATTGTCCTGGGCTCGCATAAATCCACAGGACAGTACCATTTCAAAGCACACTTTTATCCCTTCTTGGAGCTCATTAAAACTACGAAGAAGGACCCAATGGTGCTTTTCGGCGCCACAACAGATCATGTCTACTCATATGGCAACTTCCCCATTTTGGTCGCCTTTGTTCAGAGTATTCTTCAATATGTCACCCTGAGAGTCCCCCAACAACATCCATCAACTTGTCCCCCCAGAGTCACTCCAATCTGCAATACATATCCCTGAGCCCTTAAGCTATGATCCTCACACCTAAAAGTCAGTTTCCTATGCTACTAGGTCAACCATGTCAACATGCTTTGAATAAAGGAATTTTGAGTCCACCCACTCTATGACCCCAGTTATTCCCCATCCCCATAGTATGTCAGTCCTACCATCAGTACTATCACATTTCAGTTGTACACCTCATGCTCCTATCAAGGAAACATCATTTCCTTGGTAGTTGATGGTCTCCCTCTGTCGACACCAACAAAATATTCCAGAGGATAGACCGAGAGGTCCCTGTGCCTTGGACTCATCACCATTAGTGATGATTTCCTATGGATCATTTTGAAAGGAGTCCTCAGTGCCTCTCCAAATGATTGTTTCTCACATGCTCGACTTCAACACCTTGATCGCATCATTGAGACTTATACAGGGTATCGTTCCTTTCAGTTATTTGTTGAAGACCCCGGATATCACCTGACTCTATGATATTTGAGAGTCTAATTGAGGAAACAACCAGTTACACATTCCTATGGATATCTGGGTTGCGCTCGGCAACAATTTTCAAATGTATCCCACTTTAATACTCCCTCGAGTATACAGTTACATGAATTCCTCATAATTTGGTTCACAGTCATTGAGTCCGTACAGATGTTGGACACCTTCAGCTCCAATAGTTCATCAACCTTTCTGAAACCTTATTGAGAATGGGTGTTGCTTTTTTCCAGTGTATCAGTTATTTAGATCAGTCATGGTATGACTATGAGTATGTCCCAACATTGTGCCCCCTCCGGACCATTATGATGTACCAACATATTTTTATGTATTATTCAGGTCCCCCTTGGGCCTAATTGTTATGTATATGTCTTGATACGAGCATGGGTATGCCCGCCTCATCCATTATCAGAGATTATTCCCCATTCATTTTGAGGCCATGCATTTTTTCAGTTTTTGCAGCTTCCAAGGGGCCGTTGTTCCAGTCTCCAATCGGTCTCTTCTCTTCTCCAAGCCCCAGGAAAAAGACAAAAGAACTATGATGTCTATCGGCCATACGATGAGCTCCTGTCCTCACACATCAGGGAGCAATCTGTTAACACCCAAAAAGTGTGCACTAGCTCATTCCCTATTCACATGACTCATTTGTCCACTTTTTCCACCACTTGAGCCTCTAAAACCCTCAAAAGGTCACCAAAAAGACCATAATACACCTTTTCCCCCTCAAAATATGTATTTTTCCTCAAAAAACCCTAAAAAATGGTCCAAAATTCCCCCAAAATATTAAAAGGGAATAAAAATATAAAAAATATTCAAAAAATGAAAAAGAGGGAAAAAGAGACTTAAACTATGTTGGTTAATACCATTGGTTTCCTTAAAACCATAATGGTATTCCCCATCACCCAAAAACTATAAAAAGGTGATAGGGGATCCTCACTATTCATCCACATTTCATCCTATCCTTATGCTACCAAATTCTCTTTGAGAGCCCTTGCCTCCCATTTCGAGTTTGAACATCCCCATTGAAGCATTGGAGAAGAAGAGACCATTGGACATTGGAGCATCTCAACCTTGGAGATGCTCAAAACTCACCATCCTCACCATTTGAGGTAATAGAAAAGATGAAATTTTTTAATTTCTTGTTTTTCTCATAGATCTTATTGCTTATGTTGTTAAATCTAGTTTTTTATTTCTTTGCACATGTTAATGTTAGATCAGATTACATCAGTTTTTACATATTTTTATTGAGACTCTTGCTACTAGTTAGCAGGTGCATCCTTGCACATGCTTGGTTGAAAAACCAAGCAACAGTTTGATAACATGGTTAAATAAAAAACAAGAAGGGAACTAAGATATGATTGTAGAAATATATACTTGGTTGTACAAGATCAGGTATATATTCATAGTCGGTTGAAATAGATGATTGGCCCTACTCTAACTAGATTTTTTCCAACAACTGCATGTGGGTCTACTACAAGCAATACATGGCCTCATTCATCAACCTAGTCCATTGATTCATAATCATCCCATTCACCACTGCTAAAGGGAGCACAAAAGAAAGCAAGTTTCTACGTCCATATTTCAAATAAAGAGTTGTTTGAGCTTCAAAAAGAATGAAATCCATGTGTTCCTTGTATTTTGATACAACAATATGAACGTGATAAATATATATGAACCACTTTCCAAAAATTTCATACAACATGTCTTGTCCCTATCAATGTCTGTCCATTGCTCATTGCTTTGATTTGACATTGTTGCAGATCACCATTGGACTATGGATTCTACATCTCCAATATCAGGGTTCAACGCAAACCTCATCTCATCCATTCCTAGGAAATTTTTTATGCATGCACCAACCCCATCATGCTCTCCTTTCCCATGCCATGTCTCAAAATAGTTCCAAATATGTGGCACATTCTATGCCTTGTGCAAAGTACTCAACCATTAGAATACATGAACATTTTTTAATTTTCCCACACAACCATCCAACCATAACCAATGTTGATCCAGATGTATATCTTCTCCTTTAGCTAATCATAGAAACTTTGAAATCAATGTTGCACATAATGTGTGTCATGGCACATGTCATCACTAATGTAGAAGTTTGTCTCCTTCAATATTATCCTCTTGTCATTGTCCCTCTCTGGTCCATGCATATATGTGATATGTAACCGTATGTTAACTTGGTCTAAATGGTAATATTAACTTTGAATCTCATTCTTCAGTTGAAGGGTAGTTCTCAGCAAAGTCCACAATCGACAATATGGTGCTAACGGGAAAGGTGTCCCTGCATTTTCTATACCGGTCATCTTGCCATCGTGCTACTTGCACATGTTTTTTTTTTTCCCACGACAAAAGCATACTATTGATATTCAAAAAAACTGAATCAAATAGTACATGATATGTCAACTACAAAACTATGGTCCAAAACCAGAAATACAAAATACTCAAATAGTCCTCCCAAATACATAGAAAATATACTAACAGTATCATCCAAGAGACAAAATACTAGAGCAGAATAAGCTCTAATCTAGAAAATACAGAGAACCCAACTCTATCATCAAGTTCTCACAGTGTTCTTCCCAAAATAGATAGCCCTCTGCATCCTCCAGTGCCAACTTTGACAAGTGATCAACCTGTGTGTTAAATTTTCTATAGATATGTGTCTGTAATACCCCATTTTGACCCTTAGGATATATTAGCTTTTAATGTAAATATTCTATACATGTGATGTATGTTTTCCTAGTGTGGAGCTCAAGGCCAAGGCCCTGCTAGTGGAAGCTCTAATTTTATTTAAAAGGCAAGTACTAGACATTATGTTACCGATGTGCTATTTAGCCATGGAACATTGTAAAAATGATGTAAATAAACATCATGCAATAAAATACCAAAAATGGCTATGGAGGCAATGAATGAGAAGGGGCCATGTGTAACCACTAGGGAGTGGTGAGGGGGTTGTGGGATTGAACCATAGGTTGCCAAATGTCATCTTGAGAACCCATTTGACTTAACTTGCTGGCATTTAATTCTATTGTAAAGAAGTGGTTGAAGAAAACAGTCCATGGCTTAAATGGAGCATGGGTAGCCCAGAAATTTGTATGGCAGAGTATGGGCTCTGTTTTCTTGTACCACAAATCACTCTACCTCATGGGATTTGCTTCTTCCTCATCCCCATTCCATTGTGGAAGTTACCATCATCAATTTTCATCCAAAAATGAATTCCCAGCAGTGAGAGAAACCAGAATCGCAACTGTGAAAGAACCCACGTTTTGAAGAGCCATAAACGCCCAAATTTGGTAATGGACAGTGAAATCCAATGGGGGATCCATAGGTATGAACCTTGGGGAAAATTTGGGAGCATTAGTTACCGTGAAATCCATTGGAAAACCCAGTTTTTATAGCCCAGAAACCCAGTGACAGGATTGAGTTATTTGTTTCCAGAATGGTGAGAAATCTAAGTGTGGATGTTTGAACATAGGATGGGATTGTTTGAATTTAGCTTGAGATGTCTGTAGCTCTGTGGTTGAGCTCACTAGCTTAGCATCCTCATCATTTCCTTATTGCATGCTTGATAAACGTAGTTATGTGTTGGGTTAGCATGATTGTTCGAGTGAATCCATGGATGTGAGTGAGCCTGTCTAGTTCCTCCTTAGTAGATACATAGCCCAGCTTGGGGGTGGTCTCTCAGCTAAAAGAATATAGGCTGGACAGAGATCTATGTTTGGGTGGAACGTTTCTCTCACGTAGACAGTTGTTTGGACGTTTTCATTTCAAGATAAGTATTCTCTATGGATCAATTTATTTGCATTATGTGTTCAACAATGTGTTAATCCTGAATATTAACTGTTCATACTAAATGAGATGAAATGAATATCTTAATATGGTTGATATGAAGCTTGTGCATAGCCTAAGAATGGGATTGATTCGTTATCTATTGATTCACCATCTGCTTGAGTTAAATATGTTGATGCATTACTGTTTGTGTGTATGCAAATTTGATTAATTCCGTTGTGTTTTTATTGAGTATGAATTGCACATAGAAGATTTTAATTGTTATGAATTTCTTAGTAATGAATGGGGTTGAGATTTCCAATAAGCCTGGTAGATTGTTCATGTTTTCTTCCTTGCATTGGAAAGATGGAAGGGGATGCTACAGAGTGGTATTAGAGCCCAGCTTGCAGCACTGGGGCTGCTTGGGCAAGACTCTGAGTTTACAGGCATGTAACAAGAAGTTTTAACACAGTATTGGGAACTTTGGGGTGGCATTTTGATTGGGAAAAATTATAGTGTCAGATTTCTCAGATGTGGATGAAGATCCTACATGTGCATATATCTCTCCAAGATCTTTCCAACGGTTCCATACTTACCTCATTTGGCCAAGGGACAAAGGAGTTATGAACCTCGGAAGTTACAGGAAACGCAGGTGTTTTTGCAGTTTCGGGTTGTCGGGTTTCGAGTTTCGGGAACACGAATTTTCAAAAAATTGCGTTTGGATTTACGAAATCCCGAACCCGCAGTTTTTGACTTTCGGGTTTCAGCTTTCAGGAACGTGAATTTTCAAAAAATTGCGTTTGGATTTCCGAAATCCCGAATCCGCAATTTTCGGCTTTCGGGATGTCGGGTTTCGGGTTGCGGGAATGCAAAGTTTTGAAGTTGCGCGTTCCGGTTTCTGCAATCCCGAACCCGCAATTTCAGGTTTCGAGTTACGAGATGTCTACATCCCCGTGACCGCAACTTGACCGCCCCCCCCCCCCCGAACCTGCAGTTTCAGGCGTCGGGTTTCGGCTTTCGGGTTCAAAAAAAAAAGTATAGAGCCCGAAACATGGTTTTTGGATTGTAGGAGTATGAAAGGTCGGCATTTGATGATTTTAGGGGCATTCTGAGGCCATTGACGGAGGCCATGAATGAAGCAGTGAAGATCCCGAGCTCATTATGCTCCAATTTGGCATAAAATTGGAATTATTGGCTTTTACAAATCGGTGTCCCGACGCTTGATAGAAAGTCGGATTGGGTCGAAACTGATATGGGGAAGTCATGGAATAGGCACGGTGTTAAGTTTGGAGTTTTGGAGCCAAACTCTAAAGGATGTGGAGTTGGGGTGTGCAAGAAGGCCAAAAAGCACTATTCTGGGCCACGTTTTGGGGATTTTGAAAAGCTTGCAGTGGTTGAAAGTGACCCTATAATTCGGAATCATGAAAATTACTGAACTCAACATTTCATATTCTCAGTAAACCAGACATATTCCGTTAGACAAAGATTTCCCATAAATGCACCATTTGGGAAATAGCCATTTCTGGCCCAAAATTTGGAATTTTGAAAAAATATGAAAAGTGAAAAGTAGTCAAACCCAGAATTTTATAGAAGATGAATGGAGCATAGGAACAGAGATCTGTGAGTTTCTGAGTGTTCCTTTCTATATGGACTAACTTCTCCCAATAGAAACGTTTTTGTGATTCTTCATAGATTTTCTTCCACAAGTGCCTGAAGTTGGCATTCTGGACCAAAATATAACTGTGTAAAAATGTGCAGAATTTTGGTCAAAGTTGTCATTTTTGAAGTAATACAATTTCCACACCCGATGTCGGAATGGAGCAAGTGGATAGGCATGGGAAATCATATCCAACAAGGAACAGTGGTGCATAATCAGAATTTTAAGGAGGTTATCATACACCATAGATAATTGGAGCAGAAAAGTGCCAGTCGTTGTTTGGCAAAATTGTTGTCAATATGGGCAAATTCGAGAATTGCATGCCTGGAAGTAGCATGCCATGAAATCGAACCAGCTATGATGTGGAAGAGGAATTTCATGCAAAGATGAGGGATTGGAAAGGGAGAATTCCTTAACCCCTGTCTTGCTAACTGCATGTATATTTTATAAGCTTTATGTGCATAAAATTATGGCATGAGAATGCTGAAAATGCAAGAGATTAGATGAGTGGCATGAATATGCATTGACTGGCATATTAATAAACATTGCACAGTGCATGAGTATATGTTTTTCATGCATATGACATTACATATTGGTAAAAGTAATGAGATTTTACATATGCAGTGAACCACTAATGGTAAATATTGTGGTTAATAATCACTATTGATGATTGGTTTTGGTTGTAGGACAAAAGACAACAGAAGCATAGCTAAATATGTTGAGGATGTCGTTGCATGAAGCCAACAACCTTATGAAGAAAAGGTTAGGGCAGCAAATCCACGATCAAGAGGTTGGTGGGAGAATGCTGCAATCTGCTGCAAGAAACCAACAAATCAGGTAACATCAAAGGTGTAAATGGGAGCCATGCATGTAATGGTTTACTTATGATGATTACATAAGTGTTGAAGGGGATTGGGTAAGAATCCATTGAAACATATTCGGTAATCATAAAATGGTATGCATTTAGAGTTGAAATGCATTCATGTATACGCCATACTGCCATAGTGTGGTGGAGCATGAAGTGGTGAAGGAAAGAGGCCTCATACCATGTGGTTGTTTGGAAATTTAGATGCATTCATATGAAATTATATCATGCCATTTGAGTATGTCAATTGTGAGTTTAAAAACCAAAGCAAGTGAGGACCGGTGGTCCTGATTATGGTAATGCATGTTATATGAGATAGCCATGATTAAGTCATAATATGCTCGAATGCATAGTACTCATAAAACAATGCAAGGTGGCATCGAGTGGATGTGCATTAAGAGATTTTATAAATCTTGTAGTTAAGCATTGAGTGAATGCATATGAAAAACTTGAGTAAATGTTGTGAATATGCATGCATGAGGGTAACTACACCTGAGGAGATGTATTGTGTGCATGCATGATTGTGATATATGTATATGTCTCATTACAATTGAGCAATAGATAAAATGATGAATTAATGATAATTCTGAGATCATTTCATGAGCTGCTATGAATGCAGGGGAAGAATTGCATGAAGGTAGTCATGATTGACAGGCTTCTAGAGTGCTCTGTTGGAAGGATAAAGTTGTATAAATGATATGGCTATGAATTAATGAGCATTTAAAAGCTTTAAGTTAATTGCATAAATTATGTGACTGTACCTTGCAATTTTAGTATGATAATGATTTACGTGAAGTAAAATAGTTTGTTATATTGATATGTTAACAACTGGAAGTGTTTGAATTATGGAATGTTATAATTCTGGAAATGCTTCAGTGATTGTTGCAGCAATGAAATATTATATGCATGGAGACTTACAAAGTGTTTGGCTGATTGAAGTTTCAAATTTCAGGTAGATTGTTCTAGGCATGGCAATGTGGGTAAGTCCATGATGAAGGCTGGAGTCTACCATGTGCAAAAGCCAAAGGTTATGAGAAGATTCTCATGGGTGTGAAATTTAACTTATGCATGAAACAAATATGAAAATATTCTCATTTAAGTTTATGAGAATAATATTATGGTTGCAAACCTAATTTCTGTAGGGAACAGATTTGGAAATTCGATTTAGAGCTTATGAGAAGGAATATCATGGTTGAGAAATCTAAGCTATGTTAGAAAGAAGAATTGTAAATCTTAGATTTGTAAATTTTCAGATTTGAAATTTTGTTAATAATTGCTAATGACTGTTTGGCTTATGTAAAATTGTGTCAGGAGGACATGTTGTAGGTGGATGTCCATGTATGGTAGAAACATAAATCCATAATGGACAAAATGGTGTCACTTATCAGAGCCAATCAATATGAGGATAGCCTCATGGCTAAGAAAATCAATTTCTGTAGTAGACAGAGTTGCAAATTCATATTGAATTTAATTATTAGTACCATTGATTGGTTATGGAACAATCACATTTGAATTTTATTGTTAAATGTTGCTGACTGTTTGGTTGTTTGAGGAATGTGTCAGGAAGACACATCGCGGGAAGACCATGTGTGATGGCCTGTAGAAGCCAAACTTCATGGGAAGGGATTCCATGATTTGGAAATGGGTTTCAGGTGAAACACCATTAGACATTATTAATGTCTCATCTGCACTGCATGATTGGTGAACAATATGAGTGAGATGGTAAATATTATGTCAGTAAGACATATGAGGGTTATGTAACATCAAAAGGAGTTGGGATGGAAAACCGAGGGACTGACAACTCAGAGAAGGAGCCCCCATTCCTCATTAATCAAGAAGTACTACATCTGCAAATGGATAAGTGTTCTGTAAACCTTGACTGCTATATATATATGTGTGTGTGTGTGTGTGTGTGTGTGGAAGTCTAATTGTTAGAATTACTATGTAGAGCATATTCCATTTGTTTATAATATTCAGACTGGTTGAAGTATGATTAGGACCTTTATAGTTCACATCAGTAAGGAGTGCACACCTTTCTGGTCATGAGTTATGTTAGGGATGCCAATATTGATTACGCCCTAAGGGAATAGACACATTCCTGGTGTTTCAATGTTGGATAGTGAATGTTATGAAATATGTTTATAGTTTTGGAGCAGCAATACTGATGAGCTTGCTTATCCATTTTGTGTTGACAGCTTATACATATGAAATTTGGTGCTGCACATTAAAGGAAAAAAGTGAAGAAAAGGGTACTCAAGAGGACTGTATGAGCAGTGGTAACATTTTTGTAGTGTGAGTGGGTATCATGGGGACATGATAACCTGCAGTTAAGAAAGTCACCTAAAGAGTTCCTAAATGAAACCGCCGGTTTACACAAGAGAAGGAGTGCCACCCTTGTGTGGATGAAGAATTGTTATGCGCATTGAGGGATTGTGATACATGTGAAAGGATGAGGCAAGACTAAGGAAGAGTAGTAGAGCCTTGACCTATAATGGTTGGTGGTGCAGTTACCTTCCATTGGCCGATGACCCAGACGGATGTGCTGGCTCGGTAATGGAGAGGGCCAACCAGGTATGGGACTGGTTGGGCACCACCAAATGCTTGGTAAATCTAGTCGGCGTGAAGGTGTACTGGTTGGGCATTAATTATTCGATGTTTTAGAGCATCCTACATGTTGGCCAAACATCCTAGTCCCCAGGAGGATCCCAAGGCTTATAAAGTAAAAGCAGGACCCTGTGAACCAAAGAGGAAATGCACAATATAGATAAGTATTCAATTTCATTTATTTCTTGTTTGGAATAATGAAGATTTCAAGTATAAGTCTTGTAACAGTTAAGTTGATGCACTATTGTTTCTTTGTTGGAAACCTTGGTCATACAGGAAGCAAGGACCCTGAACGAACTATAAATTTCTTGGTAAATCAAGAGAGTGACTCATTGGGCATTGATTTTGTGGAGTAGCCTGCGTGCTGGTCAAACATACAAGACTATTTGATGTTGTGGATCAGCCTGTGTGCTGGCCAAACATACAAGACTATTTGATGTTGTGGAGCAGCCTGCGTGCTGCCGAAACATACAAGACTATTTGATGTTGTGGATCAACCTGTGTGCTGGCCAAACATACAAGACTATTTGATGTTGTGGAGCAGCCTGCATGCTGGCCAAACATACAAGACTATTTGATGTTGTGGAGTAGCCTGCATGCTAGCCAAACATACAAGATTATTTGATGCTGAGGGGAAGCCTGCGCGCTGGCCAAACATCCAAGTCCATAGGCGATTTCAAGGCTTGTAAAGCAAAGAAGGACCCTATGGAATAAAGTGAAGACATCCAATGCAGATAAGTATTTGGTTATCTTGTAATTTCTTGCTTATGAATATACATGTGTATATGATTTGGTTATGATTTCCTATCAAAATAAACTAAACATGTGAATTAATTCCCTAGCCCCCTACATTACCCACTACATTAACCCCCCAATGTTACCCCATTGCCCCTCACACATTGTTTTATCTAAAAAAAATTAAAACCCAACTTAAAAAAAATTAAACAATTAAAATAAAAGCCTAAACTTAAAAAATAAAAAATAAAACCTAAACTTTACAAAAAAAAATAACAAAAAACAAACTAGACTTTACAAAAAAACAAATTAAAAATTAAAAAAAAAAAACTTTACAAAAAAAAAAATCAAAATCAAAATCAAACAAAACCAAACTTAAAAAAAAAAATTAAAATTAAACAAAACTAAACTTAAAAAACAAAGTTCCACCTCCCCCCAGCCCGCTCCATCCTCCCTTCCCCCGCCACTCCCCTCCCCTCTCCTCTGTTGCCCTTCCCCTCCCTCCTTTCTTTCCCTCCACCTCCTTTCTTTCCCTCCACCTCCTCCTCCCTTTCTCTTCCCCTTCCACCCACCCCCTCCACCCCCTCCACCCTTCCCCCTCCTCCTTCCCCTTCCTCTTCCCCTTCTCTCGCCTCCTCCCTTCCCCTTCCCCCGGCCCACTCCCTCCTCCCCAATCTCTCCCCTCCCCTCTCCTGTGCTATCCTGGGCGCAAAAAAGACCACTCAAAGAGGCGGGCGGATGTTGGCTCCGCCCCCTTGGGAACCCAAAGGGTCACCCCATAGGAGCAGCTCGATGTCGGGCATCGAGCTGCTGTTGTGGGGAGGCCCTTTGGGCACCCAAGTGGGCAGAGCTAGCATCCACCGCCCACTTTCCTATAAGACGGCCCTTTGGGTGCCCAAGTGGGCGGAGCCAGCATCCGCCGCCCAAAAGCGGCATCGAGCTGCTCCTGTGGGGCAGCCCTTTGGGTGCCCAAGTGGGCAGAGCTAGCATCCACCCGCCCAACAATGGTGGCCTTTTTTGTTTAATTTATAAATATATTTTTTTTGTAAAGTTTATTTTTTAAATTTTAAATTTATTTATTTATTTTTTGTAAAGTCTAGGTTTTTTTGTTAATTTTTTTTTGTAAAGTTTAGGCTTTATTTTTATGTTTTTTAAGTTTAGGTTTTTATTTTAATTGTTTAATTTTTTTAAGTTGGGTTTTAATTTTTTTTTAGTTAAAACAATGTGTGAGGGGTAATGGGGTAACATTGGGGGGTTAAGGTAGTGGGTAGGGCATTAGGAAATGTAATTTTCGGGGGGGTTAAGGTAGGGGGTAATGTAGGGGGCTAGGGCATTAGGAAATGTACTTTGTTTTTTTAAATGTTTATTAATGGTTGGTTGGGGGGGTTAGGGTAGGATATGTAATTATTTTTTTAAATGTAAATTTTTAAAAAAATTATTAATAGTTTGTTAGGGGGTTAGGGTAGAAGGGACGCATTATAATTATTTTTTTAACTTTTGTAATAGTTTGTGGGGGGGGTAGGGATAGGGTTAGGGTAGAAGGGGGCAATGTAATTTTTTTAAATTTATTTTTTTAAAATTTTAATAATAATTGGTTAGGTGGTTAAATATTATGAAAAATAATGTGAAATAGTATCATTTTTATACAAAATGACTAAAAATCTGTTAAAAATGGGTTTAAATGTCTTCTTTTTCTTGATTTGTTTACTATTTTTTCCGTAAAAATATATTATTTATGATTAAATTTTAAAGATAAATTTTGAAAATGTATGTGTTTTTCATTATAGCTAGCTTCTAAATGTATGTTTTTTTGTTAAATTTCTAAAAAACACACTTGAAAATAGAAATTAAAAATACTTTACAATAAATATGTGTCAAAGGCCCAAAAAAATGCCTCAAAATGAAAATGTGTGATACTGGTATCAAACCTTTTTGAAACGGAGGTAAAAATAGCTACTAAAATTAGGAGAGAGAAAAACGAGAACTGTGTTGAGTTCTCGTTTCATAGTATAAGTGGTTTGCATTGGATGAATACAACGTCTCTTAATCATGTAGCAATAGGAAGCCTTTGCAGTGATACTCCCCGTAGCTTCATTTCCTTCCCATATCACCTTATCGTCCCCACAACTCAAACGAATACCAACTCCATTCAATGCAAGAATATAACTGTCCCATTCAGCACAGAATTGTTGTGGAATTTTTAACTCTTCAGCAGATATCCAATATCTATACGGTTTCCTGATAACAAGAGAATCTAAAGTGTAATAACCTGCATTTCTGATAAAATATAATAAACCCTAATACAAAGTATAGCCAACATCCATGCCCATAATAGGGTCAACTCCTATAGCAACCTTCAGACCATTCCCAACTTTCCACTTCATTTCAACAACCAACCAGCAATAAAATTTTAGGAAACCGTTCCAAATGGGAGACACGCCTTTAGTCACCTTGTTAGGCCTTCTCATCCATTCAGTAATTTCAGTTTTCACATATTTATGATGAATCACATTGGACCAAAATGTGTCCCCAAATAATGCCTTCCATAAAATCTTCAAACGAAGTGCAACACTGAACACTGATAAGTCTTTTAATCCCCAACCTCCTGCAGATTCCGACATGGAGATTTTATCCTAGCTGGCCAAAGAAAAATATGATTTCTTCAGTCCATTGGTCCATAAAAAATTAAATATGAGTGATCTAAGTTTGTTTATCACTGAACAAGGCACAAGAAGTAGATATAACCAATAAACCGGAGTCCCCATCAAAACAGATTTTATAAGAGTGAGCTTCCCCCCAAAGGATAATAGACAAAAATTCCAATGAGAAATCCGATTCTCAAACTTTTTAATCAACCACTGCCAGTCCTTGATATGATAGTCATTCGGCTTAAGCCGAAAACCAAGGTAAGTAAAACCTTCACTCACCTTATTGCACATGTAGGGCATAAGCAATTTTATATCCTGCATGCGATTTGCATCAACATTGTTCTCATAAAGACAGGTTTTTTTCAGGATAATCTTCATGCCCGAAGCCTTACACAATAGGTCCAGTATACTTTGATAAGCCCTCCATTCCTCCAATGTATCATTACCAGCTAATAATACATCATCAACAAACATAGCGTGTGAGATAAATAAATCCTTAGATATTTTCAAGCCTTTTATCTTACCTTCTCTCTTTTCCAACTTAATTATCTTGCTTAATCCATCAATGATTAACAAAAATAACAATGGTGACATCGAACAACCCTATCTGAGACCTCTTGAGCAACTAAAAAAAGTATTAGGTGCACCATTAACCAGGACAGCAATACTCATGGAGTTCACACATGACATGATCCACTGTATATCAAGAGCAGGGACACCAATCTGGATTAAAATTATCCGAATAAAATCCCAACTAACACGGTCATAGTCCTTCTCTAAATCAATTTTGAGGAGAATAGCTTTGAGCTTCTTACATTTGATGGAATGAAGAAGTTCCTCGGTGATTCCCATAGCATCATGAATCTGTCGATCTTCTAAAAAATTGAATTGCTCAGGTGTAATGAGCTTAGAAAAAATAGGCTTAAGACGAACAACTATAATTTTTGATACAATCTTATAAATTAGATTGCACAGTGTTGTGGGTCGAAAATCACCAAAAGTCTCTAGATCATTAACTTTTGGAATAAGTGTGATAAAAGTAGCATTCAACACACCTGAAACATACCCCTGCAACCTAGTATACTCCACCATCTGCAGAATATCAGCTCCTATAATATCAAAGAAGTACAAAAATAACTCCACTGTCCAGCCATCAGGGCCTGCGCTCTTCTCCTTGGCAAATAGTTTAAGATGTTTTTCAACTTCCTCCAAAGTTATCTCCTAACATAACTCCTCTGCCTCCTTATCATAAAATTTTTTGGGAAAATTCTTGCCACTTGAAGCTGTGACAATAAGTCACAGTTCTTATCATCAGAATATATAGACTGAAAATGTTTCTTAGCCAGAGACTGTAACTTCAAACCTCCTGTCACTTCAACCCCATCCTCATCCTTCATTTTCCAAATCGTATAATTGTTCCTCCTAGCTGAGGAAAAAGAATGGAAAATGTTTGTATTGTTATCACCAAAGTTCACCCAAAGAGCACAGTTTTTCAGCCACCACTCTTTTTCCTCTTTCAAGTATAAACAGTCTCTTTCCGATTCCAGTTTCTTCACTAGATCAAAGTTTTGACTATCTAATGGAGCTTCCAAAAGAGCTGAGTATAACAAATGAAGCTAGGCTTCAACTCTCAATAAAAGCTGTTTATCCAATTTTTTCCTATTGTGGATCCACATAGTAACTTTTTCCTTAAGCATCCTCAACTTCCAACATAACCGATCCACAGGATTAAGATCCTCATCATCGTCTAATTGAGACCAGACAGCTTTGACAAAATTGACAAAATGCATATTTGAAAGCCAGGAACAGTCGAATTTAAAAGGATAGTTATGCTGCATTTTAAAGTAATCCAACTATATATAGATTTTCTAGTGGTCATATGTCTTCACCTTACCAACCCAGGAACGATGCCGAGAACAAGAATCCAGCAGTGAACCTTTAACCAAAAACTTATCTAAACATTTCATAATACAGTCATGTCCTCCATGACCATTGGTCCAGGTAGGAGCCATCTTACCTGTATAAACATCAATGAGGTCGTTATCAGATAAAAAACCAGAAAATAAATCTGCCAAGGCATCCTCCTTAGCCGACGACCCCCAAATTTCCTGAGATAATCGAGTAAAATTTAAATCTCCAGCAATAATGATATTCTCCCTGCTCAATAAGCTAGGAGAATGAAGACCATACCAGAAGGGTTCCTGATTCTTATAGGGGGCATAGCAGTTTAAGACCGACAAAGAAAGATTATCCACCTTACGATGGCCTTCCATCAAAATACCCCATACAGTTTTGTAAACTAAAAAGGAATAATAGCGTGGATCCCATGCAACCAGAAGCCTCCCCGAGAACCCAATAGAGCTTGTAGGAAAAAATTTCCAACCCCCCAGAATACCAATAAGTCTAGAAATCGCCACCGTGTCTTCACACATGGTTTCCTGAAGAAGCAAAATAGCCGAGTGAGTAGTAACAATAAGATCTGAGAGGGCCCTAACTTGCACAGCCCGTCCCACACCCCGAATGTTCAGAGAGCATAATGACATTAAGGAACACAGTCGACGGCGAATATCTCTCTAAGACCCCCAACAACGGCAGAAGATACCACCCCTTCCCCATTCGAATTCAATCAATCTGAGAGAGGGACAAACACTGAACCAATATCACCAAGCAAATCATCCACCACTCTGCCCTTCTTCAAAGTTTTCCTAATAGAAACATTTTGGAACTTTGCAGAATTTATAAATTGTATATTAGGGTTTGAGGTATGCTTTTTAGAGAAAACAGGAAGGGAGGTCTTAAGGTCTACTCCAGCAGATACCCCATACCCAGCTTCTCCCAAAAGTGATGCATCAGGTTTAGAGAAAAGACCCTTTTCCAAAACCCCCAAATTCAACAATTCCCCCCCATCATCAACCACTTCAGAATGAGAAATATTATGACCTAAATTAGGAATGGAATTTATATCCCTCGCCAAGGAAAATCCCTCACCAAACAGGTCACGATAAACCTTCGACTTGTCTAATAGAACTTCCTCTCTAATCCCTTCTAGTAAGACATTAGGCTTGTCAACGTTCCCCCATTGCGCTTGTTTGTTTAAGCTAGCATTAGTGTCAAATATCACATCTATCACCACATCAGATATACCATGAAGAGTAGAGGGAAAAGGAATAGTTTGCTTACCAGGAGTTCCATGCATTGGCGAAGTGTCCAATGGCTCATCAATTAAGGGAGAATAAAAAACCGGCGATGTAGACTGCTTTTGATCCAGAGATCCCAAGGAGAGGAGAGCCGGACATCGAGCCTTAATATGGCCAGTCTTTTGACAGAGGAAGCATCGGAATGGAACCCTAAAATAATCTAATATTTTCCGTCCGACCTTCAAACCCCACACCAATTCAACTTCGGTTGGAAAACCCTTATGCATCTCAAATTCCACCATAACCTTTGCAGACCTCTAGTCATACCCAAAAAGTGAGCAATTATCCAGTCTCACAAATCTACCCACCGTATTGGAGATACCAATCAATATGTTCTTTGTCCAAAGTTCAATCGGCAAGCTAGGTATCAGAAGCCAAAGATGGTGAATACTGAGTTTCTCCCTAAGGGGATAAAAATCCAAGTGCCATCGTTTGAGACACAGAGAGCCATCTTTGAAGCACCAAAATCGTTTAAGAATGGAGCCACCATGTTCAACTCTAGAGAAAATAAGCACTATCCAACCATTAATCAACTGAAGCACCCATGGTAAATCCCCCACAATGGACATCCAATGCTTACAGACCTATTCCACAAGCTCGCTCTGATCCCCATTAGTGAACTCCATCCTGACAACAAGGGCTCGAGACGATAACATTTCAATGTGGTCCAGGTTCGTTTCCAAAGGAATTGTAAAATCCAGGCCCTCTCGCACCTTGAGGGATTTTGCATTCCTACGTTTCCTAGCCTTTACGCACTTATTCCTACCAGGCCAACCCAATGCCTGAGCAGGCTCCAAACTCACAGCAAGAGCATCTCTAGAGAAAGCCGAAACAGAACCCCCATCGATAGGGCCGGAATGTTTAAGGGGAAAATGATTATGTTTCAAAACTAGTGAAGATACAAACCCTTGGGTACCGGGGAAGTGACCCATAGTACCCACAATAACCGGCACTTGTCCAAGAAGCAGTGTCGTGTCCTAAATGTGACCCCCAACGGTAAGGCGTAAAAAAGGAAAGGACAACCAGCCAAATACAGCAAATACAGAAACCGATCCAAGCCAGAATAGAAAACGACTTCTAAATATAGAATAACCAGCAGTGAAAAAAAAGGTCTCTAAGTCTGCAGAGAGACCCACTAAAAAAATAGTAGATCCACAGTACTCCAATAAACAATAGAGCAAAAACCTATCAAAATAGTAGATTTTCCAAAAACAGTAGCAGGTCCTCCATAATCCCCCGAAAAACCACACTAATCCAAAAGTAGAGAGAAATACCTAGAACCCACAAAATAAAGCTGAAAAATAATGATCAGAAGTGACAAAATCGAGAGCAACCAATGTACACTAGAAATTCCCACGTTTTTTATACTTGGTTGGTACTAGGATGGTTCGAGAGAACCATCTTGACTCCAAGTCGTGGCTTCTCAAAGAAATGTCCAATATTCCATAATCTCCAGACCAATTCTTCAATAAGTCACGAAAGGATACCGCCAAACCCTATCCAGAGCACCATCTCCATGAGCAATCAAAATTGTAAACACCAAAAAAGGGACCTCCAACTCTCAATCCAGGGTGTCCACTTGCACATGCTGAACATACTACTTTGTTTTTTGTAAACAAATTTCATGAAATCACATATCCATACTCAGTGCCACAAAAACAAGGGAATTAGTACAATGTTACCTTTAAAACATATATATGTAGAAATTGATTGTACAATTCAAAAGTAGGGAATATTACGTATGACTTCATCAATGCAATATTTTTCTGCTTTCCTTCACACTGTCTACTTGATATGTTACATATTTGAATGTCTGCATGTCTACTGTAATCCTCCCAAATTATTAATCCTTTCTTTAATTAATGAAACAACTCAATAACACAAATCCACTACACGTGGAACATGTCCCATATCGACATGGTTTTTCATAATATTTTTGTCCTTTCGGACTTGGACACATGATGGTATAGATAAATTATCTTGATACATTCGGTGGTAGTATGGACAAGAACTCCTACATAGTGTTAGTATGAAAATCACAAATGATATGTTTATATGTGTCATAATAATATTCAAATTTGACCTAGTATCTACAACAATAGGTATTGTGGTCAATGCATATTCTAATGTACTAGGATTTCCATTTCTCAAAATACCTTTGGACCAAGATCAATTGAGGGTGGTCATTCTTGAATCTCTCAGAGTTATGTTTGTCTCAATTCAAGTAAGTGCTTGACTTGGGGTTCACATTCATTAGTACATTTTTTACACTTTATCAAATCTCTTTGATTGGATGAAGGTGTAGTATTTTAATGCCAAAACTGTTGAACTAGTTCTTTAACTTCATCAATTAGCTTCCTGAACGAGGTAGCCTATTAACGAAATCCCAACAATCTTTTTGATACAGGGCATCAATTTTTTCCAAAATAGCATAATACTTTTGAAGAGTCTTTTTATCTACTTTAAATATTTGAGATGTGTGTGTGAGATGACGCCTTGTGGATTTGTTTACAATTGATTTGGATAATACACGACGAGCCATAGTAAGATACTTTGTATGGGACATCTTCCCAATAAAATTAAATGCAACGTGAATATTTCTAACAACATGACTTCTATCCTCTAAACTTCTAACTATCTTTATTCCTAAAATTATCCTAACAATAGCTAAACAATGTGATTTTAGCAAAGCCAAGAATAATTGAAATTTGTATGCTTCACTCTTAGCTTCAAAAAACTCTTTGATGGTTTTGTTACATTTCCAATCAATAATTCATTTAGGTAACTTACCTTTAAATCCCGCTAGGTAATATTCATCCCCGTGAATGCCTCTAGCAGTTCCTCCTTTTGCATTAGACACTTGACTTAAGGGAGGTGGATAATAAGTATGAGTCCCATCACAAGTTTTTTGTGCCGCTTCGTTCACACATTGGTCCATAATTAGAGTCTATTTGACATGGGTTTGGTCTTCTTGAGTAGATTACAAATTAACAACTCCTTGCACATCCAATTCTGCATACTAAGCATCTTCCAATATTTGAATCTCTTGAAGCACTTCATCATTGCTTGCTCATGGGTTATTGGTTGAAGGATGACTTGATGATGGAATTTCAGTTGGATTTATTGGATACAACTGCTTCACTTTCGGTGCTCAACTAGATTTCATTATTTCATGCACTATGCTAGGATTTGAGGCTACCACTGTTGAATGCCTATGTTTTTCCATTCCCAACCTAGCCTTTTCTCTTTGATCGTGGAACTTTTCAAGGGGAAAATCCTTCTTTCTAGACTTTTTGGATCTAGTATGTTTCTTTCCCATCTAAAAAATGTTCTTTAACAAGACAATATTATTGCCCCTACAAAAAGAAATAACAACTAAGAGGTTATTTTCAATGTATGAAGTGATGGTCATTCCATTACATAATGATAATATAGTCTAAACAATCTAATAATGTACAAACCACATAATATATAACATACTTATCTGAATGTTAAATGGCCCTCTTTAGATAGTGAAATGAATAATCTCTTTATTGTGTAAATTGTATGTCCCTCGTTGAAGTTTCTAGTTAATCTCACTTGATATCATATGACTAAAGAATATGAGAAATTATGGATCCACCTTAGTTGGTTTTAGGAGAGATACATGCAAGTAATGGAAAACAAATTTGAGGCAAGTGAAGACACTTCTAAATTATGGATTGTGCTTAATGTGGATGCTCCTAACCCCTTTGGAGAAATTCAAATAAATAATGGAATGCAATCATTACTAGTGGTTTGGTGCCATCAATAACTTGTTGTGTTATATGGGTGACTACAAACTCGAGGAAGAGGAAATACCTTTCCTTGGGAAAAAATGACATAATTAGTACCAAAGAAGTGGGTGCTTTCTTAGAATTAGAAATATTGTAATGTACCCACTTTCAACAATGCATTCTTAGGGAAATGCGGTATAAAAAATTTCCTTTAATTATATCTAAAAACACCAAATATATTAGTCCCATTGATTACATAGTATTATATTCGAAGCGACATTTTCATTCATACATATAATAAACACGAACATTAGCTCTCAAAATCTTTTGACATGTATTTGTTTAAGAACTATAACCAAAAAAGACTATATACATTTAATCTTGATAATCTACTCAAATTATCATTCAAACCTTTAACCTCCATCTTATTATATTTATCCATTTGTATACATTCTTGTCTACTATTTTGTTAGCCATTCAAACTTATTGCTTCATATTTGCTAGACATAATCTCATGCACCAAGATTATGTATTTAAATTGTCCTCAACTATTTAAACTTAAGAAGTATCATAACCTCACTATGTTAATAATCCTTTATATTAAAAAATACTCATTTATGCAAAACATTCACGCTTAGGTATTTGAGTAAAAGTTTAAATGTATCATCTCATTAAGGTCTCGTTTACCAAGACTAGATGTTCACTTTGTATGCTACAGTCACTTGAAAGTAATTGATACATTGAAGGAATATAATTTATTAGTTTCCTTAGTACCGAAGACTCCAAACTAAACATTTTACTTTAACCACTTCGACCTATTATCATTAAGTATATTTTTTACCAAGCTTATGTACTACCTATTATCATTGACTATATTTTTTACCAAGCTTATGTACTATGTAAAATTCATCTCCTTAAAAATACTCTTGAATTTATCATATCTATCTTCATTGTGAATTAATAACCACATAATGTAATTCTATGCTTTAAAGGTTATTAAATTTTATTTCCTTTAATCAAAACTTTATCATTTAAAAAAAATTAATTGTATTATAATTAAATATACGCATTCACACTTCTAGATATATCATTCTATGATAAATTATAATAAACTATATTAAGGGCATTAATACTTTCACCATAGTGACGCTTTGGTAATAGCCTTTTGAGCAAAAATATTAATATCATACTTTCATTAAAAAGAGGACTATCTTAAATATTAATGAATGAATAACATATATACTCTTGAACAGACTTCATTTCATTGCTCGTCATATGGAAAATAAATATTTATAGAGCATAGCAATATTAACATTAGTTATGAGAGGAACATATAAAAGTTTGTAACATAAGATTTTCAATAAAATACGAATGTAATTTTATAGATCTTAATATCTTTTAACAATAATGATAGGTTACAATAATGATTCATATTTATTTAAATGTTCACAACTGAAAATTTGACTACAACATTTTACTTAACTTTTTGGTTATTTGATTACAACATTTTACTTAACTTTTTGGTTATCTTTTTGGTTATCTGTACAAGTTATATTCTTTCCATTTAGAAACCATCTAAAGCTAGGTATAGTAGCATAATTCGGTGGTATTGGTACTTCGTGTATTGAAATTTGGAATAAATTCGAATTCGTGGAATATTGAGTGTAGGTGTAATATGGATACGGATTATTAGTGGAGAATTAAATTTTGAAAACCAATTTAGAGAAAGAAAAGAAAAACATTAATTATTTAAACACTATAAAACAAAAATATCATTCAATTGCATGCTTACTTATTAAAATAACTATAAATAAGTAGTTTCCCTCTCTCGCATTTCCATATCTGAGGTTGTTAAGATTTTATATTTTTGTTTTTTAAATATATGTTAAATTTTATATAAATGTCTATGTATATTTATGGTATATTTGTGAATATTTAAAAATATTATATATAAGCAACCAACTTCTGTATTTTATTTGTACTAGATATTTTCATTACGTATTTTTTCCGTAAATCTATTAGAGAACAAAAAGTCCTAAGAATTTAACCAAATACTATACTCGCACTAGTTTGAAAATTTGAGTCATTAAATACTATACATAATATCTTTAAAAGAAAATGCGTATACATAATATCTTTAAAAGAAAATGCGTATGTCTCCATAGAGGAACCGAACCACTGATTAAACACAGTATTATTTTTATAATAGGAATAGCCTTGGCTCTCCACCCAGAGATCAAGCCAACATTAATATATTTATTTATAGAAAGAAGAGCGTTCGCTCGACTGAGATACCCCACATTCTCAGTTTAATAAACAATCAAAATATATATATATATATATATATAACAGGAAAGTGATGCAATGCAATCTCCAGGCTGCGTCCCACAAACAGAAAGAAGAGCCATTCTCAGTTTAATAAACAGTGTGTATATATATAACACTTCCATATATATATAGATAACAGGAAAGTGATGCAATGCAATCTCCAGGCTGCGTCCCACAAACAGAAAGAAGAGCCATTCTCAGTTTAATAAACACATGGAAGAGCTGCACTCGTCCCCACACTCCACATCATTATATATGTAACTATTCCTTACAGATAAGGAAAACAGAAGGATGTGTTGAAACCATTCCCGCGGTGAATATATATATAAGTATAGGTGCAAATAAACACGAGGCAGTGCCTTTCCTTCAATCCCCGGCAATAGGTATATATATATACAACTATGTCATGCAACACCTAAGAGGATGCACCTCTTAGGTGTAAATACATGTAATACTGACTGCGTATAAATAGAGCATCCCACACTATTATTATTTGAATGTGGAAGTATAAATCATAATAAAAAGATGGAGACACACTCGAATCAACTCTTACCAAGATATCGTTACACAATTCGCTAAAGTATTTCCTCATTCATGAATTATTCTTTGCATCCTTCTTCAAGAAGGATTGTAATATCTTAATTTTGGACTTGTAAACCTTTTATTATTTTGATAAGTATTATTTCATTTTATTTAATTTTGATGACAATGTGGACAACACATTAAAAGAGATGGGGTCACAGCTCCTATGGATCTAGAGGATAAACATAAATTAAATAAATAATAAGAAAGTATTGAGACACCTGTAAAAACTCTAAAGAAGAGTTTTTGAATAAAAAAATTAAATAAATAGAAAGAAACTGAAAACAAGACAGCAAGAGGGGGGGGGATTACTCCTATATATAAGTGTATAACATCCTGAAAAGAGAAGAGAGTAGAGGAGAGAAAAGAGAGAACAAAAGAAAAGAAAGAACTAAAAAAAAAGAAAAGAACTGAATGAAATAAAGAACTGAAAGGAAGAAAAGAAGGAAGAGCAAGAAAGGTTAAGTCTCGAGCAAAGAGTTGAACCAGAAGTGGAACAACTGCAGCTGGGTGTGGAATAGAACACAAGCACTGTTCTAGCAGGAGCACTACCAATTTATTGCAAGAGCACTGCAAAACCCTGAAAGGCTATGAGAGGTTGATTCTTGGATTCAGAGGCTTAAAAGTCCTTGGAGCACTCATAGAAACTCAGGAGCACTATGTGAGTGTTGGGTTGCCTTCTACAATCAGATTTAATGATTGAATGGGAACTAATGGGATAAAAGTTTAAAAAGATACTCAAGACCTTGTGGAATTGTGTACTCAACTCGGGGGAGACAAGGAGAGACTTGTTGGTGTATGGCTGGGTGGTTTGTGCTTGTCCCATTTATTATCAGATACATCAGATAAGTATTGTTTCAGTTATGTTTAATTGATTATTATTATCATCAATTACCGTGTATTGGTTATTTTACCTACTGTTGAGCATTTAGTATGAATTAACTATAATGGTTGTTTTATTTAATTCACTGTTCTGTTAGCCGTGTCTAGTGATTCTGGATTTAGTTACTACATGCATTATGAAACATGGTAAATGTGCATCTTATTTGAACATGCATATTGAATGATTTCATTGTGAAATGAGTAGTTATACTCTTCGATATATGTATATATATTTATAGATACACACAACATGCATGCAATTATGGATTCATATAAGCTTCGGTGTTTATTCCTATGTCTGATCATATTGAAAGAAATAATAATTTCTACTGCATGCATGTGAATGCATTAACATGCAAGAACATTAAACAAACAGGTTTATTAAACCCCAATTCCTGAGGCCGATCCACATACCAATCCATTATTATACATAAGAATCGAAACATAGCTATAAAAACATTTATATACTATTAAAAATTGAAATGCTAGATCAACTAAGAATTTCGTGGATCTCTACATGTATTGTTTTTGGGCTCCTATAGTCTTTACTGTGCATATGATACGCTTACAGAGCCCATATGCTTTGTATTGATTCTCATAGTCAAGTGTTAAACAAATGCGATGCATGGATTTTCCTTGTACCATTCAAACCCATGTTATATAGAGTAATACATAATTTCAACAGAGCATTGGCATTTACAAAAAAAAGCAAATTACTTGCATAGCATTAAAATCATTAAACAGATTCGATGCCCTAACCAGGGATCGAGCCTTGGTTTACAGTCACCACGAGCTTTTCGATTTAATTATAAACTAATGAGAAATGTATTAGGGCGATATGGAATCCATATGGGCTACCAATTCAAAACCAAAATATTTCTTTACAAGCACTGTGGAAATCGGGCCTCGTCCATTTAAACACAGAGGGGATTAAACCCTTAAAAGATAAGCAATTACAGACAGTAGCATTAAGATCCAAACAGATTCATCTTGTTAAGAAAACGTAGACAGAGTCCAGCGAGTGATGAAAACCCTTCTTGGTAAACAAAACATTACACAGCATGCATGTAACTCCATTATCCATGGAGGAGATTTTGCCCATTAAAAACCCTGTTCATATTTCACTGAAAAAGCTTGACAAAACCTTTGGAGTGCAAGGGTCAAGTACTAGTTTAAATTAATAACACAAACATGCAAGGGTTTACAAGGCTCCCCCAGCTAAAGAAATTTCAGAGTCATGCTACCTGACTCCTGCATTGCGAGCGATGTGGTCTACCTTTGTTACACGTTTGGGGAAGGGAGGTTTACCCTCATCGCTCACTTCTCAACCCCTTGACCTCATGGAAACCTTGGGCATGGAATGACCGTGACCTGTAACACGGACATGAACACGACATTAATACATTTTGTAAAGAATTGAAACTAATGCAATTTTATTACTGTGGTAAATATTTTGTCGTAACTTCTTACCTTTCCCGTAATGACCGTGGTTTCCACAGTGGTAGGATGGTGCCTCTCCTAGCATGGGACCCTCATCACTTTGCTGAGAGCTTGGCCTCTGGGCATGCTTCGAAACACCTTATGCTGAGGGTTTTCCTCGAGGAGGCTAAAACCCTGCGCAGCACCTCCAGGAAGAACAGAACAAACCCCAAACTCTTCCAATGTTTACAACTGGTTCGAAAGACCATGGGAAAAGGTAAAACCCCGAGCTCTTCCCAAAAGAGCAATGGTACATTCATTAAAGCCCCAACTACACCCTCCATAGCATTTGAATGGCTAGCAACTAGCTTGGTTGGTAGCCACATTAATCACACCACCACGTTGGATACCCCAATGTTCTAATCCATGGTTGGATTGGTTAATACATATCATGGGTATAATTTTTACACAAGCTTATAGTTGCTAGGAGCACTTGCATTATAGGTAATTGCGTTAGCACTAGGCTAAGTACGATCCTTCATGACACATTAAAAATGGTAACCATAACCTATAAGCAAAACATTGGTCAACCATTAATACATATAATATTACATGATATTTGTCATGTCCCCACTGACCTCCATGGCCACGGGAGGCCCTGATACATTTTGTTTTTCCTCCAAATCCGATTGAATACACACGCAATCGAAATAGCTCGAATCCGCAATTGCGAACCCGCAATCTGCAATCCGCAATTGCGGTTGTGGAAGTGCTAAAATTCATAACCATAAAACTTACCTCTCTCCAATCCACAATCCGCAACGATGGACCCACAATCCACAATCCACAATGTTGGATCTGCAATCCACAATCCACAATTGCGGATGCGGGAGTGCCAAACTTCATAACCGGAAAGCTTACCTTTCCACAATCCGCAATCCGCAATGGTGGACCCACAATCCGCAATGGCAGACCCGCAATCCGCAATCCGCAACATCGGATCCGCAATTGCGGATGCGGAAAGGTCAAATCTCAACTTCTGGCAATGGTCACTTCCGCAATCCGCAATCCATAATTGCGGATGTGGGCATGCGGAACCATACCCTCTATCATGGTAACTTCCACACAACTTCTGAGGGGAATAACTTCTCCATCCTTAGTCCAAATGAGACAAGGTCGGTACCGTTGGAAATCTCTTGGAGAGCTATATCCAATGGTGAAATCCCTGCCCCATCTGAGCACTCCTACCATGTCAAATTTTCCATTGAAGTTATGTCCATAACTCTGCCAAAAAGGACTTCAACCTTCTTCCTGACATGATCTTCCATTCAACCTGACCTACAGAGGGGTTCTAAAATACCTCGAGGGCATTCCCCTCCT
Organism: Larix kaempferi; assembly: GCA_027924585.1. Classification (NCBI taxonomy): domain Eukaryota; kingdom Viridiplantae; phylum Streptophyta; class Pinopsida; order Pinales; family Pinaceae; genus Larix; species Larix kaempferi. The sequence goes on along the minus strand of BSBM01001409.1, from coordinate 12,177,990 downwards.
TTCCAAGGATCATATGTAAGCATACAAATCATTTCCAAGTTAATCATACACATCATAACATGTAAAGTGCATTAAATTAGATCTAACAATTACATCTATCATATGCAAGACTTATCATGCATTAAACTCATGCAATATCATGATATACATATACAATAATCTCAGCCTTCTACTTAGGTCTGCACATGACTCCTAGTCAATGAAATTCATATAAACATGCATTCTACATTTCCACAATTGAATATAAGCAACCATTTCATAACAATGAATCATCATATTTAACATAACAAGAATACTTATCTTTCAATTTTGAAGCAACTAGCTAAGTGAGAGCAACGTTCCACCAAACCTTAGATCTCTATCCATCCTGTACTCTTTCAGCTGAGAGATCACCCCCGAGATGGGTTGTGTATCCAGTAAGGAGGGCTAACAGGTTCTCTCACAGTCAAGGCTCCATCCCAATGCTAATCCAATCCGTAGTTGGTTTTATCAAGCATTCCAGGGAGCCTACCCATGCTAATCCAACCGACAGTAGGTTTATCAAGCATTCAGAGACACAATGGTCATGCTAATCCAACTTCCAGTTTGGTTTATCAAGCATACCAACACCAGGGTCATGCCAATCCAGAATACAGTTGGGTTTATCAAGCATACTAGACAATCTGATCAAGTTAATCCAACCTGTAGTGGGTTTATCAGACATACCAAGCAATACAATCAAGCCAAGCCAACACACAGTTGGGTTTATCAAACATATCAGGCAAGCCGATCATGTTAAGCCAACCGGCAATGGGTTTATCAGGTGAACAGGGACAGAAAGGGATGCGTTTCTAAGCTAGTGAGCTCAACCACAGAGCTGCAGGAATCTCAACACTCAGCCGACCTCGAACCCACATTACCTACCACATCCAACACAAGGAAGACCCTCTTCTCTGTTGCACAGTTCTTCAAAGCCTCTTCCCTTCCAATGCTATTCCAAGATGGGCATAGAAAGGTTGAGTCGCTAGTTCTATGAGACTTCATCCTTCACTGCGTTTATCAAGCAACCCAACCTTCTTCCACAGTTCAATGGCGGACTCCTTCCTGGCTTACGGACGAGCTCTGTTCTGCAATCTGCCTTTTGTGATCCAAGTTCAGGTTCTCATGGTTTCTCTACCCTGTTCAAGCTTGTAGTTTCCTCACGGGTTCTTACCACTTCGTCTAAGTAGTTTTCTGTACAATGAAGTGTGGTCTAACCCAAAACAAATACAATAAAACAATTGTTAATTTAATGAACTGTAAAATTAATGTTACATATATGTCAAATTAATGTGTTAAAATTCGATTTTATTGAAAAGATACCATTTTATCATGTAGATATTAAGGAGTGCTCAACTATTTAAGATTGTAAAAATTTGGATGGGCAATATTTGTTTTTTGCATTTTTTTTTGGGGGGGGGGTTAGTTAATTTATACTTGTCAATTGAAGTACAATTATTTAAATTGCCCTTCATCTTTGAAGGACTCCAAGATCAAATGCCCTTCCAATAAAAATTAAGACTCACCCTTCAAATTTCATCACCGAGTCCAATTTATGCAAATATTTTTGAAGTGGGGGAAGGTTTGGCATTAAATGGTGTAAATGTTGGGTAATAAATGGTGTAAACATTATGCAGGGGTGCATGCACGTGTTTTAGTGCGTGTGCGCTAGTGACGTGTACGCGCTACAAGCACGTGTGTGCGCATTTAAACACGTGTGCGCATGTCTGCTGCTAGTTTTAAAAAAAACAAAGTTCTTTGTTCCCGAGAATTCTACCAAAAAACATGGGATTTCCTTCTTTCGTGAGTTTCAAGCTCTTACATGTTGCTTATTGGCTCACACTCATTGATATTTTAGACACTCATTGATATATTGGACACAAAATCACTTTTGGAATCTAACAAACATATTCAGTGGTCTTGGAATCTAGTGGATACATTCAAGCTACCACTTTCCATTGAAAGTGGAGATCATTTCTATCGGTATGGTGAATTGTAAATAATTCTTTTCATTCACAAGATTGGAGATTCTCCCATGCCTTTTTGTTTTTATCATATGCCTACAACAATATCCATGCATAGACAACAATGAATTTGACAAGAAGAATTCCCGAGTTCACATCTAAAAAAACTCATATGAACACTAGACAAGATGAAGTATGCAATGTAAACCAATAATTATTACCATGAATATATTTTGATTTCACACAAGGATGGTATGGATGATGTTTTCTCTTGAGTCTCTTTAATTTGAATAAAATCCTAAGAAGCAATCATGAGAGAGGGTCCATATTGATTAGTTCATGAAATTTTGTCCATGCTCTCATCTTTATGCTATGTTTATTTGATGTAGAAAAAATATTAAAATATTCCCAAGGCATCTCTAGCATAAACTCTTTTTCATTTGAAAAAAATACAAATAAATGGTTTAATAAACCTCCATCTTTTACACATTGTACACCATAGCAAAACCTATAGCATAAACTATCAAACTATTCCTGCCCCACACATTCCCATCTATGATGAGGTTCTCTCTTGAGCCTCTTCAATTTGAATAAAATCCTAAGAAGCAATCATGGGGGAGGGTCCATATTGATTGTTTCATGTAATTTTTTCCATGATTTCATCTTCAAGCTATGTTTATTTGATGTAGAAAACTATCAAACTATTCCCAAGGCATCTCTAGCATAAACTCTTTTTCATTTGAAAAAAATACAAATAAATGGTTTAATAAACCTCCATCTTTTACACATTGTACACCATAGAAAAACCTATCGCATAAACTATCAAACTATTCCTCCCCCACACATTCCCATCTATGATGAGGTTCTCTCTTGAGCCTCTTCAATTCGAATAAAATCCTAAGAAGTAATCATGGGAGAGGGTCCATATCATATTAGTTCATGAAATTTTGTCCGTGCTCTCATCTTCATGCCATGTTTATCATAATGTTTCATTAATATCGTGCCTTTGAGCTTGACTACTTGCCTCTACCTCATTGAATTCTCCTTCCTTGGGGGAATTCCCAACCTCCTCATTGTGTAATTAGTAAACTTATTCTCTTTACCTTATTTGATGTAGAAAAACTATCAAACTATTCCCAAGGCATCTCTAGCCATCTCTGTTGTAGGGTGTTACTACCATAATTTTTATGAATTCATGGCTAGGCAAGACACTAGTTTCTCCACTCTACACTTGACCAACCATCATCTATATTGATTGGAATTGTAAGGGATAATGATGTTTATTCGAACACAAATAAACCAACATAGTCTGTAGTTGTATGTGTTAATTTGTAAAGTGGTAAGTTATGTTGGAATGTGTCAATTTCATTGTATAATGGAACTAATATCTTATTTGTTGTTTCTTTTGCAGGGGTAGGCCTGATAGTTTTGTTAAAGAGACTTTTGGAGATGGGAAAATCATGCAACAGAAGAAAAAAATATAGAAGGAATCTACCCATTGAAAAGGTCAATGACTTAAGAGAAAATGCGGCCCGGGTTGGAAATGGAAAGAGTGAGACATGGTCCTGTCATTGCCCCAGATCTTGCCACTGATCCTAACACAGTTGTTGACATGACAACCTCTGGTTTAGAACCATAGATAAAGAGGTCGCGTCCAACAAACCCAACTCAAATTCCAACATCAACACAATCTCCAGCCAACAACCCATCAACGAGTCATGTTGAAGTTCCTCACGACACAGGAATATTGGGAGATGATGCATGTGTAGAGATGGACATACAAGCAATGCTTAATTTGGAATCTCCCCAAGAAGACTGTTATCACATATATAGTAGTCGGGCTACCATACATTTTTTGTCAGATTCCAGTACACTATTCAACCAGTTCCCTTACATTGAGATGCTGAGATGAGCATCTATATTGGATCACTATCAGATTTTGGACAGTAGTTGTATTCCCCATTGCCATGAATGAGTCTCAGGACACTCAGAGAGATGACCGATGTAGCCATTATACCATTTGTACAGAGCAGTCAGTAGTGCCTAGAGTTACAGTGGCAGTTTCAGAGGACAGATGACGGTTCAGATGATGAGCATTCAGGTATATGACTCAGCAGGTATATCATAGTGTTGTGGTTATATTGCTTTTATATTTATTCTTATAGCATGTCTTAGCACTTAGTGTCATGATCTGGCGATCACATAGATATGTGGACCTGGTTGATCTTATTATATATACTATATTGTCCCTACTCAGACTTAGAAGTTCACTATTCATACTCATTGGTTTTAACCTCCTTAGGGAGAATAGAGGTGATCATTCCACCATACCTTGGCTTGCTAGTGTTGGCTCCATTATTCATTGTCTTCATCCATCCAATGCCTACCTGTTAGTTTATCACCCTGACTTACTACTTGACTAGTGACATGGAGGACCTTTTCCCCACTGTAGCCTCTGTATTGGATGAGCTTCCCTGTTTATTGTGTCTCGGCTCTGAGTTGGTGACAAAACTTACCTATGGTGAGTTGGAGTTCCTTGTGAATTCCCTCTAGTCACTAAAGTTGTGTTGGCTAAACCTGAAACTTTTAATACTGCCATGAATACAAAATCTGAAAAAATGAAATGTTATATCTTGTATGAAAAGCCCGTTCATGCAATGTGTTTTTCAACACACATGAATGAAAGGCATGCCAAATGAAAATGGCCATGAAAATAAAATGTTATATTTTTTGGAAAAGTAAATACCTAGGTAAACAATCTATCTATGACACACCTAGAAGTGCTAAGGTAAACAAGTGTCTTAAAAACACACCTACAACAAAAAGCCTAAATAAATGTAAATCTATGCAATGTGTTTATAAACACACATAGATCAAAGGTTATGGAAACTTCAGGCCCAAAAAGCAATGGAACTTAAATGCTATATCTAAATAATTGCTGGCCTCATTTGTATTATGGATTGTGCACATCTGTTAAAGGTGAATAAACCCTCTTTGAACAACTCATCCATTTGTGAGACACCACCATTCCCTGTGTTGTTGCTCATTCAGTATATACTATGGTGTGTATTATCTTTCCTTGTTCTAAAGTGTCACAATGTTAAGTTAGCCAAGTCATCCCTTAGCCTAGCCAGTTATTTTAGCCTTCACCTTTCACTAGCAAATTGATCACAGCTATGAAGTGTGTATGGTCCTGAAAGTCTAGTATGAGTAATAATGATAATTAATGACATTATATATTTGGATCTAGATCATCAGTAATGATTAATTTATGTTATAAATGTTATTTGAATAAGTTCTAGGGCATGCATAAACCTTTGACACTTTACAGCAGCTTCTGATGATGGTCTGAGTTATATTTGGTCATGTTGACTTGTTTAAACCTAGTTTGACCAAGGTCAAGCATAGGACATGAGATGGTTGGACCTTGTGATGATATGGATAGATGATATATGGTCCATGTACATGTACATGATTATTCTATACATCATATACAGGTTTATGATGATGATTCATGGTTTACAGCATTATTTGATCATTTACAGATCATTATTATTTAACCTGTTCTGGTATATTGGATATATTATATGATCATGAAGAGACTCATATGGTGTATGAGTACACATATTGGATGAATTTGGAACTTCTAAGTCCAATGAGATAATCTGTTTTCAGTTCCGGGCACTTACAGTGATGATTGAGCCTCAGTAGGCTAACCCAGTGCAGTTTTGGTCTGTCGGAGACCCTGTCAGAGCAGAGAGGATTTTTATTTGGTTGACCTAGGGCGCTGTGCTTGGAGGGGGTGGTCCAGCCACTTGTTTTTACCATATTACCCCCCTCCCGGATACACTGGCGCCCTCACCTTGACACTGTAGGCACTTCATTTGGCAGTTTGGGGCCGTTTCATGCTTCTCGAGGCATTTCAAGATTGGTAGAAATGGCTATTGAGGAATTCGATTTGGGCTACTGAGGCAATTTATTGGCATGGGATTATCAGTGATGATGGGTTGATGTCTTCCACACCTCCTCTAGTAGTTTCAGCTTCATCGGGGTTCGCATCCATCACTTATGGCACTTTCTGATGATTTCTGAGGCCTCTTAAGGCCCACGATTTGTCCATAGAGGCACGATTTGGTATATTGATGACTATTTTATTATTATTGTGCTATGGGGATGGACCAAGGGTGGATAAAATTACCCCTTGGACCCACCATGAGCTTCTTATTATATTTTGTCATCATGATTTGGTGGGATTCCCCTCTCCTAGGGCAATTTTGTCGACTTATGGTTATATTTTATTAGTGATCCATGTATCTTATTGTTGAGCTCATCTCAACCATTGATTAGACATTTTTATATTTTAATCTTAGCCACTCATTTAAAAAGTGGTTAGGTTTTTGGTGCCTCTCCTATCTATTTAAAGGAGGGAGCCTCTCATTGTAAAGGGGTCTTTGGCTCTTGGATTCTTGATATAGAAAAAATCTCTTGTGGAAATTCTTGTGGTCTCCTTTGCATCTGGTGTTCTTAGATGGTGATTGCAAAGTCTATTGCATCCTAGCATTTGGGAATTTGTGGTAAGATCTATCTTTTTTGGAAATGTTTGTCTTGTCTACAGGAGGGCAACTTCAACTAGGGCGATTTTGCAAGGCTTCTTCAAATCGATCTCTTTGGCATTCGCTTGTATCAGGGGGTTATCATTAGTATCATTGTGATTTATGATATCTTTCTATTACTTCTCTTGTGGCATTAGTATTATTTCTTGATTGCATCAAATCAGATATTGTTGATGTTTGTTGTGCAGGAGAGAGGGGACATTGGCTTCTTGGACTAAATCGACTTCTTAGAAAACTACCTCAAAGCTTCTCAAATTGATCGGGTTTGCATAGATCATCATCATCAAGGCATCTACAAGGTTACCCAGGTAAGATCCACAGGTTTGTTTCTCTTATCTTGATTCCAATCCATTGGCACAAACACATAATTGATAAAACACTAATTAATGAAAACCCTCATTGTTACATTTTCTCAGGTCTACTAAGATCTAGTGGTTCCTTGGGTAAGATATTTAAAACCCACCTCTATAGTATCCACGACATCCCGGATCTATAGTTTGGTGAGGATTGGCCTCCATTTGACCCTCTTCCCAAGCCAACTTAGCTTCTCCAAGCAAGGGCGCACTTCTTGGTTTAGGTGAGTTGACCTAGATCTAGTACATGGGTAGTTGAGATTTCACTTGATTCATGATCTACACATCCTAAAACCTACCCCTAGACTGTTACTTTGGCAATTTCTACCGTGTGGGCCCTATTCCACATTTTAAGGGATTTAATCCCCATTTTGGACCACTTGGTATCTTTAAACTCAGATCTAGTAAGATCTAACCATTGGATTTCCTTGAATTTCTAGATCCACATTATCAATTGCTTAAACTACTTGGATCTAAAATTTGGATGTCATTGGACTTGTCTTGATCCCATTTACCCCACATTTTACCCTCCTTGGGAAAAGTCGCACTTCCTTGGGAGATTGAGTTGGTCCACTTCTAGGACATGGGTACATGAGATTTTGGTGGATTTGGAACAAACATAATTCAAAACCTAGGTCTAGTAGGTCTCTTTGTAAAATCTTGCCTTGGGGATAGCATTCCTTGTTTTAAGGGATTGTGGTCCACTTAGGTCAAACCTTGAATTATTAGATATGGACTTATTCATCCATCAAACCATTAATAGCCAACTTGTCTTATGCCATAGGAGTCATCAACCATAAGTTAATCTCTTCTTGACTCCATTTATCCCAATTCCCAAGGCACTGATCTCTTTTCAAGTTAATTCGACTTTCCTAGATTGTTGGATTAACTTGTGGTTTGATCCTTGTTTGGTGGACTAAACCCTTTGATGTTATCATATCTAATGATCAAGCTTGTCACTTGTACTATTTAGCCCCAATTCAACCCCTAAACTACCCTGCATTGGACACAGTTCCCAAGGTAGTGGATTTTCTCACATTGAGCTAGTACTTTAATCCTGAACCTCATTTCAAATACTATAAGTCACTCTTATACTCAACAATGAACCAAAACTATACTCATTGAACCCCTTACTTATCTTGTGACTTCATCCTTAGGTCTAGGATAAACCAAACACCTTACAATACTTCACTCATACTTAACTTTGATTTGGTGTTTTGGTTTGATCTCTCCTGTCAGGAGTAGATCTGGGTCTCCCCCTTTGTTGTCTGGGCTAGATAGCATAAAGTGAAGGTTTCCTCGACTGGCATGACAACCATCTATTGGAGTTCGAGGTGATCGTGGTTGCACCTTTTGAGTTTACCTTCCCTATTGCCATCCATTAATGGATACATCCATAGGGGTAACTACAGTTTAGGTGATAACAAAGACCACAACCATGTCAAGCACACTCCCATTATGGCCCAATGTGTGAATGAAGCACCACAACAAACAAGCTCTGGTATTCATTTCTCATGTCCACCTTCCCTACCTTGTATGTCTAGTAAAAGAAGAAGAACTCCTAGATGTATTCATGTGGATGAAAGTGCTCTATTGGGCCTTGAAGGTAAGTTTCCAAAACGCACTATCGAATGGCAATGCAACAAAATTGTTAAGGAATATTTTGAATCTAAAGGTGATGCAGGTAAATGTCAATTATTGCTATGTTTGTTAAAGTCACATTGTTTAGTTGTTGTTAGGATAATTTTGGGCATAAAGATGGCTTAAAGTTCAGAGGCTAGCAGTCATATTGTTAGAAATATCCAATTTGCTTTTAATGCGATTGGGAATATGTCTCATACAAAAGATCTCTCTGTGGCTCCTCGTGTGTTAGAAGAATCAGTTGTAAGCAAGTCCACAAGGCAATGTCGCCTACTATCACACACTTCTCACATGCTTAGATTGAATAGAAAAAATATTAAAAAGTACTCTGTTATAAGAGAAAATCTTGACACTCCAAGAGGAAACGATTGTTGGGATTTTGTTCGTAGGTTGCCTTGTGGAGATAGGAAGCTAATTGATGTTGTTAAGGATTTAGTACAAAAGTTTTGGCATGATAATACCAGACCTTCATCAAACCAAAGAGATGTGCTAAAGCTGAGAAAAGGTTCTACTGAACATGAACCCCATGTTAAACACTTTCTTGACACCACACAGACTGAACTCTATGAGAAATTCAGGAATGAGCACACACAATTGAACCTGGGCCAAAGGTCCTTCGAGAAATGCAAACCATGGTATGTTCGTATATGCATTGATCAGAACACCTGTTGTTGTAGATACCACATAGAATATGAATATTATTATGACACATATAAACATATATTTTGTGATTTGGATACAAACATTGTGTAGGGATGCAATGAATCCATACTACCACCAAATGCATCAAGAGACTTTATCCACAACATCATGTGTCCAAGGCCCGAAGGACAAAAATATTATGAAAAATCGTGTCTATATGGGACATGTTCTAGGTGCAGTGGGTTTTCTCTTTTGAACCGTTGCATTCATGAAAGTGACAAGTACGAATTTGGCAGGATGGGAGTGGAGATGCAGAGCTTCAAGTACGTAACCTATCAATTAGATAGTGCCAGGGAAAGTAAAAAGATTGCACTAGTGAAGTCAAGCGTACAAATGAATATTCCATATTTTTCATATTACACGTTCAATTTATGACATATACATTTTTCCAAAGGCCACATTGTAATATTTCCATTGTTTTCATGGTAGCAGGTACGGGTATGTGACTTCATGACGGAGTTCTACAAGAAAACATAGTATTATGTTCAACATGTGAATGTAGCGCGATGGCAAGATGAGTAGTACAGAAAATGCAGCAATACATTTCATGTTGGAACCATAGTGTCAATTGTAGATTTTGCAGAAAATTACACCCTTTAGCCACAAAATGAAATCTAGAGTCAATACTACCATTCAGACCAAGTTAGCATCATGGTACATATTATGGATAGGCATGGGACAGAGAGCAGCAATGACAAGAGGATAATACTGAAGTAGACAAACTTTTACATAAGTGATGATAAAACCCATGATCTGCATTATGTGCAACACTCTTTTTGAATTTTCTGTGATCTGTTGAAGGAGAGAGATATACAGATGGATCAGCATTGGATATGGTCGGATGGTTGTGCGGGCCAGTTCAAAAATGCTTGATTATGGATGAGTATTTTTCATATGACTTATAATGTGCCGCATAGCTGGAACTATTTTGGGACTGGGCATGACAAAGGAGAGCATGATGGGGCCAGTGCATGCATCAAGACTGCACTACGAAGGGAAGAGATAAGGTTTGACATGGAACCTCATATCTGAGATGCAGAATCCATAGTTCAATGGTTCTCTACAACAATGTTAGACCGAGCAAGAGATCAACAAACATCATCAGTGGCAGGACGTGTGGTGAGAAATGTTTAGCAAGTGGTTGACATAGATCGATTGTGTTCTTATAGTTGCGTCATAGTACAAGGAACACGTGGAGTTCATTCAGTTCGAAGCTCAAACAACCCCTTATTTGAAATATGGACACGAAAGCTTGCTTGCTTTTGCAGCCCTTGCAGCAGTGGTGAATGGGATGAATGCGAATGCATGGACTAGGTTGATCAATGGGATCGTGTGTCACTTGTAGTAGACCAATGTGCAGTTGTTGAAACAACCTAGTTAGAGGAGGGTCAGTCAGCGATTTCGATAGACTACGACCATATCTCAGATATTGTACAACTAGGACACATATACACAGTTGTTTCCCCGAAAGACAATGAATGGTGCATGGATTATTTGTTGGAACGGTGCATCCAAGGTAAGCAAACCCTCTACGGATCATTAATCGACGATGAAGGCATTGAATTTCCTATTGGCTCAATGGTGGTTAAGGGGGAATATCTTACACTATATGGGAAGTCAAGAAAGACTAGTGAGCATGTATTCATGGATTACAGACCGGGTTCAGTGGTGTATCACTTCACAAAATTGATCGTTGGCACAAACATCCATCTACAAACAATGTCAAGCAAGAGCTCAACCAAGGTACGCTACTACCTGCCTCATTCAGAGCACGAGAGATTGATGGAGACAATTAGCAATAGAGAGGATCCAGATGGATTTATTGAATGAGGCTAGTCAACTTTACTTAAGAGAAAGAATTGCATCAAAGAATGTTATGTTCTACATCGAGGTATGTGTATTTGTATGTTATTTTGTTGGTACATTCATTTTTTGTTGATGCATACATACATACATGTATTTTCCATACATACATACGTACATACATAGAGATACATACATACATACATACTTAGTTACATGTCACTAACACTTGTCATGCTTGCCAAATTCACTTTGCTTGTTTTCCTTGTCAACAACATTTGTCATGCTTCCTCCATGTCAACAAGTCATCTTCATCCTTCATGTCAACAACATCTGTCATGCTTGTTTAACATGATCTCATGCTTGCTTGATCTTTGCATCATCATATTGTTGTCCTTGTCATACTTGGCGATCTTTGCATCATCATAATTTTGTCCTTGTCATACTTGGCCACTTGTCATACTCCTTTGTCATCCTATCAATCTTGCTTACCTTTGCATGCTCCTTTTTCGAGTCATCAACACTTTGTCATTAATGTGTTCTCCATTGCTTGTCTTTCATGTCATCTTGTCCATCTTCCATGTCATCATTTCACCCTTTGTCATTATTGTTTAGAAACATAATCTATCCCTAGAAACTTATTCTAGCTGTTAACACCCAAAAAGTGCTCACCATCTCATATCCCTCATTACATGACTCATTTGTCTATATTCCCTACCATATTTGCCTCCAAAACCTCAAAAAACCATTAAAAATCCAACAAAAGGCCAAAAAAACCCCTTTTTCCCCCAAAATAATTTAAATTTCCTCAAAAGATAGCAAAAACCCTCTAAAAGGGCCCTAAATTTCCAAAAATCAAATAAAAGGGAATAAAAAATATAAAAAAGAGGAAAAAGAGGGAAAAATGAAGCAAAAACCCTAAAAAAATTGACCTACACCATATGGTGCCAAAAACCAGGGGTAAACACTCCACCACTAAAAACCTATAAATAGGTGATGGAGGCTCCCCATTTCACATCCACAATCTATCCTATCCTCACTCTGCCAAAATCACTCTTGAAACCCTAGCTTACCATTTGAGCTAGTTTTCCCATTTGAGTGCCCCTTTTGGCACATTATCCAAACACCTTGGAGAAGGAGAAGGAACCCATTGGAGCATGGAATCAGCCCTCCTAAACTACTGCAAGAGCTCCACCAACCTCCATATCTGAGGTAAATGTAACTTTGGTCATACCATAATACAAAAGAAAATTTTCTATTATATTGTCATTGTCTTTTTATTTCTGTTGATGCACATGTTAGCTTAGATTTCATATTGTTTTACTGTTTAAATTTACTGTTTTATTGAACTGCTACTAAGGAGGCCCTTCTCCTTAGTAGGTGCTCATTCGCACAAGCTGGGGCGAAAACCCTAGCTCCAGTTTTGAGACATCGAGCTTCATCACTTGATTCTACTCATCGATGACATAGAGCTCCCTCCCCTAGATCTGACGCCCCTTATTTCACATCTAATTCTGAGGCAGAGTCTGAAAACCCCACTTACACTGTACCAACCAGCCCCATGGCTGGCATGACGTCCAACCCTTTCTTTGTAGGGACCATTGGTGGAGCGTCCACAACCACCCCATCCACCACACCTGCTTTGGGTATGCCCTCGATGGGGCCCACACCCACCATTCCTGTCACTGTGACATTCCAGTGGCTAGCATATCCAACCCAACCCCACTGGTGACTCACACTACGCTTAGTGGCGCAGGACCCTCCCATACCACCTCCAGCCCCCCATTTGGGGGACACATCCCTATCACAAACCCAGCCCCTACACTTGGGGGCATGGGCCCCAATATGGCCGCCACCACCAGCATGTCACATCCTTCTACTAGTTTTCCATTCATGGCTAGTCTCAACCTTCCTAACCTAGCCAGACTGACCAATGATCCCACCAAACATGATCCTACGTGGCCTCACATTCCCACCAAGCTCCCATTAGACATCCCTAAGTTTGAGGGCAAGGCAGGTGAAGAACCCCAGAATCACATTATGTCCTTCCATCTATGGTGTTCCTCCAACTCCATAGTGGACGACTCTGTCCGACTTCGTCTATTACAACGAACTCTCACTGGCTTTGCAGCCAAGTGGTACATCGAGCAACCCTATGGGACCCATGCCACATTTATTTCCCTAGCCTCGACCTTCCTGCAGTTCTTTCAGTTACTTGTCTGCTATGACGCAGGAGTTGAGATCCTACTATCTTGCAGACAAAATACGGCCACCCACATAACTGACCACATTCATGAGTGGCATTGACGCCGAAGCCTGTGCAAAATCAAGTTAGATGACCATATCTTCCTAGATTGGTTTCTTAAATCTCTCCTTCCCGTCATTGTTAAGGATGTGCCATCTGAGCAACCCCAATCCAAGGAAGAAGCCATCCTAAAATACCAGTAGTTTGACCTTATCTACGCCCAGTCTGGTTACTTATATACCATTATACTCGACGCCCCCTACGACAATTCCTCCCGAAACGATGCGCCAGGGGCATCCCATGCCGTTGATGGCATCATTGGCCATATTGCATCGCATAACCAGCCCTTTTCCATTACACATACTAGTAATGGCCCCGACCTTTCATGGGCTACATCCCACTTTGGAGCAACCAATTCATATGCTCCCATGGCGCATAACCGCCATTCCCAGGGACCCTCATGTCCACCTCAATGCTTCGTCCATGCATCTCCTATTTACGTTCCCCCAGTTGCACCTCAACCATATTACCACTCGCAGGTTGCGCACGCTCCTGTATCCTCTCAAGCCCCCCCCCCGCTTATTATCCGCCACAGGCAGCACCTGCAACAAATCAACCACCCACCACACAGATGTATCAACAACCCCCACAAGGTCCAGCACCTGCACCATCTCCACCCCCACCCACTTATTATCCTCCGCAGCTTGCTCCTGCACCTACACAACCCCAGCAACCACCTGCCACCCAAGGGAAAGCATACGCGCAATAAAATCTGCAGCATAACAAAAATATCCAACGCCAACAAGGCCAGCAAAACCATAGAAAAGGACATAATCGCGAGAACAACCCCCCTCCAGACCAAGGTGGCCAAACACCTAATACCCCAAACAATAATAACGCGACACCTGCCAACCAAAAACCCGATAGGCCTCCAAAGCAAGCTAAAAACCCTAACTTACGAACAAACCACCCTTGTTCTATTTGCGGGGTCTATGGCCATTACACACACGCTTGCCCACATTTGGAACGGGCACGACAACTCTGGACCAATGATGCCCACTGCCAAGGGCATGCGGCACCTCAAGCGCCACCTAACCACCCACCACCTCAAACTCAACCCTTGGTGTTACAAAACCCTTTACCAACCCAAGGAGCGGTGAACACTCAACCATTAGCTCCCCCTCAAGGAACCGCGCCACCACAACAGCAAGTCACATACGCTGCGACTGCCAACCCCACTTTAGACTTATGCACCCATCACTTGTTAACTATGTCATCCACCGATGTCAACCTTCAAAACCACCGAAACCAATATGGATCCACCCCTGAAGCCCCTCCCACCGACAAAACCACCAACTCTCTTCCCACCGATCAACCATTACACATACCTCTGAACCCATTAGATGGAGCCCCCAAAGCCCCTCGCTTGCCACTTCGTTGCATCAACAATAACCCCAATGCTCGCGCTGTGTCTAATTACAACATTGTGGATGACTTATATCAGTCCACTGCAGCCATGTCTATGTTAGAGGTCTTAAAAAACTATCCTACACAGCGCAAGACTCTGTTATCAGCCATTGGTGTTATCGACCCAACTGATTCACGAATGATGGCCTTTGATTTGGACCAATCTGAACCATGCCTGCCTTCCACATTAGCATTCCAAGTTTCTGTATCCATTCGGAATCTTGTAATCCATTGGTGCATCATCAATGAGGGTGCCTCTACATGCGTTATGTCCACATTCATTTGGCAGAAGTTGGGATCCCCTAATCTCCAGCCATCCACCACTGCATTGCGAGCCTACGAAGGCCGTTCGGCTCAACCCCAAGGTCTCTTAGCTAATGTGCCCATCCAGTTGGCTAATAAAACAGTGCTTATTGACATAGAGGTCATCAACGCCCAACTTGACTATAACCTCTTACTTGGCCGCAGTTACATGTACGCCATGCGCGTAGTTTCATCATCTATTTTTCGTACCATGATGTTCCCCCATGAAGGATGAGTGCTCAAGATTGATCAACTCACCTATTACGATCCCAATGCCCCCGCTGCACCTGAAAACGTTCTTCCCATGGTGGAACAACCTGTTCGTGGTGCATCTACCTCATTGGTTTCCTCAGTTGGACCCGGAGTCTACTCAGATACGCCAATGACTTCCACATTCCAATCCATTCCACCCCCATCATCAGCAATAGAAATATCTGACTTATGTTCCCTCTCCCACAATACACAAACACTGAACCATCAACCGCCCTTGCTACCCCAACCACCGACGGTACCTAGTCATGTTGGTGCTACACTCATTCATACTATCCCCTTCCTATTTCCCCCTTCGGGAGTCGTAAGCGCTCCAGTGATGGCCACACTAAACCTCCCGGGGTTAACTTTAGGACTAACTGTATGGTACATCACACCTCCCGTTTCCCCTCCGACACCGAATGTCATCTTAAAGCTAGTGCAACTGTTGTAGAAATTTCTCCCTACAGATAGGTAGAAACTCTCTTAAGTTAAAGTAGACTTTAATTGACTCTAAACTAAGACAAAAGATAACAAATGCTACCTTGAATTCCTAGATCTAAACAGACATTTCAAGATTAAACTACTGAAAGAAACGGAAGAGATCTAACTGACCTTCAATTCAATTGTTCGTCCTAATGGTCGCTCCAATTTCCAAGTCCTCGCGAATGAACCTGTGAGAATGAAACCAAGATACAAGCATATACGATTCTCTAGCAACTTGAAATATGAGTTAGAATCTAAATCTATAACAGATACAAATCATATAATTGAAACAAAATCAACACACATGATTTGGGAAACAAGACAAGTTATGTTCTATTACCAACTTGGAGTCACTTACAATGGTTGCTTGATATCCAAGCCAACTCCCAACTCCAAATGCTTTCTCCTCTAGCTATCTCCACAAAGATTCAAGATCGTAAGTTTGATGTCTCCAAGAGTCCTCTTCTTTGCTCATGGAATGCCTCTCTCTTATAGTGTGTAGTAGGGTTAACCATCAAGAGAGAAGAATGGATCTTGGGAATGTTTAGTAGATCAGGCCCACTAATCTGAGAAGGTGAGTTAGGATAGAATCAGGGATACCAATCCTAAAAAATCTCTCGAACATCAAGATCCCACAAGCCATGGCAAAAAGGCTAAAAAGGGAGTACCATGCCTCTTAAACTGAGCATAGCACGGTAGTACCGCGTGGCAGAGAAAGAGCATAGCACGGTAGTGTAGACTATCGTGCACTTAAGCTAGAGCAAGGCGCGGTAGTGTAGGTATATGAAGTCTTAACTGGGTTGATTCTTGACAGGATAGGTTTGTCTTCAAGGATCACTCATCATTTTTCTATTCTTGGTGTTTTAAGCAGTAGGGGAAGTGTCATCAACTATTTTTATGGTAAAGATGCGACACTGTGAAATATGGAGGTATAACAGATGCCCCCTAAAGTGTGAGGTCAGAAGGGACTGATGGCCGAAAGACTTTACAAATACTATGCGGATATAACATCGAGGAGAGCAACAAGGAGCTGAAATAGAAACAAAATATCAGATATACCATCGAGGCGGGCATTCCCATGCTCGGAAACAATTGACTCAAAGCATGGCTGCCGACCAATAGATTTCAAATCCATGAGTACTGAGATGACATAGAGTGTAGACAAATCATGGCTACTATGAACAAGCGTAGATCCATGAGACAGTAATGACATAGCCACGACCAATACAAAAGTGGATCTGTGTGAAAATATAAAGGACATCTCCATCGCAACCTGGACGCAATCAAGATACGAAGGTGCACCCAGGGTCTTCTATTCAATCGCAAATGATATGAATCTAGCCATGTGATTACAAGGTGTTGAAGTCGAACATGGTAGAAACCATTCGATTACCGGTCAATGATGTGAACCATTAATGAATGCGAGGGAAATCACCAATGATGATGATGATCCCCAAGGTATCTGTAGTACATCTCAATGAAATACGAACGAATGGGTTGATGTCTAGCATTCGAGAGATCGTTCGATCAGAGGTCAATGATGTAAACCTACTATTGAACATGAGGAAACCAACCATTAAGGCATGCCGGTACCAAGGTACTAATGGTTGATTCCTAAGTCCAATTCTCGGATAGTGATTTTGGCGTCGACGGGAATAGACTCATCGAAGGTGGGCCATAATGATTCCCACATCATCGACACGAAATCAGAATGAAATGATAGTACAGGACAATAGAACATGTACTGACACAACGGAGGTCTGACACAATGAATGACTCTAAACAATACAACCCTTTGAACATATAACGGCATGCAAAAGGACTTGGCAGCAGGGATTATTGATAGCAGAGGATAGACACCAAATGAGTAGGCTCGTGGCCAGAGAGACGACTCAGGATGATGAACATAACTCAGTGAAAATATATACCCAAAATAGACAAGGGACAGATGCATGCCATGTTCAAAGGTGGCGACTAACAAGCTGCCAAAATAAACCCGACTTGTTTCCCATATTCCGCCGACATGATAGACGAGTACCTATTTGTTGTTTTTCGAGCTTGAAGAGGATAACAGAAGCTCGGTATAGCTCATCTCATAGATGAATCCAATCTCACATTTTTTACGAACCTGAGAAAGGAGGGGTTCGTCCCAAAGTGGGTCCTTCGATGTCAAATTTTAATGAGTCCAAGAAAGGAAAATTTGGTAGTTTTTCACATTTAGAGAGCCTGAAAAACTTAAAGAAGGCTCCAAAGTGTACTTTTTGGTAAATTTAGTCCCTCGATCCCGAAAAAGTGTAAAACAATTCCCAAGAGAACTCTCCTAGCCAAAAATTGATCGAGGTATACCTTTCTCGTAAATAGTCTAGACGAGCCGAAAAAGGGGTAACCTATCACCGAATAGACGATCTTTCAAATATTTTTACAAGTGTGAAAGAGTCAAGATCACTTGGCAATCTTTTCAATTTTAGGGAGTCTGAAAAGAGCTTAACTATGGACTCCAATGGTCTTTTTCGTAATTTTTAATTATTCTGGTCCGAAAAAAGAATAAAATATAACCAGGATAATACTTTCCTCATCGTTTAACGAGCATGAGTAAAGCTAACTAAGCTCGACACCATTTACTTGAGTTTGGCAAGCACGACACGGGTGTAAAAGCGCTTGGAATCTTTTTCAAGTTTTAATTCAGAGCATGAAAAAAATAAAGTAGGCTCAAAATGAAGGTCAAACAATAAATGAACGCCAGTGTGAAC
This sequence comes from Larix kaempferi, assembly GCA_027924585.1. Taxonomy (NCBI): domain Eukaryota; kingdom Viridiplantae; phylum Streptophyta; class Pinopsida; order Pinales; family Pinaceae; genus Larix; species Larix kaempferi. The sequence continues at coordinate 12,159,396 of BSBM01001409.1, read as the reverse complement.
ATTTTTTTAAAGGAGACCCTGTCAACAAATGCTCATGGAACCAGATATTAGTAATGTGAAATGGGTTTTAATTTAACCAGATAAAATAATGAGTAAAAAATAAGTGAAAACATTATATAAAGGATGGGTAAATATGGAAAGTTACCATTTCACTTGTGCATTTGCCAAAAGAGGAGATTTTACCCATTGAGGATCAAAAACTTCAAGAGTTCATATCTGGAGATCCAGAGCATCGTTTTGATAGCCATCTGCGCTAGGTAAGAGCTTTCAAGCCCCTCTTTCATTTCATATATGAATAACTTGATTTCAGTAGGGAAAAACAATTTTTTGGACAAGCCCTATTAGGCAATTTTCACCTTCCATAGTACCGTGCGGGAGCTATATCGGGAAACGTGGTACTGTGCAATAGTACTGCGCTGTAGGGTTAAACATGGGTGCGGTACTATGCAGTACCGCACAATCACATTTCCCCCAGGCGCAGTAGTGGCGGTTTTTAAGATGAAAAAATTGATTTTTCTCTAATTTTTTGCTGAGATCAAGTTGTTAAATGATCAATGAATGTTTCCTATGACCTTTTGCAGGTGTTTGCAACTTGTTTGGAGCAAAATGGTCCAGTGGAAAGAAAGAGAGCATGAAGTGGATGATTTGTTGGCCAAAGATGACCAAGAGACCTTGACTGCATTGCGGTAATGTGGTTTGTTGAAATTCTTCAAGACTAAAGGTATCCGTAAGCAGGAAAAACTTCTCACCCACATTATTCAAATGTGGAACCCTAACATTCAAGCTTTTCAAGTGGGAGAAAACACCCTCGATATTAAACTCGAGGACATTTATTTTCTCACGGGCATCTCGACAAGAGGATCTCGGGTGAGTTTTAATGGGTTCACAGCCTCGGAGGCGAGCACTGATGCTTTAATTGCTCATTATTGCCATCAAGGTTCGGGGAATAAAAGCAGAAAGGTGGTCATTAAGGACATCGTAGAACTTCCTTTAAAAACCATGTTGTTCACCATCACACGTGCAGCAGGGAGTATGGGTACCCACTAGGCGTCCTATACATAGATGAATCTTGCAGTGGATTGCATGGCAGGAACAGTATTCAACTGGTGTGAGGCAGTATTGACCAACCTCAAAGAGCAAGTGAACAAGTGTAGGCTTGGAGAGAACTCTCAATTTGGGTATGGGAGCATCTTAGTCACCTTCTTCTTCGCGAGGGTGCCGTTGTTGCGCCCACAGCTGGCCATGCTCCCCCGTCCACCCACTGAGCCATGGATGGCTCGATGGAGCGAGTACGCAGGACGAGTTGGAGGGCCGCATCGCTTGGATTTTGGTGAGGATTTATTCTCATGGCTTGAGGAACATATTGTGATGATTGATGACTACCCTTATGCAGGGGTGGACTTCTGCGAGGACATAGACTTGGCACTGCCGGAAGATGAGGATTGGGACAATTCAGGTATGACCTTCATAAATGTTTTTTTTTTTTAATATATAATTTTTATTGTTTTTTAGAATGTGTAAAAGACTTTAATATATATACGTGTGCATGTCGCAGATCATGGACCACAGAGACTGGCAGGGTACTCGCTGTTACACCGAGGTGGTGTTGACCACCAAGCCACTCCAGACGAGGAAGAAGACAAGGATGAGGCGGGAGGGGTCCAGGAGATAGAGAGGAACCTACAAGGTTTAAACCACAGTGTCCCCACTATGAGGATGCACGACATCCCTTTGCATCTCCAGCGGCATACCGTAGGTGTACCTAGGCGTATTGGCCGACTCCTCCGTAGGTTGGCTCGGGTTATAGTGTGTTATCACCAACAGCATGAGGAATCTGAGGAGGAACATGATAGATCTCCCAGATCTCCTTAGATGGTAGCTTTTATATTTTTGTGGCATGTATATGATATGTAGGCTTTGAGAGCCAAATGTTTGTATGGGACTAGGTCCTAAATTTTGTCTTTAAAACACAAAATTTATGTATTTGAAAAAACACTTTTATATACAGTGATATATATATGGACCTACTTTTATGACCTATTTATTTACAATGACTTGTGTGTTTATTTTATGATGTGTTTTTATATGTGGGCAAGATGCCAATACAAAATGTAAATAGCTAATGAATTAGCTATACAATTGAATTCCCTTGGTATGTGTTGATATGAAATAAAATTAAAAGATCGTTCCAAGAGGCGTACCCTTCGAAATAAATGAAGTAGGATAGGATCGCGAACTGTGTAAACATGATTCAGATGAGAAACCACGCGTTGGGAGTCTAAAAAGACTGATAGGGAGTCAATTCCAAGGGAAGCAACCTCCGTCAAGAGTCCGATGACTGCATGGTACTCTGTGATATTGTTGGTTGCAGGACCCAAACAATTGGTTCCTGAAGATAGCAACTCGCTAGTGGGAGAATAGATTACCCATGCTGCGGAAGCGAGGTTCCGGGTATGTCGGCTCGCACCGTCAGCGAATCCGAAGTAGGATGACATCTGCGCATAAAATCACAAGTCAAGGTAAGAATGGATACATGAGGTCCGTGTGTGCACACCAAAAAGATAAGTGAAAACAAGCTAGGTACATTATGTACAAAAAGTATCTCATGCATGATAACCCTACACGTAGAAGTGTTTGAGGTACAACCCATTGCGGGGCCGTGCTAATGGTGCGCCATCACAATCGACGAGTTCATAGGCTCCTTTCTCCAAGGCACGTTTTACAACAAAGGGGCCGTACCACATAGATTCTAGCTTTCCTTTTCCAAGTTTATCGTGCATTTGATCATATGTGAGTACGAGGTCATTTTCATTGAAAACCCGAGGTTGAACGGATTTGTCATACTGTGCTTTGACGCGTTTTTTATGAGCTTCGTTGGCTAAAGTAGTGTCGCGGTGGGTTTCATCTAGATTGGCTAGGTATAGAAACTGTTTCTCTTCGGAAGTGGTGTGGGGAAGTAGCTCTATGGCTATCTTAAGTGATGGAATTTCACATTCAATTAGTAAAATGGCTTCCAGGCCATACACCAGTTGGAATGGTGTAAACCCAGTAGCACTTTTTACTGAGGTTCGGTATGCCCATAGTGCCGAAAATAGAGTTGAGTGCCAGTTGGACTTGTGAGTACCCACAATGTGCTGAATCATTCATTTCAGAACTTTGTTAATGGCTTCAACTTGGCCATTAGCCTATGTGTAGTATGGGGTTGAGTTTTCATGGCAAAAACCCAACTTGGCACTCAGTTCCTCGATCATATGGTTCCTGAAGTGGGAGCCATGATCGGTCACAATGGATTGTGGAACACCAAATCTAGCTATAATGTGATTGAATATGAATTGTGCTACTATTTTTCCGTCCTCAGCATAAGTAGGCATTGCTTCAGCCCATTTTGTGAAATAGTCAACAGCTACTATGACATAGCTATGCCCCCCGGCTGAAGTGGGCTTACAGTGCATGAAATCTATGCCCCATTTGGAAAAGGGGCCGATGGCAATAACAGGATGGAGTGGAGCAGGATGCGAGCGTGTCTTATTATGAAAGAATTGACAGGGTGGACATTTCTTAACCATTTCAATGGAGTCTTTGAAAATCGAGGGCCAGAAATATCCCGCTTGCAGTATCTTCTGGGCCATAGCCATCCCAGAGAGATGACCACCACATGCTCCAACATGGCAGTCATTAAGAATGCATTCCGCTTCATCTAAAGTCAAACAGCGTCGAAGAACAATGTCGACACCACATCGATAAAGGGTATCATTGACTATGAGGTAGTACTTGGCGTGATGTTGGATACGTCGACATTCATCGCGAGTGAGGTCGGGGCAGAAACGTTGGGTTTGGAGATATAATAAAATATCCCCGTACCATGGATCAAACGTGCTAATGAGGAACAACGATTCATCAGGAAGAGAATCGATGGGCTCGGATTGCTCAGTAGAACGGGTCAAGTTACAAATCAACTCAGCAAAGACCAAAGACTTCTTGGACTTGGCTTTGGAAAATTCCAATTCAAACTCTTGTAGGATGACGATGCAATGAGAATATTTTCCCCCAAGCACTTGACGCATGAGGATATAATACATTGGATTGAAATTAGCTATAACAGTGGTCCGGTGGAGTAGAATGTAATGATGGAACCTCTGGACATCGAAAACTGTTGCCAGAGCCAGTTTTTCAACATGTGAATAACAAGTTTCAGAATCGAGAAGACTCTTACTAAGATAGTATACCACATGTTCTATGCCATTATGGTCTTCCTGGACTAGCACCATACCGATGGTGGAAATTGAAGCTGCGAGATAAAGAATGTAATCCCGTGTGTAATTGGGGGGTTGAATCATAAGATCTTTAGTTAAGGATGCCTTTAGATTATCAAAGGAATGTTGGGCTTCATCATCCCAGATGAAGGGAGTGTTCTTCTTAAGAAGCCTCATATAGCCTTTTGTTATGTCGAAAAGATTACAAATGAAATGGCGTAGAAAGTTTGCATGCCCTTGTAAACTTTGAAGTTTTGGGATGTTCGTGGGGGAAGGCAGGGCTAAGATAGCTTCTACCTTCGCAAGATCTAAGCGTATCCTGCTTTTGGAGATTATGAATCCCAAAAGTTTTTCAACTTCCATGCAAAAGACGCACTTATGTGGATTCAAACAGATATTGTAGCGGCGACACTTTCGAAAATGGCACCTAAGTGATAAGGATGGTCATCTCAGGTCTGAGAATGAGCGGGAATATCATCAAGATATGTTTGATATCGTGAAATGCATACAACATCGCCCATTGGAAAGTTGCCCCAGCATTTTTAAAGCCAAAAGGTAACTTTCGATATGCAAAAATCCCCCAAGGGCAGATAAAGGTTGTTTTATGCTGGTCGGCTGGGAGGATATCGATCTGATTATAGCCAGAAAAGCCATCCATAAATGAAAACATGACACTCCCAGTGCAGTTATCGATGATCTGGTCGATGAATGGAGTTGGGTAGTTGTCCTTTGGACAAGCTTTGTTCAAGTCGTGGTAATCGACACAGACTCTAATCGTTCCTTGTTTCTTGGCTACAGGAACGATGTTAGATACCCATTCTGTCAATGGAACAGGGTAGATAAAACCAGCATGCAAAAGTTTTTCAACTTCTGCTTTAATAGTTGTTGCCTTACGAGGATGGACGGGTCAGAGTTTCTGTCGAACAGGTCGGGTGCCAGGGAAGGTTGGAATTTCATGGACCACAATCGAGGGATCTATTCCTGGCATTTCTTCATAACTCCAAGCAAAAACATCGCGGAAGGTTTTAAAGTAGGCAGTGTAGAACTCCATTTCGAGGGGAGTGCATGTTTTGCCAATATGAATGTTTTCCATGATACCAGGCTTCACTGAAATGTCTACGGGAGTGGTTGCCATAAGGTTAGCCAATTTTCCTTTGGAAAATACTTTGTCAAGGGAAGTGGGAAACTTGGTTTGAACCAATCCAAGTGAAGGGCTGGATTTTGTATTGAGCTCAAGCGTTTGAATAGTGAGGAATGAAGATCGATGATGAAAATATCCCCATGGTGGCTCATCACCGCACATGACCTCCATAATTGATTCGTCAGTGGGAAAAATCAAAGTGAGAGGATCGATAAGTGGTGGGGATGAATGAGTCTCAGACGAGAGCTGTGCCACGGTGTGATGGGTAGGACAATCAACCCAATCGGTGGCTGACTGGATCGCTTCGTACGCTGCGAGGTTTCTGTTCAAAGGCATGGAGTTGCCGTAGTTTTCAATATCAGCGGGACTTGGAATCACCCATGAATCATTGGAAGTGGTGACATTTGATGAAATCATGTTGACTGGTTGAACATGGGGCCCCAGCTCTGGGAAAACTCCAATAAGGGAGGAATCCTTCATAAGACCAATGCGAACGTCTTGGAATCGGTACCGAGGTTGATCCAATAACGGGACCGTGTTGGTGGAGTTTGGATGAGAGTCTGGGATACAGTAATCAAGTTGATCTATGGTGACAAATTTCCCTTCATGAGGAAATTGCACAATCCGGAAGACAATAGATGCTATGGCGGTCATGGCGTAAAACTAGTTCTGACCAAGTAGAAGATTGTAATCCAATGGTGCATCCACGACTTCGATGTGTACGGATACTGTTTTGCCCCCCAGTTCAACACCAATTGCGGGAATGAGTCCATAAGGTTGAAAACCATGTCCGTCAAATGCCTTGAGAGTGGTGGGAGATGTCGTGACTTCAGGTGAGCCTAAGGTTCTCCAACAATTCAAAGACATGATCGACGTGGAGGCACCTTCATCTAAAACAGTGCGATGGATGCTATTTCCATGGATTTTTGTGTGAACCTGGAAGGCTAACTGGTGATAAAGCTGAGGTTTGGCATACTCCAAGTTAAACATAATAGTGTTTGAAGTATCTAGGTCCATTTCCCCCAGTGCTGAAAGTAAGGTTGTACGCTGCGTAGGGCAGTGTTGAAGAACCTCAAGAGTCGACATGGCACAAGGTGCTTGAGCTAAATCCTCAACAATGTTGTAATTTTGGGTAGCTCGCGCATTGGGATTAAATGTCGCCTTTTGTATGGTGCCCTTGGGTGGGCATAGCACTGTGTCCGTAAGAGGTCTCTCGATATGGAGATGGCCATTAGGGGGAGGGGTAGGAGTCGGATCTTCGACAGGAGATTTTCCTTTGGTTGTCTCTGACTGTTTGTTTGAACCTGGAGGGTTCTCATATGTCTTTGAACGAGTGGTTATATGAATCTCCTCATTACTCATCATTAGGATTTCGCAATTTGTAGACGTTTCTCCGTGAGTTGGGTTGCTCGAGTTGCCCCCTTGTGGAGTTTCTTGGGAAACCATCTGCTGTTGCTGTTGAGGGAAAGGGTCAGTTAACACTGCTGGGCGAGAGGATCCTTTAATGAATTTGGTGACTTCATCCTTGTAGGGATAGTCACGTGTGTAGTGATCGTCTTGAAAAATTAGGCAGTGAAACTTATCCTTTCGGCGTGGTTGCGGGTCGTTGTGGGTGGGTTGTGGCTTGGGATTCTCCTGCTGGTTCTTCTTGGATTTACCATGATTGTTCTTCTTCTTTCCTCCGGAAGGTTGTGACGTAGATTGAACTGCGTTCACTTCGGAGGAGATAGAAAGAGAAGTAGTGGTTTTTGGAGCAGCCTGAGATAGAGCAGGGGAACCAGAAGCTTGTTGCCCCGTCGAGTTGGTGGTAGGCTGGGCCTTGACTGAACCGACAATACCATCAATGGGGGGTTCAGTGGTAACGCGGGTGGCATGGGGAAGAAGTTCGTGTAAATTACCGGATTGGGTATATACCAAATCCATGTACTGGGCTTCCGAGATGGCTTGTTCTTCTATGACCAGCCCGTGCATAGCGATATCCCTAGCTATGGGAGGAAAGAATAAATTTGTGAACCAATCAGCGAGTAGCTGATCCGGAATGGGTGCCTTGATTAGCCTGCGGTGTCGATGCCACTCATGGATGTGATCGGAAATGTGCATAGAAGTGGTTTGACGCAACGAGGTTAACAGTTCTGTTCCAGCCTCATACCGGATGGGGAGCTGGAAATGGGTCAGAAACTGCATAGCCAAGGTGTTGAAATCGTGGAAAGAGTGTTGTGGCAGCTCGATGTACCATTTTGCTACCATGCTGGTAAGCGTATGCTGGAAGAGCCGTAGTCGAATGGAATCATCCATCAAGGAGCTGGATGAACACCAAAGATGGAAGGTCATTACATGGTTCTTGGGGTCTTCCCCGGGCTTAGCATTGAACTTAGGAATGTCCGATGGAAGTTTGGCTTGAATGGGTGGCCAATGAGGTTCATGCCATATAGGATCGTTAATGATCTTTGACAAATCAGGTAAGTCTAGCGTGGCCAAAAAGGGAAGTTGATGATTGGTTTACGGGTATGAGTAATAACCGTATGGTGCAGAGAAACCTGGGGGGCCCTGCATAGTATACTGTTGCGTGTTATACCCATATGTGTTTCCTGCAGGGTACTACTGGAAGTTCTGTGGGTAGCAAGCCATCTGGTTAACCAGTTGAGTGTTGGAAGTCATTACCTGACTAGGCATCACGGTGGTAACCGGTTGTTGGATGTTCTGCTGAGTGGGGATGGTAGGTATGGTACCTTGGGGTTGTTGTAACCCAAGAATGGTTGCTGCGCCTGGTTGGGGAAAGGTTCCCTGGAGTTGTTGTGTTCCAGGAATGTTACCACTATATTGAGTAAGTGGACAGTTTCCCATAGCAGGGTTGGGGGGTGGCTGTGACAGTGGTGTCCATGGAATGTTCGTTCCTCCTTGATGAAGGTGTGGAAATTGAAGGGATGGGTTCCATGGAGTTGTAGCAGCTGAAGGATAGGGGAAGCCAGAGTTCAAGCTGGGGGGAATCTAATATTTCCCCCCAGCTGGGTTCCAGTTTCCAAATAATGAGTACCCCCCACTCTGTGGGATTTGAGATCCCCAAGAAGGAAGCGTACATGACAAGGGATGTTGAAGATGAGGCCCGATTGGGAAACCAGTATAAGGTTGTCCGCTGCCAGGTGTGTTGTACATACCATACTGAGTAGATGCTGCTGGTTGGGAGGGTTGTTGGATGGTACCGATGGGTTTCCCTCCAGTAGATGGGTTGGATGGCCCTATAGGAGGAGGTTGTTGACTAGGAATGGGGTTCCCAACAAAGGATTGTCCTCTGGTAGGTTGGGTTGATGGCCCGCCAGGAGGAGTTTGGTTGTTGGAATTGGGGATCGCGGCAGTCGGTTGTCCACCTCCTGAGATAGTGCAGATAGTGGCCAAAGGTGAACCTCCGGTCAATATGGATGATCCAACGGTATGACTTGGTGTTCTTCCGACACTAGCCAGGTACGATAGTGTCGATTGGCCAACGGTGCCAAAAGTGTCGATTTGTGGAGGGGGTCTTCCATATGTGATGGGCGAGGACAAAGAAAAAACTGGGTTATCCCTCATAGAATGTGTGCCAAACATGGGTGATGGCAACAAATGTGTGGAATTTAACCGAGGGGTATCGGGGGTGTCGTCCATAGTGTGTTCAACAATAGGAGCACCATTGAAGACTGGGTTCGAGTTCGTATCCTGAAAAGGGTTTTTGGGGTCCGGTGGGAACATAGGTATAGTAATGTCTGAAGGTCTGGAGCCGTCTGCATAGGAGTGATGAAACTATGTGCTAGACAGAATGTTGGTATCCTGATAGTCGGGAGGATGGGTAACAGGCGGATATTTGGAAGCCGTCGAGAGCATTTGCTCTGTGTTACGTTTAATTTGTGCCGATGCTAACGGGGAATTTGCTAGACTAACCATACTAGACTGAATGCAGGCCATGATCTCATGTCCAGAAGGGAGGTTGGGGAGAGATACGGTACGAGGTATGTTGCTGGAAGAACTGGTTTCCTATGGATGAACGCTAGATGGCGCGGTGATAACAGGAAGAAGCTCCGCCTGGGAAGTGATAAAGCCATAGTTAGGTTCAAAAGGTGTATCAGGAAGTTGAGTGTCTTCGATAATTTCGATGTACCCGCCCAAGACTAGAATCAAGCTAGATATATCCTGGTCGGATCCTTCGGTGGTGCCAACAGATCCTTCTGTGTCATCGTAGAAAGTTTCTTGTGGAAGGAAGGTGTTGACATCGGGGAGGAGGATGGCCTCCGGTCTAGTATCTTGGGTTGTACTAGATTCAGCCACTGTAATGTTGTCCACTATGGCAAATATATCTGGAATAACAGTGGGTGAAGAGATAGTGAGAATCTCAGATGTACTAGTGGTTGTAGAAACTGCAAGAGGTTCTGAGACCGTGCTGTGAGTAACAGTTATAGGCGGAACTGAAGATGTAGTGCGTATCAGCAGTGGAATGTTCCCTCGACCGACACCACGGCCAGGAGGGGCGGGAATACATGATGTAGGTGGACCGGAGGTCCACAACGATGGTGGTGGTGGAGGGCTTTTTCCCTGTACCCTTCGTGATATCTGTGGTGGTTGTGACATAATGGCAGGAATATGAAATCCAGGGGTAGTCTTGTAACAAAGAACTCAAAAACTCTAATGCAGCCGAGTGTGCAAAAGAGGAGCTAGAAAAAGAAAGGCTCACAGGCCAAAAAGCAAGCTCTAAAATCTATACTGAGACCGGTGTCCCAGTAAGCGAGCTGAGAAAAATAATGGCCAGAATGCCAACAAGCAGTCACTAAAAAGAAAAAATGACCCTCTATACAGATGAGATAACAAGCAAACTCCTAACTAAGAGCTGGAGACCTCAACAAGTTGTATCCTTCACAAGGTGATGAAATCCAAGTCGAACAATACAATGTGAGAGACCAATATGAGAAGGATATCCCTCTACCGAAAGGGATCCTGGGTAAAAGAGACCTAGTAGAAAAGTCACTAAGCTACCTCGTTCATGACACGTTGGAAAAGGTTTTCAGCGCTTCTACCTTATCACCCTTGCATTACTATGAATACAAGGAAGACAATGATCGATGTTGCCTTAGGGATAAGTGGAGTGCGGCATTCCACAGAGTCCGTCCGGTTCTCAATCTCGCGGTGGTTTAACCCCTGAAAGTTAAAAACAGTCAGGAGGCCCCTCCACAAATTGGTCTATGACCGTGTCAATAAATACTAGAGGATTTTAGTTCCCTAGAGGATAACAACTATGGCTTAGATGAAAATGACAAGGGGGAGTTATTTTGATGCCTATCCCTGGTGTCGTAACTAACTACCAAATTCTTTTGATTTCCTCAAGTGAGGTTAATGTTGGTTTAGTTAGGGAGATTAATTTTAGTGGTTGTATTACTCAATCGGGTAAATGGACGTGAAACTTGGTGGTGTTGTGACGACCCAAACCATGCAAGTGAGAATGAATCGAAATAAGCCTTGTATTCGATGAAAACTAGCTATGGAAGAGAGAGAGTTCTTCAATCATAAATGCATGAAACTTTCACAAGCGATTAAAAACCACTTCAAAACAAAATTCTTTGTTTTCTTTTTATAAGTAGAGCCAAACTGAAATAAACACTTCTTTCCAATTCATTGATCTTGCAACTAGGATGCTTCAAAAAAATTAGAATTTATGTGGCAAATTTAAATGGTTCACTTCCTAATGCACAATAATACTGCTAGATCATTGCAATCCAAACAACACAAATGTTCTCCAATGATAATTTTCGATATAAGTTTGAATAACACTAATGGAAACAATGTGAATATGAAAGATACATGATCCAATAAAAAGAGGACAGTAGTAACGGTTTGGTTGTGATGAGAAGATCAAGCCAATGCAATCAGACTGAAGGGGTGACCCAATGTGCAAATAATGCCACTAACTCATAAAATAATCAAGCTCACAAGAGAAATAAACAAACCACAAAGACTGTGTAATGAACAGGATAGTAATAAGCAACATAAAACACCAAACTAAAGCAGAGAAAATAAAAAATGACTCAGGAAACCAAACAGGCAAGAAAAATTGAAAATATGCAGACACTACCGCATGGCAGGGACAGGCTAGAGCGCGGTACTGATACACTACCGCTCTGGTAAGCGTGCTGGATACGCGGTACTACTACACTGTAGATAGTAGTAGGGGCGCGGTATTGTTGCAAAGGATGGAAAAACACAACTTTTGAAAAGAAGATTGAATTTTTCAGGGTTGCTGTAGACCCAGAGGACTCACTGATCAAAAAGGGAGGAAAGATGTAGAGAGGAGGGGAGAATAAAGGTCAAGGAGACCAAAATTCAGTACTAGTTTGAAGAGAAAGAAGAATCACAATAAAAAATGACTGAAAGTGAGATGAATCAATCAAATGGGGTTCAAACCAGTGGAGTCGCCATTCTTGTTGTAGAAATTTCTCCCTACGGATAGGTAGAAACTCTCTTAGGTTAAAGTAGACTTTAACTGACTCTAAAGTAAGACAAAAGATAACAAATGATACCTTGAATTCCTAGATCTAAATAGACATTTCAAGATTAAACTGCTGAAAGAAACGAAAGAGATCTAACTCACCTTCAATTCAATTGCTCGTCATAATGGTCGCTCCATATTCCAAGTCCTTGCGAATGAACCTGTCAGAATGAAACCAAGATACAAGCATATACGATTCTCTAGCAACTTGAAATATGAGTTAGAATCTAAATCTATAACAGATACAAATCATATAATTGAAACAAAATCAACACACACGATTTGGAAAACAAGACAAGTTATGTTCTATTACCAACTTGGAGTCACTTACAATGGTTGCTTGATATCCAAGCCAACTCCCAGCTCCAAGTGCTTTCTCCTCTAGCTATCTCCACAAAGATTCAAGATCATAAGTTTGATGTCTCCAAGAGTCCTCTTCTTTGCTCATGGAATGCCTCTCTCTTATAGTGTGTAGTAGGGTTAACCATCAAGAGAGAAGAATGGATCTTGGGAATGTTTAGTGGATCAGGCCCACTAATCTGAGAAGGTGAGTTAGGATCAAATCAGGGATACCAATCCTAAAAAATCTCTCGAAGATCAAGATCCCACAAGCCATGGAAAAAAGGCTAAAAAGGGAGTACCACGCCTCTTAAACTGAGCATAGCGCGGTAGTACCGCATGGCAGAGAAAGAGCATAGCGCAGTAGTGTAGACTACCGTGCACCTAAGCTGGAGCAAGGCACGGTAGTGTAGGTATATGAAGTCTCAACTGGGTTGATTCTTGACAGGATAGGTTTGTCTTCAAGGATCACTCATCATTTTTCTCTTCTGGGTGTTTTAAGCAGTAGGGGAAGTGTCGTCAACTATTTTTATGGTGAAAATGCAACACTGTGAAATATGGAGGTATAACAACAACCTATCACCACTGCTAGTCAACCACCTCCCGGTGTCACCACTCCTTCCTCCTCCACCAACCAACCCCCTCTTGCCAAACACACTGGGGTCAGAGGCCTACTACCTTATACCTCTGTGCCTGCACCAGTTAAGAATTCCCCCCACCTTTCAAGCTCCCCCCAAATGCTCTTTGTGTGATGATTTGGGCCATGCTACCCATCAATGTCCACAATTACCCACATTAAAAGAGCACATACAAATGCTTGACGACGACCCCAACATCCCGGTTGTCCAACTCGACCCTACCCCTAATCCTCGTGATAAATCACTGCGTACCAACCACCCTTGTGCAATATGCGGTATTTACAGCCATTACTCACATCACTGTCCTGATCTCCCAGATTACAGAGCTGGTCTCTATGAGATGAAAAACTTGGACCTCTAGACGTCTCCCCCAACCATTGAGGAGATCCACCCCCCAGAATCTCCACCAATAGGAGAGATCAATGCCATTTATATGATATCTACTGCTAGCATCCCTTCGTCAACCGATTTGACTACAAAATGTTTCCACAATGATGAGGAAATTCTTGAGGCTCTTACCGCACCTGATTACCCCTAGGAGGATATGCACCATCATTCCTATTTCCTCCCGGAGGAGTCCTCCCCCACTACAGCCACCCAGTTTTTGGTTGAGTCCAAAGATTTCCTCCCCACCAATGTCAACTTGTTTAAAGAGCCCATTCCTGCTCCTGATGCCTTAGAGGAAGGTAACATGGCTAATATCTCACCCACAATCCACATTGATATCTCTGCCCTAGGCAGTGCCCCTAAAATCATTAATTTGGGAGCCTCCTGCACCGAGTACGCGATCGGAGAGTACAAAAAACTTTTTTAGGAGTTCTGCGATGTATTTGCCTAGTCCTACACCGAAATGCCTGGTCTTGACCCCACTATCACAGAGCACCACATTGACATGTGGCCAGATGTGCCCCCCGTTCGCCAAAAACAATGCCCCATTCACCCATCAAAGCTCCCCGTCGTTAAAGCAGAGATTGAGAAACTTCATGCAGCAGGTTTCATCTATCCTATTGCATACACCACTTGGGTTTTTAACCTCGTCTCTGTTAACAAAAAACAAGGCACCGTCAGGGTATGTACTGACTTTCATGATTTAAACCAAGCATGTCCCAAAAAAAACTTCCTAATGCCATTTATTGACCAACTCATCGATGCGTGCATGGGGAATGAAGTCCTATCCTTCATGGATGGGTTCTCTGGGTATAACCAGATTCAGATCCGCAAAGAAGATCAATACAAGACTGCCTTCACCACCCCATAAGGCACCTTTGCCTATTGGCTCATGCCTTTCATCCTTAAAAATGTTGGGGCCACCTTCCAGCAAGCCATGACCTATTGTTTTCATGACTTGGTCCATATCCTATTAGTCTGTCTTGACGATCTCACAGCACATTCCAAGAAATGATCAGACCACCTTAACGACCTCTGGAAAGTTTTTCTGCATTGTCGCAAGTATCATATCCGCTTGAACCCACTCAAGTGTGTCTTTTGCATTCCGGCAAGCCGGTTGTTAGGTTTCATTGTTTCAAAAAAAGGAATCTCTGTCGACCCCCTCAAAGTTCAAGCCATATTAGACCTTCCCACACCACGCACACTCTGGCAGCTACAGAGCTTATAGGGGAAATTTCATTTCCTCCGCCGCTTCGTTCCTGATTATGCCACCATAGTTCATGGTTTCTTACGTCTACTTCGTACTCACATACCCTTTGTTTGGGATGACCAGGTGCAAGCTACATTCGAATCCCTTACGCAAGCCCCTTTTATCTCCCCTCCGGATTTCTCTCAGGACTTCATCCTTTATGTCTCGGCATCCGACCACGCCATGTCAGGGGTCCTTGTTCAAGAAGACGCTGCTCACCAGGAGCATGTTATTTATTACGTGAACCAAACCTTGTCTGGACCACCCCTACGTTACCCATATGAGGAAAGACTGGACCTTGCCATCATCTTTTCCGTCCAAAAATTATGCCATTACATTTTACTCAGTCATACTACAGTTGTCGCCAAATCCAACCCCATGGTCTACCTCTTGAACCGGCGACTTCTGCAAGGTTGTGTAGCTAAATGGGTAATTATCCTCCAAGAATATGACCTAACTTTCACAACCCCTAAGAGTACTAAACCCCTCGTGCTTTCCCAGCTCATAACCGACCTACCATCCCTTTTGTCGTCCCCTCCAATTTCTGATGAGTTACCGAACAATCATTTGTTCATCATCTCGTCAGATGACCCACGGTATGGTGACATTCTGATATACCTTCGCACGTAGAAATTTCGACCAGACATAGATCACGATGGACACCGCCGTATCCATCACCATGCCTCTTGGTATCTCCTCTTGGACGATGTCCTTTACCAATGAGGGGTTGATACTATCCTCCATTGTTTCCTCACACGAGAGGAAGCCGAACAAGTCCTCAATGACTGTCATAGTGGCGCCTGCAGCGGAAATTTCTTAGGGATAGCCACCACCTAGAAGGCCACCCGTGTCAGATACTTCTGGCCCACACTGTTTATCGACTGCATCACAACAGTCAAGCATTTCCATAATTGCCAACTCTTTGACCCTAAGGCCCGGAAACCAACTGCCCCACTCCACCCAGTTTTCATCGTTGGCCCTTTTTGCAAATGGGCCATCGACTTCATGGAATGTAAACCCTCATCCGCAAACAACCATAAGTACATCATTGTCGCCGTCGAATACTTCACCAAAAGGGGCTGAAGCCATGCCTACCTTCAATTGTAAAGCCGAAACTGCTACCCGTTTCTTCTTTAACCATGTCATTACACGATTCAGGGTCCCAAAATAGCTTGTCTCAGACCATGGTTCACATTTTGAAGATGCCATTTGGCACGATTTGTCAACTCTCCTTAATTTCAAACATCAGTATGCCTCTGCTTATTACCCCCAAGGGAATGGCCAAGTTGAGGCTATTAACAAAATTTTGAAAACAATCCTCCAACACGCTGTTGACCGACATAAGTCCAATTGGCATCACATGCTTTTCCCTTCATTATGGGCTTACTGTACATCAACTAAGACCGCCATCGGTTTCACCCCTTTTCACTTAGTTCACGGTGTCGAATCTATCCTCCCCATCGAGTGTCAGATCCCTGCCCTACACATCGCTATTGAACTTCTCCCCAATACCTCCCCACTTGAAAAACATCTACTTTTATTAGAACAAGCTGATGAGGACCGTCGCGCAACCCTCCAAACCATTGAAGCTTCCAAGAACTGCTCCAAAGCTGGTTATGACAAACATGTCCACCCACGAGCTTTATATGAAGGAGATCTAGTCCTCATTTACGACCAATCCCACAACAAGACAAGTAAAGGGAAGTTCGAATCCATGTGGCAAGGCCCTTACATAGTGCATGCCTTCCTTGGACATGGGGCATATATTTTAACTGACTCAGAAGGCTACCCCTTGCGCAACCCCCGTAATGGGTTGTATCTTAAATGCTTTTATCCTTAACAACCTCGCGGACCCGTTGGTCCATATTGTATAGTTTGATTTCTTTTTGTTTTTCACTTTTTTACTGCAACCTTACATTCATCATTTTTGCATGATCATAGGTGGACCATCTTCCACCTTATTACATTGGCTTCGCCGATGGAGCAAGCCGTTGGTCTCCAAACCTGGCCTCTACAGCTTGGGTCTTATATTCCCCTTCACATGAGTTGATTCACCTTGATGGAATGTGCATAGGCGTTGCTACCAATAACCAAGTTGAGTATGATGCTGTGACCGGTCTCCTGACTGTTTCCCTTCAGATGGGTATACGTCACCTTCATGTGTTCCTTGAATCCCAGCTGCTTGTCTCCCAGCTCAACAACTACTACCAGGTGTGTGATCCTTGCCTCTTTAGAAAGTTCCTACGCACAAAACAGCTAAGCCGACAGTTTGAAACCATAACATTCACTCATGTCCCAAGAGCTCAGAATAGTGTCGCATATCAAATTGCTAACAACATCCTCGACTAGCATATCAATCACACCATGTAAATCATCCATCATGCATAATCATCACATATCAATACATCAAAAACATAAAAATCCCAAAAATATCACATCTACAACAAAGGGAATCCACGTGCCTATCATAACAAATCATTTGCATCCACGTGCAATAAGATAACACAAAACCATACAGGCGCATCCACATGCGTACAAAAATAATCACCGCAAAAAATGCATCCATGTGCATATATATATAAATATATCATCGTCATATACATGTCACGAGTGTCCCAACACTCAGATATACAAAAAATATACATCGAGGAGCCTCAACAACATCCCTATCATAAAATACATGTCTTATATACAAAAAGTCCTGAATGCCCATACGCATTGGGGGGGAGTCCCCAACACTCCCTAATGAGAGTCATATCCCCCATCCGAACCATCCTCACTTTCTGTCATAGCCTCCTCTGCTGCGGACTCATCCTCTCCTCGCTCCTCCTCCGGATCCTCCTCATCCCCCTATCGATCCTGAACCCTCCTCTCCTCGGCCAAAACTGCCACCCGAATCAAAATCGACCGCCAATCCTGTGGAACCTCATGACAGGCCTAGACCACCTCCTGATTAAGCTCCCGCCACCCCTTGTCAGAGACCCCAACTAGTATCTGGTAAAAGGTAACTCGCAAGGACTCCAAAGTCCCCTCCGCATCCTGTCATCGTACCTCCCCCCGGTCCGGCAAGGATAGCACTGCTATATGCCCCCTATGCTCCGTATGCCTCAGCGGTGGCTGTGGTCCCACATCTGCATCAAACCAAATCACAAATAGTCAGAATCATCGTCCATCTCTAGCAACAAATCTAACATAAAAACATCAATCACAAGTTGGATACATACCATCCAGACCCCAAGCCTTCCCAGGAGGTCGTGGCACCTCCGGATCTCTCCGATAGTCCATACCACAGTACGGATAGACATCAAAAGCCAGCGGCATCTGCAACCATTGCAAATAGAGCTCCTGTGTAAAATACCGCCCCACCTCTCCCCCACCCCGCCGGTGCATCATCTCACCCCATAGCACCATCCGCGACTCCCTCAAACCCCCAGACCCGATCGGCACTCGCGGCCGCAGCGTTGGAACCCACTCAATGAAGAAAGAGCACAAAAATGACCCATAGCAGAACCCCTTTCCAAATACCTTCACTGAGCTCAGCTGCCACTGAACACAGGTGAGGAACATCTAGCCCCAAGCAAAGAATGTTCCCTGTAATACCCAATCTACCAACTGCACCTATCCCCCCGACACTCGGTTGGGCCCCTGTGACCCCATTACTTGGACCACACATGCTGCGATCACAAATCAAGAGTGCACTCTTGCCATAGGGAGGCAGTACCGATCCAGGATCTCCTCCATGTCCACATCCACGGACACCCGTGGCTGGGTATCCTCCACCCTACCCAAACAAGGCAGTCCCGTCCAAAAGTACACATCTACCAGGGTGAGCTCCAGTCTCTCCCCCTGCACCATGAAGGCCTACATATTGGGCTCCCAGAATCCCACCAACTTGTTCAGCAGTAGTGCTGTTGAATGCATCATCGGCACTTGCACGAACTTCAACAGTCCGCATAGCCCCAAGGTCCCTCAGACATGTCGATCATCCCATATGTACTCCAAGAGATTGTCAGGTATCTAGCACTCTCACCATAGTATTCTAAACATCTTGTCAATCCCAAAATGAAAACTCATTAGCACATCATCAAATAAACCATCATCCCCCCCCGGTATGACTCCACAATCCCGATCTAGAGCGGGGCTGTGGGGCCCAATGTCACGATCCCAAATCATGGCTATCGGGACGACAGCCGCGATCGTAGATCGCGACTGTGGGAGCCATAGTTGCGATCACAGATCGTGTCTATCTAGGCCATAGTTGCGATCGTAGATCGCAACTGTCCAGGCCACAGCCGTGATTGTGGATCGCGACTATCCAGGCCATAGTCGCGATCTTGGATCGCGACTGTGGAGGCCACAACCGCAATCCATGATCGCGGCCATCACCTCGAAACCCGTTATCCACACCCCACGTGGACCGTACCACCCTCCCTGAGGACCCACTACCCACCTGAATTGAGAAAAAATTAAAGATATGAGTTCAGTGAAATACCTGCAACTCGCGGAAATGAAATTAACTGGTCCAATCACCCAAAAATGCCAAATCCGCTCTGGCCCACCACACTCTCCTATAAAAGTCAACCACACAAATGACACTTGGCATTATGGGTCCACTTACTATTTATAGATAGTTGAATTTCTCTTGATTCGGCCATTTTGGATCCATATGGCGTTCATTTTCCAAACCGTTTCCACCACTGGAATCAGAACGATGAGACCTTCAAAATGGTCGACTCGATTTCTCGTTTTTCCAAACCCCTTTTTTTGGAATTTTTTCCATACACCTCGCCATCTCAATTTGCGTGCCACATCGGCTGTTTTTAGTTTTTAGCATTCCTTATATCATCGAATTTAGTTTTTCAAGCCCGTGATGATTCTTAAGATCATTTCTCACTCTCACCCTAGATTTTTCAAGCATTTTTCACCAGCCCCTAGTCATCTCAGTTTGCGCGCCACCTTGGCCGTTATCCATTTTTTACATTTTTTATATCACCATATTTAGTTTTTCGAGCTTGTGATGATGCTTGAGATCATTCCTTGCTCTCACCAAAAACAGTTCCAACATTGTGTCCTGACACCTTCTTGCCTCGATTTGCATGCCACATCGGCCGCCATCGAATTGTTACACATTTATACATGAGCCATTCACTCCATTCATACTGCAATCATTTCATTATTTTTCCACCATTCATCATGCCGCAAGGAGGCCCACCAGTGTTCCCCTCCAACCCTTGTTCTTGGTTCTCATCGATGTCCCTTGATTGAACATTCTCTCCTTGCATGGCCATTCCTTTTGTTTGGTATAATTTTATCCCTTTTTTGGGTCGGACAAGTCCTTTACGAAAAAGGCACTTAGGGAGTTTATGTTAAGCTCTTTTCTGACTCCTAAAAGAATGAAAAGATCATCGAGAAACCTAGCTTCCATTCATGATCATTAAAGTACCTGAAAGGGCATCTATCTGGTATAAGTTTAACCCTTTTCCGGACCTAGTAGACTAATTATGAAAAAGGAATACTTTAGTCACACTGGCTAGAAGAGTTTTTCATTGCATCCTTTTATGTTTTTTTGGACCTTGGAGACTAACAGATGAAAAAGAATCCCCCTGCAGTCTTCTTATTGCTTTCAGATTCTCTAAAAATTGAAAGCAACCGCGAGCATGCACCATCTTGGGATCGTACAAATCCACACCACGGTACCACTCCATTATTTCAGAGTCTTCTTATCACTTTCAGACTCCTTAAAATTGAAAGCAATCACGAGCATGAACTGTCCTCGGCTCGTATAAATCCACATGACAGTACCATTTTGAGCACACTTCTTCCAGTTCCTTAAACCATGAAGAAGTCCCCACCGATTCCTCTCAGCACTATGATCAATCATCTCGGTAGCACGCCCAATAAGGTCACCTTTGTTCAGAGTATTCTTCGATATACCACCCTTAGAGTATCTTGCCATCCTACACCAACTTGAGTATCCCTCATTCTAGTCACCATCCCTGGTCCCTTAAAGCTATGATCCCCTTCCCACCAGTCAGTTTCATATGCTACCCGATCATCCCCGCCATCATACTCTGAACAAAAAAAGTTTGAGTCCACCCACTCTATTTGCCCAGTTAATTCCCATCTCCACAATATGTCAGTCCTACCATTAGTACTCTCACACTTCGGTTATCCACCTCGTGCTCCTATCAAGGAAACATCATTACCTTTCTAGTTGCAGGTCTCCCTCTGTCGACGACAGCCCATCTATTCTAGAGGATAGGCCCAGAGGTCTGTGCGCCTTGGACTCATCACCATCTGTGGTGAGTGGCTACGGACCATTTTGAGCAGAGTCATCAGTGCCTCTCCAAATGGTTGTTTCTCACATGCTCAACTTCAACACCTTGATCGCATCATTGAGATTCATGCAGGGTATATATCCCTTCAGTTATTAGTCAAAGACCCTGGATTTCCCCCGATTCTAGCACGTTGGTGAGTCACTTTGGAACACTCCGTTATATGTTCCCATGGATATCCGAGTTGCGTTGGTGCTTGTATTCGGAGGCCACTCACTCAGATGCTTCCTTGAGTACCCAGTATAGCCACAGTATAGTGTACCATTGAGGGTATGACTCCCCGTCATTATGATCCAACAACTCATCAGTTCCTCTGGTACCACACTCAGCAACACTATTGTTATTCCAGTGTATCGGTTCTTCAGCTCAGACATGGTCAGCCCGGCAGTATGTCCCAGATTTGTGTCCCCTCTAGACCCTTATGATATACATAGTAGTTCTCCATGTATCTGTCAGGTCCCCTTTTTGGGCCTAATTTTTATTCTATATATCTTGATACGAGCATGGTAATGCCTGCCTCGTCCATATATTCAGATTATTCCTCATTCATTATTGAGGTCATGTATTTTCATTTTTTGCAGTTTGTTCAGGATTGTTGTTCCGAGCTCTAGTTCATTTCTTCTCTTCTCCACACCCTAGAAAAACCATAAAAGACCTATGATGTCTATCGGCCATACGATGGGCTCTTTTCCTCACACATCAGGGGGCAATCTGTTAACACCCAAAAAGTGCTCACCATCTCATCTCCCTCATTACATGACTCATTTGTCTATATTTCCTACCATATTTGTCTCCAAAACGTCAAAAAACCATTAAAAAGCCACCAAAAGGCCAAAAAACCCATTTTTTCCCCCAAAATAATTTAAATTTCCTCGAAAGATAGAAAAAACCCTCTAAAAGGGCCCTAAATTCCCAAAAATCAAATAAAAGGGAATAAAAAATATAAAAAAGAGGAAAAAGAGAGAAAAATGAAGCAAAAACCCTAAAACAATTGACCTAAACTATATGGTGCCAAAAACCATGGGTCAACACTCCAGCACTAAAAAACCTATAAATAGGTGATGGAGGCTCCCCATTTCACATCCACAATCTATCCTATCCTCACTCTGCCAAAATCACTCTTGAAACCCTAGCTTTCCATTTGAGCTAGTTTTCCCATTTGAGTGCCCCTTTTGGCCCATTATCCAAACACCTTGGAGAAGGAGAAGGAACCCATTGGAGCATGGAATCAGCCCTCCTAAACTACTGCAAGAGCTCCACCAACCTCCATATCTGAGGTAAATGTAACTTTGGTCATACCATAATACAAAAGAAAAATTTCTATTATATTGTCATTGTCTTTTTATTTCTGTTGATGCACATGTTAGCTTAGATTTCATACTGTTTTACTGTTTAAATTTACTGTTTTAATGAACTGCTACTAAGGAGGCCCTTCTCCTTAGTAGGTGCTCATTCGCACAAGCTAGGGAAAAAACCCTAGCTACACTAGCCCTAGAAGCACTAATATAACCCTACAAACCTAATCTATCCCTAGAAAGCTAAACTAACCCTAGAAACACTAATTTAACACTAGAAAAATAAGCTAGAATACTATAAACCTAATCTAGTTCTAGAAACCTAAACTAGCCCTAGAAACACTAATCTCTAGGAATGCCTCATTGGCTTCAACAACAAGCTTGTGTTAATCAATGTCTCCCCACTAGCATGATTATCTTTATTAGGGTTTAAAAACTCTACCCATGTCACGTCACACAAGTATACTACTAGAGAACTCAACTTATCGAATCCAAGTCTACATGCCCATCTTGGTATTTCAATCCTCAAACCCTAGGTCTTATACCCTAGCATCAAACCCTAATATGCATTTGGTTGGTGATAAGAATGAGATGCTTTATGTTGGGATTGAATTATTTCAATATTTAGGCCTCTAAGACCTCTGCAACTTCTTCCACTACCATGATCTCATTTTTCAATGACGTCAATGGCTTGTGATTATATAAATATAAATATTTCTTTTTCTTGGAACGTTGGGGTACATGCAAGAGCACATGGACATGTTAATATGAGATATCTCATGCAAACCCTAGCCATGTCACATCACACAAGTACTCTAACATCACATAAGAGAAATATCTACAACAACATCCAACGTGTCTATCTTTCCCTTATCTTCTCCACTGATTTTATCTTTGTGATCCATAAAATATAAATCCTAGGGTTTACTCATTAACCCTATAATCTACATGATAGATAAGAAGTCCTTTTTGGATTCAATAACAAGCTTATGTCAATCAATCTCTTTCCACTAGCATGATTCTCTTTCTTAGGGTTTACAAACAGTAGCCATGTCACATTACACAAGTACATGGCAAGACAATGTTATTGATAGCACCCAAAATCATGTTAGGCATTAGCTCCACTCTACATGTCTTTTGTTAGGGAAATGACCTTATTGTTAGAACAATATGCTCAACTTTTGACCTAATTTGTCACTTTCTCAAAGTTACTTGGAATTTCCCTTTGTGAGGCATTTTACTTGGGGCTCCCAATTAACTCACATACTCTTAGACCCTCAACCAGGGGCACACAAAAAATCTCAACTCTACTCTCTGTCGATGGATATCACACACATAAATATGGTTGGAGGAAACACATAAATCCAAAGCCTCTGAAACCCCAAAGAGTGGAGTTTCACCTAGTCACAATCACTTTTGTGCTTTAGTGAATTTGCATGGAGCCTCACAAAAATATCCTAGTTCTTATATTAGATTTAGTTGCATTGAGACCTTATCATGCATAAACCAAATCTGAAAACTCACTCTTACAACAATTATAGCAATAGTAAAACAACCCTTAACTTATTCAATGACGATGCCAAATAACTCAACAAAATTATCTTGTGAAAAATTAGCAATACATATATAACTATAAATTACAATTCAAGAACATGCATGAGAGCCTTATCACAAGGCTAGTATAATTCACTATCTCTCCAAAACACTAGCTAGGGAAAATAGTGAAAGCCCTAGCTGAACCAAGGAGATATAACATGCATGAATCACTAAAACAAGTCGTCCAATGCAATACATCTGCTTCTCTTCTTCTTATTTGGAAAATGCACCTAGGGTTTCATCACAAAATCCTAATCATAAACCTCCAAGGGATGTAACCCTATAACCTCAGAAGGATCAAGCTCAAGCTAAGTTCTCCTCCCTAGACTTGATATATCCTCCTAGGGGTGTTTTCATGAACCATAGTTAATTCCTCCATGAAGCTAAATACAAATAAAAGAGCGTGATATTGATAGTATGTGAAGGAATAACTCCTTATTCTATATATAATTGCAATGGGTGGTCTCCTCTAGTGTTGACATCCAAAATCATGTTAGGTGTTAGCTCCACTCTCCATGCGTTCTACTAGGGAAATGGCCTTAGTGTTAGAACAAGATATCAGTAACCTTAGTGATCACAAGTCTCCACAAATGTGAAAAAGAGGTGATCCAATTTCGATCAAGGGGGTCATTTCTCCTCTGAAGACTCCCGGGCATGCATGGCCATTATGGGCACGTCCACAATGGCCACTTGCACCTGCGGGAGCCGACGGAATCAAGGTCCGCTTGCCGGTTTGGGTTCTGTGGCCCTGGAGAAAATACTCAAAGTGTCCCTGAATGGCCTCGGGGTTCCAGAAAAAAATGCCCGCAACACCCAAATCATGGCTCGGATCACGAATCTGTTGATTCTGGTGGATCCAAGACGTCAGGTTTCAGCTAGGGGACCCCCCACAGCGTGCCACCAACCCCCGAAAACAGTGTTATTGTGCCATCTTCAGAGCTAGGGTTTTCCTCAGTGAAGGCCATGCCAATCTTGCTCAAGGGGGACATTTCACGTCTGAAGGCTCCCAATCATGTATGGACAGTGTGAACACATCCACAATGGCCATACACACCTATGGGAGTTGACGAAACCCAAGTGCGCTCAGCGGTTTGGGTTCCGTGCCCCCAGAGCAAATCCTCAAAGTGTCCCCGAATGGCCCCGAGGTGCCAGACCAAAATGATTGTATCACCTAAACTGTGGCTCCGGTCGTGAATCCATCAATTTCAATGGATCCGAGACATCGGGTTTCGGCTAGGAGAACCCCCATAGCATGCCTCAAAGTCCCAAAAACAGATCCAATGGGCCATCTCTAGATCTAGGGTTTTGCTCAGTGAAGGCCATGCCAATCTTGCTCAAGGGGGCCATCTCTCATCTGAAGGCTCCCGGGCATGCGTGGACACATCCACAATCACCATACGCACATGTGGGAGATGACAACCCAATTCCACTTGTCCATTTGGGTTTCGGGCCCTGGATCAATTCCTCAAAGTGTCCATGAATGGCCTTGGGGTGTCGGACCAAGGGGATTGTAGCACCGAAACCATGGCTACAGTCGTGAATTCATTGATTTCGATGGATCCGAGACGCCGTGTTTCAGTTAGGGGACCCCCCACAGCGTGCCTCAAAGTCCCGAAAACGATGCCAATGTGCCATCTCCGGATCTAAGGTTTTGCTCAGTGAAGGCCATTCCAATCTTGCTCAAGGGGGCCATTTCTCATCCGAAGGCTCCTGAGCATGTGTGGCCACTTTGGACACATCCACAATGGCCACATGCATCTATAGGAGCTAACAAAACCCAATTCTGCTCTTCGGTTTGGGTTCCATGCCGGTGGAGCAAATCCTCAAAGTGTCCCCAAATGGCCCCAGGGTGTCGGACCAAGATACCTGCAGCACCCAAACCGTGGCTCGTATTGAAAATCTGTCAATTCCAGTGGATCTGGGACATCGGGTTTCAGCTAGGGGACCCCCCACAGTGTGCCTCGATGTCTCGAAAATGGTGCCAATGTGCTATCTAGGGAGCTAGGGTTTTGCTCAGTGAAGGCCATGCCAATCTTGCTCAAGGGGGGCATTTCTCATCTGAAGGCTCCCGGGCATGCGTGGCCAACATGGACAAGTCCACAATGGCCATGTGCACCTATGGGAGCTGACAGAACCCAATTATGCTTGTCGGTTTGGGTTCCGTGCCCTCGGGGAAAATCCTCAAAGTGTCCCCGAATGGCCCCAAGGTGCCGAACCAAGATGCCCGCAACACCCAAACCGTGGCTCCAGAGATAGCACCATTACCATGGGCTGGAAACACATTGTAGGGGATCCCCTAGCTAAAACCTAGCATCCTGGATCCACCGGAATCGACGGATTTGCAATCCGAGTCACGGTTTGGGTGCTGCGGGCATCTTGGTCTGGCACCCCGGGGCCATTCGAGGACAATTTGAGGATTTGATCCGGGGGCATGGAACCCAAACCAGTGAGGAGAACGGGGTTCCATCATCTCCCACATGTGCGTATGGACATTTTGGATGTGTCCACGGTGGCCAGGCATGCCCGGGAGCGTTCAGACGAGAAATGTCCCCCTTGAGCAAGATTGACATGGCCTTCACTGAGAAAAACCCTAGCTCCGAAGATGGCACATTGGCACTGTTTCCAAGACTTAGAGGCACGCTGTGGAGAGGCCCCTAGCTGAAACTTGGTGTCCCAGATCCACCAGAATCAACGTATTTGCGACCGTAGCCATAGTTTGGGTGTTGCGAGCATCTTGGTCCGACACCTTGGGGACATTCCGGGACACTTTGAGGATTTGCTCTAGGGGAACGGAACCCAAAACGGTGAGCAGACTTGGGTTCCGTTAGCTCCCACAAGTGTCTATGGACATTGCAAACTTTTCCACGGTGGACACGCACGCCCAGGAGCCTTCAGACGAGAAATAGCTCCCTTGATCAAGATTGGCATGGCCTTCACTGAACAAAACCCTAGCTCCGAAGATGGCACATTGGCATCGTTTTCGGGGGTTGGCGGAACGCTATTGGGGGCCCCCTAGCTGAAACGCGACATCCTGGATCTAGCGGAATCAACGGATTCACGATCGGAGCCATGGTTTGAGTGCTATGGGCATCTTGGTCTGGCATCTTGGGGCCATTCAGGGACACTTTGAGGATTTGCTCTGGGGGCATGGAACCCATACTAGTGAGAGGACTTGGGTTCCGTCAGCTCCCATAGGTGCGTATGGCCATTACGGACATTTCCACAGTGACCACACATGCCTGGGAACCTTCGGACAAGAAATGCCCCCCTTGAGCAAGATTGGCATGTCATTCACTGAGCAAAACCCTAGTTCCAAAGATGGCACAATAGCACCATTTTCGGGGGTTTATGGGACGCTATGGGGGGACCCTTAGCTGAAACCCAGCGTCCTAGATCAACTGGAATCTACAGATTCACGATCCAAGCCATGGTTTGGGTGTTGCAGGCATTTTGGTTGGGAAACCCGGGGCCAATCGGGGACACTTTGAGGATTTGCTTCGGGGGCACGGAACCCAAACCGACAAGCGGACTTGGATTCCGTCGACTCCCACAGGTGAAAGTGGCCATTGTGGATGTGTCCATGATGGCCATGCATGCCCAAGAGTATTCGGACGAGAAATGACCCCCTTGAGCCAAATTGGAATGGCCCTCACTGAGAAAAACCCTAGCTCCAGAGATGGCACATTGGCACCGTTTCCGGGACTTTGAGGAACACTGTGGGGGGGGCGCTAGCTGAAACCTGGCATCCCGGATCCCCTAGAATCATCGGATTCATGATTTGAGCCACGGTTTGGGTGTTGTGGGCATCTTGCTCCAGCACCCTAGGGCCATTCAGGGACACTTTGAGGAATTGCTGAGGGGGCACATAACCCAAACCAGCGAATGGACTTGGGTTTCGTTGGCTCCCACACGTGTGTATGGCCACTATGGATGTGTCCATGGTGGCCACGCACGCCCAGGAGCCTTCAGATGAGAAATGGACCCCTTGAGCAATATTGGCATGGCCTTCACTAAGCAAAACCCTAGCTCCAGAGATGGCACTGTTAGCACTCCATAAATTTTTATGATTAATTGTGTTCTGGCAGTAGTGGTGGTGCAAAATAGAGCATTTTTCATGGAAGAGGTTTCAAGCTTATCCGAGAAGAAGCATTTGTCCTTGGGTGTAGGCACCAAGGTTGCAAAAGGGAAATTTTTGAGAAAAGGAGAAAAATTAAAAGTATCCATGATTTGGCAGGAGAATTAATTTTAGGCCAAGGATTAATCTTTGTACATTTCAATCCTCCAATGTTTAGTGTTTATGTAGGAAAAGGGTCGAAGGCTTTTTTAAAATTGATCTAGCCTAAGTTAAAGCTTTATGGAGAAAGGATTTGTTTTTATAATATAGCCTAGCTCAAAACTCTATGAAGAAAGGTTTTTGAGTTTTATAATAAAGCCAAAGTTTGAATATTATGAAGAAGGGGCACTAAGGCTTTTAATTTGGCCAAAGTTAAGGCTTTGGTGGAGGGTAGTTTTAAAGTTTTTTATGAATATGTCAAATCTCTAATTAAAAGTGGAGAAAAAGGTTAATGCGCCCAACACCGAGGGCTTACCAAGGGACCGAGTGCCAAGCCAAAGGGGCCCCATGCATCATCCATTGTCCAAGCGCCTATCCTTCATTGTGTTACTTGGTATATATCAAAAGTGATGGGGTATATAAAGGAGTGAAGGGAGTTCTTTTAGTTTGCATGTGGGATAAATCCCCCAAATTAAAAATGAAAAAATGTAAGCGATGGGTGAATGTTCCAGCCAATGTTTTGATGCTAAATGCCAAGTCACATGGTGGGGGATGCCACAAGTTCTATCACCATCGACACCAGGCAGCATTCATGTGGCACCATTGAGTCATTGAACGAGTGACATGGCTCTATGCAATTGTAAGTGTAGCAATAAAGGAAGAAAATGGAAATCAGCCATTGGTTTTGGTATCGCATGGTTGAAGTGCTCAGGGGATAGCAGATGGGGCAGGATAGGATGTGAAATCCACATATCACACACGTCACACTCTGGGTGTATCGCATGAAGACAAAGTGGTATTGGAAATGGCTTGAGGCCCATGCGATACCACCTAGTTTTTAGCAATGAAAAGTCTCTTTACGAGGTTATAAAGGGAACTGGTCCCATTTTTAATAATTTTATTTATATATGACGGAGGTGCCCAGCTCTCTAAAACCTAACACCATTTATCCAAGAGCCATGAAGTTTGTTGCGACGTCAGGAGTCTGGATAAGCAAAGGAAATATCTCGTCTTCTCTACTATGGTTTTTCATGATTCGTGTATCCACGACTTTCCTTCCCTCCATCCATATTTGGCATTACCGCATCTAGGGTTTGGTGCTAATGCCATTTTTCCTGTAGCTGAAGGAGAAGTGTAAATAAGATCCAGGAGGAGACTACACTGAAGCATATTGATAAAGTTTCTTCTTTTTCGTTCTCCTCCATGATATATTGGTTGCACAGTGTATGCTTAGAGTTTTTTTGGTGATGTACACGGGGCGTTAGCTCCCTTGCATAACTGTGTGCCTGGTGATATTTGTTGCAGGGGATATTTCTTTGATTAAAGTCAACGATATTGCAGCACGAATTGCTACAAGTGTTGGGGCTGCATTTCAAGCCTCTAATGCTTCGCCTAATAGCAGTAGACTACTTTCTCTCCTCTACAATAGAAAAACCCTAACAAGAGACATCCGATAAGAGAATACAAGTATGGAAAATGCTTTAGAAAGTGACATTGGCAGCATTAGGAAAAAGTGGATGCTGGGGTTGTCAAAATATTTCTAACCAAACCAATGGTCGTGAAAAGCTATGCAGCCATTTACTTGTGTTCATTTTCCAGCTGAAGGTGAAGTAGGCATTCAAGAGGATGATATTGCCACAATATGAGTTTAGATTTCACTGAGACGGAGTATTGATCTTATTACTGCTCTTCCTCATGCTCCCTACTTCCCATTCCATAAAGCAGAAAAGTATTGGTTATTGCTGAGTGTTCCTATCCCTAATATTGTGTGGGTTTAAAGAGTCAGTTCTGTGGAAGAGGCTACTACAGTCACCGCAGCTTTCCAAAGTTATTTAGGGTTCTTGGAGAGTTTTAGGCGTAGATGCTAAGGAGATAAAAGTTGTTATCGAGAGAGACTAGTGCTTTGAATAAACTTAAGGCACTCATAAGTTTCAGAGGGAGATGATTTATCATATTGAAGATGTAACACCTGGCAGTTAAATGATAAACAGAAGTGAAGGGTTCGAAAGCTAGTGGAGGTAGTCAGTTAGTGGGAGCAGCCACCTGGACAAGTGTCACAAAATTCTTTTGTCTTTTATTTGAAATAAATTGTCATTTAGTAAAAATGTTGCTAGATGTAAAAAAGCAGTTAGGCCTATCTCTCATATTTTTGTTTTGTAAATATAATGGAAATAAACCTTGGTGACGTGTCATTAAAACTTGTAACTGTTTTCTTGTATGAGTAGGTCAAGCATGAGGCTCATGGACAGCTATATATATTCTTTGTAATAAAGGAGTTAGGTGTGAGAAAATCAATTAGCTAAGGCCCGGGAGAGCTTAGCTCTGTTTTGAAAGCATTTGCCCTAGTACAATTGCAGTGTTTGATGCTGGATTTTGGCAGAGATTCCCGTGTTATGTTTCTTGCAGTCTGTCTTTTCTTTTCCCATGTTAATTTGTGTCTCTTTCTTTGTTATTCTAGTCTGTAATATTTCTCTCATGCTTGGATAAGTGTAGCGGTAGGACAAAATTCATAAACAATATGCTATGTTCTTCTCATTTCAAGCATTTCACCACCAATTTATGCTAAAGTTGGTATAGGATTTCATGGTTACATGCCTTATATCGATGGATTGTTTCTATATTCTTCCTTATCATAAAATTTAAAGCTCTTTGAGTGTGCGTGGGTGACTACGTTTCCTTTGTTTAGATGTCTCATGCAGCAACACTGTTATATGTTTTATGTTTCATACTTTGACTCCATTGCCCCAATAGTTTTCCTTATGATTATCTTACCAGAACCTTAAACAATTTGTTCCACTGAAGTCTGAACTTCTGAATGTGTTTTGAATGATTATCTTGAATGATGAATGCTGGTGTGTTTCTTCATTATTGACAATCTTGATGATTTCCAGTATTTTGTGAATGTTTACGAGAGATCCCTCTCTGTTTGTGCTGGGTCAATAGCACAAACTAAAGATTGGTTAGTGGTTACCCCAAATTTCCCTCTCCCACAACCTAGGGGGTCATTTTGGGTGTTAACAAATTAGCGCTGTTGCCGGGGAGCGATTGTCTCATCATCCCTGGGAGAACAACAAGTTTCAGATCTGAATGTTGATGGTGAACAACAGTCAGACAATGAGAAGGTTGTACCATTCACCTGGCGACTCCACTCATGGTTCAATTCAATTTGTAGAATCCACTAGAGAATGAGCTCAGCTTCCTTAGACATGGAAGAATCAAGATTCAAGTATCAAAGCATAAATCTCTTCAAAGAAATCTTGTTCTTCTGTATCAGTCTCCTTTTACCTTTATGTATATATATCAAGAAACATTTGTTCCACTGAAGAGCTCTAGGTCATGAGAGACCCTCCTTTGTATATCCCTCTCTAGATCTTACAAGTGTATATCCTCCTTTAACCCCTAGAGCTGATCCCATCTCTTCTTCTGAACCTTATAAGATCCATAGCCAAACTTGCAAATCCCATGAGAGTGAGGCTGAAGATGCTCTCCCTGTACATACTCCTTTGCCTTCCAGATCTTAGCTGAGATATGGCCCTTTAAAGATGCCCCCTGTTCTTCATGACTATCCTCCCAAATACCATAAATACCTTCCTAGATTTGATGGAGAATACGAAAGCCTTACTGCTGAGAAACATCTCCAAGGCTTTGAACATTTTCTAGATCTTTTTGAAGTAGAGCATGATGATGTTTGTATGAGGGCGTTCTCCCAGTCTTTCCAAGGAGATGTGAAGCAATGGTTTATCCATTTGCAGCCTGGGTCTATAAATACATGGCAAGGGTTCTCTGATGTTTTCTTGGAGTTTTGGGGTAGGAAAAGGTCATGGGACCTAGTTCTTTCAGAGTTTTACTCCATGAGAATGTAGGAAGGGGAATTCATGTCCAGCATTAACAGAAGGTTCGCCAGCTTCTATTATGCTATGCCGAAGGAAATTCAGCCCCTAGAGAATGCTGCTAAGTTACACTATGCATCTATCTTTCCTCCTGATTTATCTTTTCTTCTTTTGGAGAGAAGGTCTTCCAATTTGCAGCATATGTTCCTTGAGGCTTTGGAGGTTGAATACAATCTTAGGATGTTTGGAAAATTATCAGGCAAAGATAATGAGGAAAGGATTGAAAAATATGGATTCGAAGGGAGGCATGAATGAGGAGAACTTGCTTTGCATTTCAGTCTTTCCCAGGATGAACTCAGAGATGATCAGCTCAGTGATATGCCAAAAAAAGGTAATTCTAATTTGTTTTATGTAAATTGCAATTAGCCTGCTAAATTTTCTGTGAGTGATGGTTTTAAGGAAGATTTCATCCCACCTAAGTACGATGAATATGAAGGGGACTGCTTGGAGAACTTCATAATTTTTTTTGAAATTGACAATGAAAAGGAGGGCCAAGTGTGCAATCAGTCCCAAGAAGCAGAGATTTGCCATAGGGAAGAGAAGTACCAAACAGAAAATCAAGTCTCTCTTTTACATTCAGGATTTTTATATCAAGAAGAGTTTGTTGCACTTAATTTTATTGAAAAAATCAATGTTATTTCTGTTGCGTTTGATGAAGAAGAGCAAGTTTTAAATTCTGAAATCTTGGGTGAAATTAGTGATGGCCTTCATATCTCCCCTCCTGAGCTAGATGAGAATTGTCTTCAGCTTTGTCAATTGTCATATGATTCAGAAGAAGATCAGGGCAGTCAGATAAGTTTTTCCCCATGTCACTCAATTTCAGAGTCTTGTTGCCTAGAGGGAGTTGTTTTCTTTAATACATTTGAAAGTCATGATGGTATTCCTTTTGAAACCCAAGAGGGGATTCAATTCTATCAGACTGATGTACATGTGATTAAATGTCCAATATCTCTTGCAAATCAAAGTCTTTCATCTATTAAGTTATATAAGGAAACAAATCTACATGATAGTATTGATGTTTCATTTGAATGTTGTCATGAAAAGTTGACCCATGTACTCAATATAAAGGACAAAGGAGATGAGTATACTTTTCAAAGTCTTTCTGAAATTCAGTTTGGCAGATTGGAAATGGAATTACAATTTGAGTAGCCTTTTTGTGACATAGATAATGTGAACAATCATAAATAACCAGTTAGATATGTTGTCATGATTGGTCATACAAAAATAGGAAACATTCATTTTCTTGAAGATCCTTTCGCTAATTTGTTGGAATCATGAGAGAAGATGGGGTTTGTGTTCAAGAATGTGGGGATTGAAAAATATTTTCAGTTTGAGTTATCATTTGCTGAATTCTTTTTTCGGGTTGGAGAAGTTGAATGCGAATTTCAGTCAAGAAGTCATTTGCTTGACTAGTTTCATTGGAAGTGTGAGATCACCCGATTTTGTCCTTTATGCTTAGCAAATAGGGTAGGATCATTTGTATATAAATAAGCTTGAAGGTCAATCATTTTCATTAATTTCAAGTTTAATATTTGAGCAGTGTGTGTGTTCAGTTCGCAGCATTTTCAGAGAATATCAGTATGTTTTCAGTTTCGGGTTTTGAGTTGCATTTTTCGGATGAAGGACCGGTTGCAGCTTGTAGTTTTCAGGGTTGGGAGACGCCCAATGGATCAGGCACTTGGTCTACGGGGTTCTTTGCTACCTCGTAGGGAGGATAGCATCCCCGGTTGGAGCTAGATGTTAGCACTCCATAAATTTTTATGATTAATCTTCTTTTGGGAGTAGTGCCGGTGCAAAA
Organism: Larix kaempferi; assembly: GCA_027924585.1. Taxonomy (NCBI): domain Eukaryota; kingdom Viridiplantae; phylum Streptophyta; class Pinopsida; order Pinales; family Pinaceae; genus Larix; species Larix kaempferi. The sequence goes on along the minus strand of BSBM01001409.1, from coordinate 12,125,697 downwards.
TAGAGAATTTTTCATGGAAGAGGTTTCAAGCTTGGCCGAGAAGAAGAATTTGTCCGTGGGTGTAGGCACCAAGGTTTCAAAAGGGAAACTTTTTAGAAAAGGAGAAAAATGAAAAGTGTCCATGATTTGGCAGGAGAATTAATTTTAGGCCAAGGATCAATTTTTGTACATTTCAATCCTCCAATGTTTAGTGTTTATGTAAGCAAAGGGTCGAAGGATTTTTAAAATTGATCTAGCCTAAGTTAAAGATTTATGGATAAAGGATTTGATTTTTATAATATAGCCTAGCTCAAAAATCTATGAAGAAATTTTTTTGAGTTTTATAATAAAGCCAAAGTTTGAATATTATGAAGAAGGGGCACTAAGGCTTTTAATTTGGCCAAAGTTAAGGTTTTGGTGGAGGGGAGTTTTAAAGTTTTTTATGAATATGTCAAAGCTCTAATTAAAAGTGGAGCAAATTAATTTTAGGCCAAGGATCAATTTTTGTACATTTCAATCCTCCAATGTTTAGTGTTTATGTAAGCAAAGGGTCGAAGGATTTTTAAAATTGATCTAGCCTAAGTTAAAGATTTATGGATAAAGGATTTGATTTTTATAATATAGCCTAGCTCAAAAATCTATGAAGAAATTTTTTTGAGTTTTATAATAAAGCCAAAGTTTGAATATTATGAAGAAGGGGCACTAAGGCTTTTAATTTGGCCAAAGTTAAGGTTTTGGTGGAGGGGAGTTTTAAAGTTTTTTATGAATATGAAGAAATTTTTTTGAGTTTTATAATAAAGCCAAAGTTTGAATATTATGAAGAAGGGGCACTAAGGCTTTTAATTTGGCCAAAGTTAAGGTTTTGGTGGAGGGGAGTTTTAAAGTTTTTTATGAATATGTCAAAGCTCTAATTAAAAGTGGAGCAAAAGGTGAATGCGCCCAACACCGAGGGCTTACCAAGGGACCGAGTGCCAAGCCAAAGGGGCACCATGCATCATCCATTGTCCAAGTGCCTCTCCTTCATTGTGTTACTTGGTATATATCAAAAGTAATGGGGTATATAAAGGAGTGAAGGGAATTATTTTAGTTTGCATGTGGGATAAATCCCCCAAATTAAAAACGAAAAAATGTAAGCGACGGGTGAATGTTCCAGCCAACGTTTTGATGCTAAATGCTAGGTCACACGGTGGGGGATGCCACGCGTTCTGTCACCATCGACACCAGGCAGCATTCATGTGGCACGATTGAGTCATTGAACGATTGACATGGCTCTATATAATCGTAAGTGCAGCAATAAAGGAAGCAAATGGAAATCAGCCATTCATTTTGGTATTGCATGGTCGAAGTGCTCGGGGGTTAGCAGATGGGGCAGGCTGCGATGTGAAATCCAAAAATCACGCGCATCACACTCTGGGTGTATCGCATGAAGATGAAGTGGTATTAGAAATGGCTTGAGGCCCATGCGATACCACCTAGTTTTTAGCAACAAAAAGGCTATTTACGGGGTTATAAAGGGAAGTGGTCCCATTTTTAATGATTTTATTTGTATATGACGGAAATGCCCATCTCTCTAAAACCTAACGCCATTTATCCAAGAGCCATGAAGTTTTTTGCGAAGTCAAGAGTATGGATAAGCAAAGAAAATCGCCCATATTCTCTACTATGGTTTTTCAGAATTCGTGTATCCACGACTTTCCTTCCCTCCGTCCAGATTTGGCATTACCCGCACATCCAGGGTTTGGTGCTAACACCATTTTTCTTGTAGCTGAAGGAGAAGTGTAAATAAGATCCAGGAGGAGACTACACTGAAGCAGATTGATAAAGTTTCTTTTCTTCGTTCTCCTCCATGATATATTGGCCACACAATGTATACTCAGAGGTTTTTGGGTGATGTAGATGGAGCATTAGCTCCCTTGCATAACTATGTGCCTAGTGATATTTGCTGCAGGGGAGATTAAGTCAACGATATTGCATCATGAATTGATACCAGTGTTGGGGCTGTATTTCAAGCCTCTAATGCTTCACCTAATAGCAGTATACTACTTTCTCTCCTCTACAATAGAAAAACCCTAAAAGGTGACGTCTGATAGGAGCATACAAGTATGGAGAATGCTTTAGACAGTGACATTGGCAGCTGTTAGCACTCGGATTTTCCTTGGGCTGTGTCAAAGAAACCCGAGGTAACCTATTTCAAACCAATCTTTAGACTGAAAGTTGGCCTCCTTCAGCCAGAGAGGGCTCTCTCGGCAAATCTGCCATCCAATGTCACCACGACAGCAGTTTGACAATGAAACTCAAGGGCCAATTTGTAAAATGAATAAAAACTTAAGGATTTTTAATGAGGTGGCTAGATCAACATGAACAGGATACCATTGGGCAATGGAGTCGAGAAAACAGAAAAATATGGACCAGCAGTTAAACAAATATTTTCATACAAAGGCAAGATAGCTGTCTTATTACAGTCAATAAGATTTTTGCAGGTGATAGGGAAAGAAATAAAGACAGTCCATTAACAGCAGGCATCAATTTTCAGATGAATCTACCGTTAATTTTAGAGAAATAAATGGATGCTCAGAAGCGAATAAATTGAGGCATAGAAACATGAATCTCAATCTATATAAACGTTCATCTAAGCATAGAAGAGAATGACATAATGAAAGGCATAACGCAGAAAGTAAACTTGCACGATTAGAGAAAGGGAAAAGGTACAGACTGCAATTTTTAAACAACGCTTGAATCTTTTATGAAAAATCTGCTCATTTCTGAGATCTGTATTAAGTTCTGAAAACCCTGCAAAACACCCGAAATGGGTCTCTCCTCCCAGAAAATCCAACCCCGTTTACATTGCCAAATGCATATTTTATACAAAATTTTGCCCTCTAAGCAAACCCTAACTGTATTTTTCTAAAAATAAACCACCGATACTAAAATAATAATTAAATAACTAATCATTACTTTACAAAATTAGTTTTTAAACAGTAAATGACGGAAAATCTGGAATGTTGTTCTCGGAAACTAAAAGATGGCTGCCAGCTATCTCTATTTATTCACTTCTTCCACCGATATCTAATATTCTGCCACTTGTTGATATTCTGCCTGGAATTTTGGGCTTTCAGAGGCGCTCCATTTCATCGCCACTACTCCATGGATCTCGCAGTTCATTTCAGAAAATAATATTGCTGCAAAGATGTTTCAATGCCTTCTCATATCATGAATACCACATTTTGTTGTCACCCGATTTGGTTTAGGAATTACTCCATAATTAAAATAAAAAACATTGTATAGTGGATTGTATTTCCACATATGCGTTGAACCATACATATGGTGCACATATATTCCATCACCTCCACGTCCTCTGGGACCTTTTGAAAACTTTCTGTATGCTTTAGGGTTTAGGGAGTTTCGACGTTCCGGTCAAAAAGAAGAAACAAATGTTGAAAATGGGACCACCTCCTTTTTATAATATTTCCAATGGATGGTATCCGCGCGAGCTTTGGAGTGGTTTGCAATACAAGTTTTACGTATGCGGACGTGTAAAAAATAGACACGTTGGATGGTGGTTTTTGTTCCGCGACCGCTCTTATCTCCTATCCACCGAGCACTTTTGCAATGCGGAGTCACGTAGACCGTTGATCTATATTGAAACTTCTCCATCTGATCTCGCTACGTGTCAGCATGGGAATCAAGGATCTGAAAACGCAGTAGTCGCAACAACCTCTCCTCTTTTTCCTCAGGGCATTTTCCTGGTGCGAAATAAACACCAGCTATGATCTCCCAAAATTCACCGATTGACAATAATTTGTTGTTCTCCCATTTTCTGAGGAACTATTATTTTCATTTGATAATACAGGGAAAGCAAATGATTTATCAGAACGGAGGCAGATACTTCCTCTCTATTTGGCTCCTTTATTATTTCTGAGAGACGGTCTTTTGGGGTGCTGTAGACATCTGCAAACACTTTAAACCTAACTACAGGAATATCTCCCATGGTGCGCTCGTTGACATTACCCAAATAGCTTAATAAAAGTTGATTTCTTACAACAAAACTGATTGAAGCACATCTTTCTGAGACTCTTCAACAATATCGCTCCAAGCATACGGCTACACAAAGTCTACGCTAAACAATTTTTTTTTTTTTTTTTTGGCCTTGTGCATTGCGATGGCAAGTGCATTGGAATTGGAGTTCGACCTTCGAGCCACCTTTTTGGAGAAATAAAATTGACAGCTCGAACCATGTATCATATCCATAAGGGACATTTCTCCTGAGTAGTGCAGCAAATGACTCCATGACCGCTACATATTCTCGAAGTCAGGTGGCTATTTGACATTTGCAATAATTGGCAAATTTGGCCAAGTTTAAAACCATCATGCAAACTGATCTGTTTTGCGCTATCAATGTTGCCAGAAGATAATTAGCCAAAATTTTTACTGAGTGCCAACAGCAGCATTAGGAAAAAGTGGATGCTGGGGTTGTCAAAATATTTCTAACCAAACCAATGGTCATGAAAAGCTATGCAGTCATTTACTTGTGTTCATTTTCCAGCTGGAGGTGAAGGAGGCATTCAAGATGATGATATTGCCACAATACGAGTTTAGATTTCACTGAGACGCAGGATTGGTCTTATTACTACTCTTCCTCATGCTCCCTACTTCCCATTCCATAAAGCAGAAAAGTATTGGTTATTGCTGAGTGTTCCTATCCCTAATATTGTGTGGGTTTGGCAAAGAGTCAGTTCTGTGGAAGAGGCTACTGCAGTCACCGCAACTTTCCAAAGTTATTTAGGGTTCTTGGAGAGTTTCAGGCGCAGATGCTAAGGAGATAAAAGTTGTTGTCGAGAGAGAGTAGTGCTTTGAATAAACTTAAGGAACTCATAAGTTTCGGAGGGAGATGCTTTATCATATTGAAGATGTAGCACCTAGAAGTTAAAGGATAAACAGAAGTGAAGGGTTTGAAAGCTAGTGGAGGTAGTTAGTGGGAGCAGCCACCTAGACAAGCATTACCAAATTCTTTTGTCTTTTATTTGAAATAAATTGTCATTTAGTAAAAATGATGCTAGATGTAAAAAAGCAGTTAGGCCTATCTCTCATATTTTTTTTTAAAGATAATGGAAATAAACCTTGGTGAGGTGCCACTAAAACTTGTAACTGTTTTCTGGTATGAGTAGGTCGAGCATGAAGCTCATGGACAACTATATATATTCTTTGAAATAAAGGAGTTAGGTGTGATAAAATCAATTGGCTAAGGCCTGGGAGAGCTTAGCTTTGTTTTGAAAGCATTTTCCCTAATACAATTGCAGTGTTTGAAGCTGGATTTTGGCAGAGATTCCTATGTTATCTTTCTTGCAGTCTATCTTTTATTTTCCCATGTTAATTTGTGTCTCTTTCTTTGTTATTCCAGTCTGTAATATTTCTCTCGTTCTTGGATAAGTGTAGCAGCAGGATAGAATTCATAAACAATATGCTCTGTTCTTCTCATTTCAAGCATTTCACCACCAATTTATGCTAAAGTTGGTATAGGATTTCATGGTTACATGCCTTATATTGATGGATTGTTTCTATATTCTTCCTCATCATCAAATTTAAACCTCTTTCACTGTGCATGGGTGACTACCTTTCCTCTGTTTAGATGTCTCATGCAGTAGCATTGTTATTTGTTTTATGTTTCATACTTTGACTCCATTGCCCCAATAGTTTTCCTTATGATTATCTTACCAGAACCTTAAACAATTTGTTCCACAGAAGTTTGACCTTCTGAATGTGTTTTGAATGATTATCTTGAATGATGAATGCTGGTGTGTTTCTTCATTATTGACAATCTTGATGATTTCCAGTATTCTGTGAATGTTTACGAGAGAGCCCTCTCAGTTTGTGTTGGGTCAATAGCACAAGCTAAAGATTGGTTAGTGGTTACCTTAGATTTCCCTCTCCCACAACCTAGGGTGTCATTGTGGGTGTTAAAAAATTGCATACTTGATCCCCCGGAATCATCAGATTCACGATCCGAGCCACGGTTTGGGTGTTGCGGGCATCTTGGTCTAGCACCCTGAGGCCATTCAAGGAGACTTTGAGGAATTGCTCCGGAGGCATAGAACCCAAACCGGCGAACGGACTTGGGTTTCGTCGGCTCCCACACGTGCGTATGGCCATTGTGGATGTGTCCACAGAGGCCACGCACGCCCAGGAGCCTTCTGAAAAGAAATGGACCCATTGAGCAATATTGGCATGGCATTCACTAAGCAAAACCCTAGCTCTGGAGATGGCACAATACCACCATTTCCGAGGGTTGGAAGCATGCTATGGGGGTACCCCTAGCTGAAACCCTACGTCTCGGATCCACTGGAATCGATCGATTCGCGATCCGAGCCACGGTTTGGGTTCTACGGGCATCTTGGTCTGGCACCTCGGGGCCATTCGAGGACACTTTGAGGATTTGCTTCGGGGGCACGGAACCCAAACCGACGAGCGGATCTGGGTTCTATCAGCTCCCACACATGAATAAAGGAGCTTTCAAGCCACCATATAGGTCATGTCTTAGGTTTGTTTGGATCCTATAAAATATTCTCAAAATTCCACACTCAATTAACTTACATGCCCACCTAATATTATAGTGGTAAGTCCTCTTTGACAAGACTTTCCCCACATTTGAATTGCCAATTGTGGATCGCTCATAAGGTTTCAAATTATTAACATTCAATATTAAGAAAATGCGCATTTAGATATGGATTTTCCTCAATGTTCATATATTCACCCCATAATAATAGTATTGGTTTTCCTTGTTAATAGCTACTAGTATATTGCAGTTGACCTAGATAATTATTGTGTGATAGGTACTATAGCTAATGTTATCGACCAAATCTAATGGTGAAAACCCTAGTTCATAAAACTTAGGTCTATATAAGAACATGTTGATATTTGCAATGAGAAGCTTGAAATAATAATGCATGCATGGCCATATAAAGTTGTTTGCAGCATAAATTTCATGTTTGATATTTTCTTACAATCATGAATTGATACATGGATCAATTGTAGTGGCCTTGAATTTATGAGTTGAAAGAAAAAAAACACATTAAGACACCTTAGTGCAAGAATATTTACTATACCATATTAATATTAAAACATAGTAGAAGAATACATTATTGATCCCATAACTAGTGTAAAGTGGTACATTTATAATCATATAGAGGAATATATTAAGTGTTCATTGACATGTAATTATCACTTCCCCCCATATTTGACTAATACATTATTTTAGTGGTTAAGGTGGTCAAACCACTTCCATGCTTATGCTAATTTGGTTGCATCAATTACAACACCAATACATTAGTTCTTTAGTTCAATGAGATGTTGTATGTGTTTCTTTTTCCTCCACTTAGACCAATAGGAACACCATTTATATCTAGGAATTGTCACTGCATTGTGAAAAAATTTGAGGAAAAATAGAAACATAGTGGTCAAGCTTCCAAAAATTCAAGAACCTCATGCATCTCATGTCCTTCTTACCATAATTTTATCATGGGATTCCCAATTACTCCCATTAAGAGGAACTTCTCTCCCATGGGTCCATCACCCAATGCTTGTCTTGCTTGATTGATCTTAGGAATGGAATGAGCCATAGAATGATGACCGGCTCGGATCGAAAAACCATCAAATCCATTGGATTCAGGACTTCACGATAGTGCTAGGGGTGCCCCTCTCCTCCGTTCCAATGCCCCAGGTGTCATCTTGTACGTCCATCTTGGAAACTAGGGTTTTTCTCAGTAAGGGAGTGTGCAATTTTTGCACATTGGGGTCAAATTTGCAAAATCGTTGGCTGGGTACTTATGGATAGCGTTCCCAGCGGGAACCTTCCTAGACACACTTGCAGAACTCCCCGAAACCCTGTTTTGTTGCACGGTTGGAATTCTATGCCCCCGGTAGGTATCTAGTAGGTGTCCATGAAGGCCTTTTGGATGCGAGATGGAATGAGCCATAGAATGACGACTGTGGCTCGGATCGACAAAGTGTCAACTTCATTGGATTCAGGATGTTGGGATAGTGATAGGGGTTCCCCTCTCTGTCGTGCCCACTATATGTCAGTTAATTAAAACTTAACATGCAGAGTGCTAAACATAAATTATCAACCCGAGAAAGTCTTTTATTTCAAAGCTATCGTGCAAAATATATGCAAGTACAATTTCTACCTGACATTGTTATCTATTGGTATGCGCTCGAAACTATTTGTAAACTAAGTCACAACTGCTTGAAAATAAATCAATACTCAAACCTATTCATAAATAAAACTGTAAATCGAATATACTTCAAACAAGATCTATTCATATGAAACAAGATCTGATTACGTACATCTAAGGAATTGTTATGTTGGCCAACGATTTACCAAATGAATTATCAACACAACGATTATGACAGATCTAATGAATGAAAGCATACAACTATCATAAGCTTAATGAATGAAAGCATAAACAAAATAATAAGCAGATTTAAACAATAACACACTTACAATTAACACTACCAGCATCTGCTCAGGGAAGAGGGCCCTTCCTCCACTGAGCAGATCTGGATCTCCACAATGAAAGTCTACAACTCCAGAATTAAGAAACTGCCAGCATGTATTATCATAATGGAAGAATTACAACAGATCTGGATCAAATCCTACATCATAACATTGTGTTTTCTCCTATCTTGCATCTCCTATCCTGCCTAATCTATCATGCTTAATCTCTATCAATCTATCCCCCTTTCTCAATGAGATTGATTACATATTTATACATAAAATTATCTCATGAAAATGAAGAACTGAACCCCCAGCTTGTGATCTGCAACAGTTGGAACACGGCCGTAACTGTTGGCAACTTTGGAGCCGGCCGCAACAGCAAATCTGGAAAATACCCTCTCGAAGAACCACCTGCATAGCACAAACCGTAGCTTGTTTGGGAGATTTCCTCGCAAGTCAGGTAAATGAGGATGTTACGCACAAAACCCATATCTCAGATTTTTGAGATTCGTTTCCATCTGTCCGCAAATCAAGATGCGAATCAAGGTGTTCTTATGTGGCATGCGTTTTTGGTTAAGGCTGTAACAACTGGCTATGAGCGTCCTGTACGTGACAACTCACTCCACAAACCATCATTAGTAAAATTATGCATAATAGTCTTTTAATTCATCAAAGATAAAAGAAAATAATCACTATTAACCACTTGAAACATCAATGGAAGTAGCAGGCTGTTCAACGTGCAGCTACAACAAATGAATGAAAAATGGAATGATAAATGAGAAATAATGGTAAGAAAATGGATGAAAGGTATGCCGGTAAGTGATGAAAAATGGACAATTCCAGGGCCCAACATCTCCCCCAAACTGAACTTGTTGCATGTCCTCATGCAACCCAATACCTGTGTAGCATCCAACTTGAAAAAAAAAAAATTAGATGAACCCACATCACGGATTTCGAGAAAAATGCGAATTGGCTGTAGGTGATGATGGTCATTTTCTCGAAAACCGTGCACTGGATTGAGCTGAAACTTACCACGATTGTTCATCATGTTGTTATGCATTCCCTGTCCAAATTTCATGAGGATCCAATTCGTGGCTTGTGAGATATCCTTAAATCAAATTCTTCATTTTTGCCAGCTGTGAATGAATAAAAATCAGTATGCACAAAATGTCAAAAACCACTCCCCCAAACTGAATATGTTGCATGTCCTCATGCAAAAGAGGAGTTTTCGTCTTAGTTGTGAACAACCATTTCCCCCAAACTGAGTATTTTACCTTCCATTCATGAAATCAAGTGAACTTTGGGACTTTTGTTTTCTTGTATCTGCACTATCACTGTCAACATCCAATTTTTGTATATGTGCTAGCTGGAAACACATCTTTGACTTACAAAAATGACTGTAGGCTGCTTGAAAAATGACTGTATGTTATTTGAAATTCACTGTGTGAGCTCAATTTTTGATTCCCCATGGTTGTGGTTAAGTGCTCATAATGTATTGCAAAAATAAAATGACAATGCACAGGAAATCTTCATACCAGCAAGAGATCAGATTTGCAAATTTCCTTTTGTGATGACCCAAGCTGCTGAAATATCATCTGACAATCACAGAATTTGTAGACCCTCCATATGTCACAAGTGCCAAAAAAAAATACCAGTGATCTTCACAAGCCAAACTCACTACAGGAATTATCATTCATGGGAAATAAAAGAGTTTTATAACCATTTTCTCATCAAATTCATGGCAAATTCTATTGCAATAAACCACAGTAGATTTCATCCATTCTCATGGTTGAATGAAGGCTGCTAGAATTTTCATTGGTTATGCCCTTATCATGGAGTGCTTTGTAACACTTCAAATAATGCCAAACATTCTTTTGCACATTCCACAACAATCAAACTCATTTCAGAAATTCTGTCGAACTTGACAAATGACCAATGCTGAGAGTAATCATTACCTTCATGTTGCTGAGATATACTTCACATCAGACCTTGAAAAGGTTGCTACAGGATTTCCATTGTGCATGTATCATGCTCATGACGGCTAAAACCAATGTAGGCATTAGTGGATGGTAAAGATACCATATGTATAAGATGGTGGAAAATCCATATACCATATAAAATGTGGCTCTCAATAATTTTGAATTATGAAGATGTGAACCATTATGTGCACCACTGAACAAAGCAAACAAATCAAAGAAATCATGCCTTTGTTTTCTATTGTGCTTGTGTGATAGCATACTCTTGAGAAGGAATCACTTCTACTTCAACTTTTCATGTTGTAGGTTCATGTTGTAGGTTCTTGTAGGTTCTTGTGTCTAGGTTTTTGGTTAAGGCTGTAACAGCTGGCTATGAGCGTCCTGTACGTGACAACTCACTCCACAAACCATCATTAGTAAAATTATGCATAATAGTCTTTTAATTCATCAAAGATAAAAGAAAATAATCACTATTAACCACTTGAAACATCAATGGAAGTAGCAGGCTGTTCAACGTGCAGCTACAACAAATGAATGAAAAATGGAATGATAAATGAGAAATAATGGTAAGAAAATGGATGAAAGGTATGCCGGTAAGTGATAAAAAATGGACAATTCCAGGGCCCAACATCTCCCCCAAACTGAACTTGTTGCATGTCCTCATGCAACCCAATACCTGTGTAGCATCCAACTTGAAAAAAAAAAAACTCATTCACTTGTTCTTTTATTTTACCATTTGCACAGCTGCAGCAAGAAGAAATAGAGAGTTTAACACAAATTGGCAGAATCACTTAGCGGAGGATTTAGCAGAAAATTTGGCGGATTCACAGCTCTTTAGTAGAAAATTGGCAAAGTCACAGCTTATTTTAGCAGAGAATTTGGCGAAGGTTTTAGCGAAGATTTTGGCGGAACAGCGCTAAATGTAGCGGCAAATTTGGCGGAGTCAGCTTATTTTAGCAGAGAAGTTGGCGAAGGTTTTAGCGGTGAATTTGGCGGAACAGCGCTAAATGTAGCGGCAAATTTAGCGGAACAGCGCTAAATGTAGCGGCAAATTTGGCGGAGTCAGCTTATTTTAGCAGAGAAGTTAGCGAAGGTTTTAGCAGCAAATTTGGCGGAACATAGCTAAATTTAGCGGCAAATTTGGTGGACTTGCAGCTGTCGGAAAAGATGTCGCAGCCGGCGGAAAGATGTCGCAGCCGGCGGAAAGATGTCGCAGCTGCCGGAAAATGGGCAGCTGCCGGAAAGCGGTCGCCGGAAAATGAGGTGACGGCTGCGGGAAAAAGATGTTGCAGCTTCCGATGTTGCAGCCGCCGAAGTCGCAGCCACCGATGTTGCAGCCGCTAATGTCGCAGCCACCTATGTTGCAGCCGCCGATGTCGCAGCCGCTAATGTCGCAGCCACCGATGTTGCAGCCGCCGATGTCGCAGCCGCTAATGTCGCAGCCACCGATGTTGCAGCCGCTAATGTCGCAGCCACCTATGTTGCAGCCGCCGATGTCGCAGCCGCTAATGTCGCAGCCATCGATGTTGCAGCCGCTAATGTCGCAGCCACCTATGTTGCAGCCGCCGATGTCGCAGCCGCCGATGTCGCAGCCACCGATGTTGCAGCTACCAGAAAAAAAATCGACGGCAAGCGGGAAAAGGAATTTTGCGGCTGCTAGGGAAAAGGATAATGTGGTTGCCGGAAAAGGATATGCAGCTGGCGGAAAATATGTTGCAGCTGCCGAAAAATGGGCAGCTAATTTTAGCAGAGAAATTGGCGAAGGTTTTAGCGGCAAATTTGGCGGAATAGCGCTAAATTTAGCGGCAAATTTGGTGGACTTGCAGCTGTCGAAAAACGGGAAACGGCAATATTTTACGGCGTTTTAGTCTTTTTGAACGGGAAACTTCTAAAGCCATTTTCTCCCAAACGACGAACTGGGTTGGGCTGAAATTTTGCAGGCAAGTAGCTACCACTCCAATGCATCTCCACGCCAAAATTTAGACAAACCCACATCACGGATTTTGAGAAAAATGCGAATTGGCTGTAGGTGATTATGGCCATTTTCTCGAAAACCGCACACTGAATTGAGCTGAAACTTGCCACGGTTGTTCATCATGCTGTTATGCATTCCCTGTCCAAATTTCATGAGAATCTAACTTACCAATTGAAAGATATGCCCAAATCAAATTCTGCACTTTTGAACATGAATAAAAATGTATTGCAGCTGAACTTCCAGAGCCAATATTTCAAAAACTACAAACTGGGTTGGGCTGAAATTTTTCAAGCAGGTAAATACCATTATAGTGCATCTCCTCACCAAAAATTAGATGAACCCACATCACGGATTTCGAGAAAAATGCGAATTGGCTGTAGGTGATGATGGTCATTTTCTCGAAAACCGTGCACTGGATTGAGCTGAAACTTACCACGATTGTTCATCATGTTGTTATGCATTCCCTGTCCAAATTTCATGAGGATCCAATTCGTGGCTTGTGAGATATCCTTAAATCAAATTCTTCATTTTTGCCAGCTGTGAATGAATAAAAATCAGTATGCACAAAATGTCAAAAACCACTCCCCCAAACTGAATATGTTGCATGTCCTCATGCAAAAGAGGAGTTTTCGTCTTAGTTGTGAACAACCATTTCCCCCAAACTGAGTATTTTACCTTCCATTCATGAAATCAAGTGAACTTTGGGACTTTTGTTTTCTTGTATCTGCACTATCACTGTCAACATCCAATTTTTGTATATGTGCTAGCTGGAAACACATCTTTGACTTACAAAAATGACTGTAGGCTGCTTGAAAAATGACTGTATGTTATTTGAAATTCACTGTGTGAGCTCAATTTTTGATTCCCCATGGTTGTGGTTAAGTGCTCATAATGTATTGCAAAAATAAAATGACAATGCACAGGAAATCTTCATACCAGCAAGAGATCAGATTTGCAAATTTCCTTTTGTGATGACCCAAGCTGCTGAAATATCATCTGACAATCACAGAATTTGTAGACCCTCCATATGTCACAAGTGCCAAAAAAAAATACCAGTGATCTTCACAAGCCAAACTCACTACAGGAATTATCATTCATGGGAAATAAAAGAGTTTTATAACCATTTTCTCATCAAATTCATGGCAAATTCTATTGCAATAAACCACAGTAGATTTCATCCATTCTCATGGTTGAATGAAGGCTGCTAGAATTTTCATTGGTTATGCCCTTATCATGGAGTGCTTTGTAACACTTCAAATAATGCCAAACATTCTTTTGCACATTCCACAACAATCAAACTCATTTCAAAAATTCTGTCGAACTTGACAAATGACCAATGCTGAGAGTAATCATTACCTTCATGTTGCTGAGATATACTTCACATCAGACCTTGAAAAGGTTGCTACAGGATTTCCATTGTGCATGTATCATGCTCATGACGGCTAAAACCAATGTAGGCATTAGTGGATGGTAAAGATACCATATGTATAAGATGGTGGAAAATCCATATACCATATAAAATGTGGCTCTCAATAATTTTGAATTATGAAGATGTGAACCATTATGTGCACCACTGAACAAAGCAAACAAATCAAAGAAATCATGCCTTTGTTTTCTATTGTGCTTGTGTGATAGCATACTCTTGAGAAGGAATCACTTCTACTTCAACTTTTCATGTTGTAGGTTCTTGTGTCTAGCCTATCCTTCTCTTTTCAAGATGTGTATCTGCTGCTTTATTTCTCCTCATTATTTTTATATGGAAACAGAGCACCATTCCTTACTACTGATTCTTGTGTGGCAGCAGCAAGACTTCTTTTCTTACTGATGGTTCTTGTGTGACAGCAGCAAGACTTCTTATTGTTGCTTTTTGTGTGACAACAATAAGGTATCCCTTTTTTTTTTCATGCTTGGTCAGTTGGGTTGGTGAGATGTTGGGTTGGAACTTGAAGTGGAAGTGCATGAATGATGAAGTGTTAAAACTGAGTGGGAAATGATGGGAATGGATGGACATAAAATGCTATTTAGAAAATGGAAATGGCTAATGCTTAGTGGTTCTTCATGACATTTCCCTAAATCTTTAATAAATAAATAAAACTCATGCTATTTTACCTCAAGTGTTACCTCCATGGAAGCCTTGGTTGACATGAATGGACTGGTGTATGCTGGAGCTATGTAGGCTGATTTGATGCTGAGACATATGTATATGAGAGCTGAAACTGGATGAGACTGAATTTGATCCATGATATTGTGCTGGTTGCCTGTAAGACTAACTGCTGAGACAATTGATGAGGAAAAATTCCCATAGAAGCAGAAAGCCTTTTCTCTTATTCTGCAAATCAACTGCAAAACTACTGAACAAATGATGCTGCAAGTCATTGTTGAAACCATTAGATCACATAATCTTCAGCTGCTACAAACCCGAGGTACAATTCTTACCATGCGAATGAATGTGCTGGAGTCGAGCATGGAAAGAAATCATTGGATTACCGGCCATTAATATATGCCGTTAACCAATGTGAAGAAACTCACCTTTGATGACAATGAGCTCTAAAGTACCTTAGTGCATCTTGACAGGTACGAATGGATGTGCTGGAGTCGAGTCACCTGGAAGATTTGTCAATCAAGAGGCATTGATGAATCCCCATGATTAACAACAAGGAAATCTGCCATTGATTCATGCAGATACCAGGGCACTATAAAAACTCTAATCTTGATCCCAGATGATGTGTCGGAGTCGATGGGAGAAGACCATTGGAAGGTGGACCTTAATGCATTCCACATCATCCAATACGAGTACAAAATAAATGATTGTGAAGAATCATAGTGAAAAATAGGACCAACATGAAACTCAGAAGCGGAAAGTATATGTGAAGTCATGATGTGTAGTGATGGGAAATAAAATGGTTATGGTGACTACATAAGCAGTGGAAAATGGGACTTCGACATAAATGGATTTTTGGGGTTTTGAAATGAGGAGGGTGAATGAATCTACCATAGGGAAATTGGCTTCTTGAGGGGTTTCTTTCAGCAACAAGTGGGATGACAGGTGTCTAAAAATGATTCTTAGCATGTAGCAATGGGACTTGACTTCGGAAACATTGGACTCTGTATGGTTTGCACATCAATCTCTCCATTTATATATATATATATATATATTTTATGTGCTCAATCCATTTGCAAATCGATAAAAAGTCTTCAAGAGTCACTCGTGCATGCATTGACCTTCTTCTTCCAAGGACCTACAAAACCTAGCATTTGCCTGCAATAAAACATGAGATGATGGAAGAAGAGAGATGATTGGTCTCTCTTCACCCAACACTTATGAAAAAAAACAACAAGCAATTACTTATAAAACAAATCCAAAGAAAAATGAACAAAGCAAAATCCATTTTATACCTGCAGGAGAGCAATGTCCATCTAGACTCACCAACGGTATTCTGATCATAGCTTCTTCGTTCCTTGTCCAAATTGAGTGATTCCAAAGCCAAATGAAAGTAAATTCATAGGTATATTTCCATTAGAAACAGGTTTTTAAAATTCTATGCAATGATCTTCCAAATCACTCATTAACAGCCTGCATGACAAGGTGTCTTTTAGAATTCTGGACTAGACCAACAATCACGGTTTTAGGCTTAACTTTTTCGTTTGATAACGGATTGATGTGATTCCAATTAGAGATGAAAGTAGATTCATGTAGGTATCTCCATTAGAAACAGGTTTTGAATCCAACAAGAATTGATGGGTCAAATAAGCCAATGAACAGTCTATAAAATAGAGTTTTAGGAATGCAGATTTGGGACAGGCAGTCGGTATTTTGGTCATAAAATTTGCGTACGACATCGGAATGGAGTGATTCAAATTGCATTGTAAACTAGATTCATAGGGGAATATACCAATAAAACAGGTTTACAAAATATGTCCAATAAGGCATCCAAAAATTGACTGTCCCATCTCTGTTCCTAAGCTGCCAGCTTGACACCCTGTTAGTATTTTGGCCATAAAATTTTCGTTTGACCCCCAATCGTAAAAATTCAAATTGTTTTGGAAACTAGATTCAAATTGCTACTTGGGATATAAACAGGTTTTAAAAATAAGTTCATTTGGTGTCCCAAAAATGGACTGTCCCGTCTATGTTTCAGTAAAATTTTCAAGCCAAAATGTCACAAAAATCCAATAAATTAAATTTAACCCCCAAAAATTGATCAAAATAGGTGTGAATGATTTTAATGATGTAAATTTAAATATAATACACATCCATACCAAAAATTTCAAGCATTGAGCACCTAGATTGACTTACACAGTTTGTTGCAGCCACAGCTGCAACTCTTAAAAAATGACATAATGTTGAAATAAAGCATGTGAATTTTTATGGAAAATAAAAAACTAAAGACATATCATGATGTGCAACACCCACGTATCTCAAACTCATTAATTTTTACCTGTAGCACAGTCATAGTTGGGTGTTGCATCTCCTTGTCACAGCCAATGTTGCAGCTCACTGTTGTAGCTGCGAGTAATCACAGCTGAGAGTAATCACTCACAGTTGGGTTGTTGCAGCTAACAACTTTATGTCAAATTTCAAGCTTGAAGGGTTCCATAATCATGGGCTCATTTTCCTGTGGATCCTTCATTCACTTTCTCGAATTACTGTAATTTTGTTTTCATGATATTTTTATTTTTATTTGTAACAAATAGAAACAAATTGAAATTGGGAAATTGATGACAAAAAGGACTTGAGCATTTTTGTTCAAATAGTCAACAATTCCAAAGCATTCATGAAAACATCTCATACCCATTCCTCATACTTCTACTTTCTGATCTTCCAGATCGCAACAAGGCGCAGGAAGAGAGCATACTTATTCAAAAATAAAAACTTAAAAAAAACAAAAGCATGGTTTTATTATGTTATCCTACCCTACCCTATTCTACTTGGAAAAAGAAAAAAAAATTGTTCAAGTGTATGCATATTTCCAATGGAGCCATTTTCGAAAAAGTGACTCAAGTATGCTCATACTCCTAATAGAAAAATATAACTTTATGAATTCTAGGATATGAGAGATCAACTTCCCTTCAAATGATGGTGCCAAGAATTGGTGAAGTATGAAATGATGCTGCAGACCGATGACAGATTGAAACCAAGCTTCAATATAGTTCTTGCTCCCTCGATTGCTCATGGATGTTACATCATGAAGATCCTTATTAAACTGATCTTCCTCAATGCATAATATTTCCGGATCTAATGATGTGAATGATGCTTTTGGTTCCAATGGTTGTTCTTCATCAAATATTACGTGTGTATTGTTGATCTTGTTTGCTTGCTTATGAGGACTAGAAGAAACTCCATCTGCAAAACTTGGATCTAAAACATGTTCAGGCCTCGTATGGATTTGTTGCAACAACGCACAGCCTTTTTGTAGCGGTGTAGATGAGGTAGAATAAGAGGGAAGTGTAGAAACATTTTGCAGTTCAGCACTGTAAGCATACTGTACTACTTTATTATGGTTAGGGTGGAGGGTGGATTGGACAGGAAATTGTGTTGGATACCAAGGAGTTTGATGAGAAGATAGATGTGGCTGATGTAGATGATTGAGTTGTGAGGTTGATATTGAAGGACCAACTTGTGTTGCAGCATGAGGGAGAGTGGCCATATGATCATAGGATGGGGCATTCCAACCTTGTGGATAAGGTAGGTAAGAGTTAAACTGAGGCTGCAACAACTGCCATGGTGGAAGAGTATTCAATGATTGAGTATGAGAGTAAGAAAATGGAGGGATAAAATTTCGCACCATAGATGTAGGCCATGGTTGACATGACTGTTGCAACAAGTTGGCTGCGACTCCCAGATCTCTATGATATGTTTCTTTCATCTTTGGTAAGGAGGGACAATGATCTGTGGAGTGATTCAAGTCACATATACCACAACTTTCAAGACTATTCAAAGGGAAATCCCTTGCTTCTCTTATTTCCTCCTGCTTTTCTTTATCCTGCAAAACACCCAATTGTAAATCAGCTTTAGAAATGTCAAATAAATTGCTGATTTCAATTCGTAAAACTCTTGTTTTTGCAGCAGATTTCAAAAATAGAGATAAAATTTCCTTAGAATTCTTACCAGTCTTGAAGTTTCCTCTTGAATACCTTCTACATAACTCACAAATATCATCATATGCTAACTGAAATACATTACCTGTTCCGATCAGATTCAATATTTCTAAACATTCAGCTTGGATTCCCTTGAGTAGAAGTGTTTTTAAGATTTCCTTCCCCAGTTTCCTATGTTTGGATCTTTGGAGATTATATTGAAATCGTTCTATGTATTCCTCCAGACTTTCTTCTTCTCCTTGTGTCATTTCGAAGATGTCTTCATTGACCCTGCAATAATCTTGGTACCTTTTCAAGAACACATGTTTCATGTCTTCCCAAGTTTGTATACAATTCCCACCGAGGCTCATGAACCATCGGAGGGCTGTTCCTTTTAGAGTAAGGGGAAATACATTCAACTTTTGATCATTAGCACAATAACCATATCCTCTACAAAGTACTTCAAACTGAAATAAAAATACATCAGGGTCTTCGTTTTCCAAACCGTGAAAATTTGGTAGAACATGTGGGGGAATTCTTTTTGTTGGTGCCACTTCGCTCGAATCTCTGATGGGAAATTCGAAGGTAACAACTCCTCCATATTTTTCACCTGCCATCCCTTCATTAGATTCTTTGTGTGCTATCTTGAGGCTCCTCCTTCGAATGTTCCTGTCAACTTGTTAGTAGAATGGGTGGTGCTCACAACACCACTAGGGGAATGATAATATTTATGAATCAAAGATTGAAAATGAAATAAAACTGAATGTAAAGACAGAAAATTAACACTCAAAATAAATTTAATAAACTGAAATGTAATCATGCAACCTACATGCCCTATTTTAACAATGCATCTGCAAAACAATGTCAAATGTACTATTGCACAATTGATAACTTCCCCGGCAACGGCGCCAAAATGTCGTGCCCACTATATGTCAGTTAATTAAAACTTAACATGCAGAGTGCTAAACATAAATTATCAACCCGAGAAAGTCTTTTATTTCAAAGCTATCGTGCAAAATATATGCAAGTACAATTTCTACCTGACATTGTTATCTATTGGTATGCACTCGAAACTATTTGTAAACTAAGTCACAACTGCTTGAAAATAAATCAATACTCAAACCTATTCATAAATAAAACTGTAAATCGAATATACTTCAAACAAGATCTATTCATATGAAACAAGATCTGATTACGTACATCTAAGGAATTGTTATGTTGGCCAACGATTTACCAAATGAATTATCAACACAACGATTATGACAGATCTAATGAATGAAAGCATACAACTATCATAAGCTTAATGAATGAAAGCATAAACAAAATAATAAGCAGATTTAAACAATAACACACTTACAATTAACACTACCAGCATCTGCTCAGGGAAGAGGGCCCTTCCTCCACTGAGCAGATCTGGATCTCCACAATGAAAGTCTACAACTCCAGAATTAAGAAACTGCCAGCATGTATTATCATAATGGAAGAATTACAACAGATCTGGATCAAATCCTACATCATAACATTGTGTTTTCTCCTATCTTGCATCTCCTATCCTGCCTAATCTATCATGCTTAATCTCTATCAATCTATACCCCTTTCTCAATGAGATTGATTACATATTTATACATAAAATTATCTCATGAAAATGAAGAACTGAACCCCCAGCTTGTGATCTGCAACAGTTGGAACACGGCCGTAACTGTTGGCAACTTTGGAGCCGGCCGCAACAGCAAATCTGGAAAATACCCTCTCGAAGAACCACCTGCATAGCACAAACCGTAGCTTGTTTGGGAGATTTCCTCGCGAGTCAGGTAAATGAGGATGTTACGCACAAAACCCATATCTCAGATTTTTGAGATTCGTTTCCATCTGTCCGCAAATCAAGATGCGAATCAAGGTGTTCTTATGTGGCATGCGTTTTTGGTTAAGGCTGTAACAGCTGGCTATGAGCGTCCTGTACGTGACAACTCACTCCACAAACCATCATTAGTAAAATTATGCATAATAGTCTTTTAATTCATCAAAGATAAAAGAAAATAATCACTATTAACCACTTGAAACATCAATGGAAGTAGCAGGCTGTTCAACGTGCAGCTACAACAAATGAATGAAAAATGGAATGATAAATGAGAAATAATGGTAAGAAAATGGATGAAAGGTATGCCGGTAAGTGATGAAAAATGGACAATTCCAGGGCCCAACACTCTCCTCTAGTCCCATGGCCTAGGTGTCATCTTGTACGTCCATTTTGGAAACTAGGGTTTTGCTTAGTAAGAGAGTGTGCAATTTTTGCACATTGGCGTCAAATATGCAAAATCGTCGACCAGGAACTTATGGCTAGCATTCCTAGCTGGAACTTTCCTAGACACACTTGCAGCAATCCCCAGAACCCGGTTTTGTTGCACGGTTGGAATTCTATGCCCCCGGTAGGTATCCAGCAAGTGTCTGTGAAAGCCTTTTGGATGCGAGACGGAACGAGCCATAGAATGACGACCGTGGCTCGGATCGACAAACCGTCGAATCCGTTGGATTCAGGATGTCGAGATAGTGCTAGGGGTGCCCCTCTCCTCCAATCCCATGGCCCAAGTGTTATCTTGTAGTTCCATTTTGGAAACTAGGGTTTTACTGAGTAAGGGAGTGTGCAATTTTTGCACATTGGGGTCAAATTTGCAAAATCGTCGACCATGCACTTATGATGATGATGATGAAGATGGTGATGATGATGATGATGAAGACGCTAATGATGATGGTGATGGTTATGAAGATGATGATGATGATGATGAAGATGATGATGATGGAGATGTTGATGAGGAACCTAGATATGACAATGTTGATGAAGATGTTCATGATGATGATGATGGTGATGATGATGAAGATGTTGATGGTGATGGTGATGGTGATGGTGATGGTGATGGTGATGGTGATGAAGATGATGATGATGAAGAAGATGATGATGATGGATATGTTGATGAGGAACCTAGAGATGACAATGACGATGAATATGTTGATGATGATGATGATGGTGATGATGACCAAGATGTTGATGATGATGGTGATGCTGATGCTGATGAAGATGATGAAGAAGATGATGATGATGGAGATGTTGACGAGGAACCTAGAGATGACAATGATGGTGAAGATGTTGATGATGATGATGATGGTGATGATGATGAAGATGTTGATAATGATGGTGATGGTGATGGTGATGAAGATTATGATGATGAAGAAGATGATGATAATGGAGATGTTGATGAGGAACCTAGAGATGACAATGATGATGAAGATGTTGATGACGATGATGATGGTGATGATGATGAAGATGTTGATGATGATGGTGATGGTGATGAAGATGATGATGATGAAGAAGAAGAAGATGATGATGATGGAGATGTTGATGATGAACCTAGAGATGACAATGATGATGAAGGGTTTTGCTCAGTAAAATTATCAAGCTTTTGAGTTTCATGATAGTGTCACCATTGTGGAGAGGGTGAAGAGGTAGTGTTACTTGTAGGAAGATTAGGACATATTGGAGGAAGTATCTAAAGGGTACAGATGGTTTAGTGCTAGCGTTTGGGTGAGGGTTAGGGTTAGAGTTATAGAAAGAAATTGAATTAGGTCATTTCTCTAATGTACATTTTGTATTAACGGTATGGCTTGGTCTAAGGTGGTGCTCTCAAATAGCTATTTCATTATGAAATATTTAACAGGACATGAATTAAATTTAAGATAAGTGTATTGTTAAATATAGTGAGCATTGAGCATGGGGAATCAAATCTATGAATATGTGTATTATTAAATATAATTTTGTTCGGTGAAGCCAATAACCAACATAATCAGCATAATATAAGAGTTTTTTGGGTTGGGGATATACCTCAAGGTACCCAAATCATGAAAAAATTTTGGGTGGGCACAAAACCAATTGAACAAAAAATGTTGAAGATGACATGTGGGGTGGGAGGTCGGCCTCCAAAACTCAGGCATTGACATGAGTGAGGTAGGTCTAAAGCAACTTCTCTCATACCAAATGAGGTAGGTATAAAGCAATTTCTTTTGTGGAGTGGTGTTGTATTTTGAAGTTCCCTTGGTCATTGTGTTCTAGTTGCATTGTTGGTTTTGGATATTTGTTCCCAATGTTAGGAGTTTTTCTTTTTTTTCTTTAACTTGTGTGTAGCGCTCTAGGAATCAATGGTTGTTGGGTGTCTCCATCCACATAAACAATCCATATTAGCTATGTAATGATCCCATTACAAAATGCATGTGTATTCAATCAAACAAATTGAGAGGAAAATGCAACGCATACTCTTTCTAACTATGCAACTTGAAGGACTGAGCATTAACTGTATCGAAACATATAGTGTGGAGTTGTTAGCCTCCATCAAGGACATAAGGGGTGAGCTTCCAAAAGAGGTTGGTTACAATTTTTTTTTTCTGAGATACGATGTAAATAAAAACTTCAATTGAGCATGAGACAAGACAAGTGCAAGCAGGGTTTCTACAAACCTAGTGAAGAGTTGTAAAAGGAAAACCTTGCACCCATACTAACTATTACCAGGACATATTGTAGTTGGATTGAAGTTGTGTGTCTTGCATTTTGAGCAATTATTTGAGGACGTATTCTCTTCATAAGCTTCTTTATCATTTATTATTTCATATTTCAAAATTGTTGTTATTTAATTCTTTGTTAAGACCATTGTTGTTTCTATGCTCATTTATGAAAACATTTGGAAGACATTCATGTTAATGCAGACTCATATGTGCATGTTATCAGCTTTGGTTATCTATAGTTTGAGTTTACTTTTAATGTAGACTCACATGTACATCATGTGCTTGATGTGTGAAAAAGTATAAGATGCAAGACCCATTCAAATACAAGGGACTCATATTGAGGTCACTTGGTGTCTAGAAATAACATCTATATGTATGTGAAAACTTTTCCATAACATATTTATTGAAGACAAAATCATGTATACAAAAATGTAATCAAAGACAAAGTCATATAGACAAGTGCAGATCCATCTATTAATATGCAAAAATGATCCAATCATGTATACTTTTTGGAAAAATGGAACATCGTTCCCAATGTCTATATGATCCGAAAACAAGATCTTTGCTACTCTATGACGTTAACATGAATTGCATAAAGAGCATGAATGAAGCTCACAAATCCATAAGAAGAGAACCAAACAGCATAGACAATACACACATAAAGACAACAAGTTGATAACGGAGTTCGTCCAGGATGGACTACGTCTCCAGGCCTGCTTCTCAATAGGAGGGCCGATCTATAATCTCAGCATAAAGGCAAAATACATGGCAATGATACAATGATACCTTGGCGAAAATGGCCAGGAAGAGAACCGCTGCCCAAAACACAACAAGACTGCTTCCAGCAACTCCGAAGCCTAAAGGCGGTGTAAAACGAGTATAAACACTCGTACCTTCCTCCTGCAGAGCTACGCAATCTCCCTTCTCTTCTTTAGCTACAAAGTCTCCACTCCAAAGCATGAATGGCAAATGGCATATGAGGGGGTTTATATAGGCTTGAGTTAGCCCTCATCACATTCTCCTCATGATTCTTCAGTTACAACAAATTGACTACTTTGGGGATGTGGTTACAACCTCTAAGTCTAGTTGGGCCCTCTTTATGTGCCTTTCATGTCATATGGTTGGTAAGTTATCAACCCATCCCAACTATATGTATATATTTAGTACTTTACATTAGAAACTTTTGTTGTATCCCCACCGAACTATGTAATCTTTGAAACTTGTTTTAAAATCTGTTGAACCCACTTTTAACCATTTTTCCATAGTGGAAATATACCATGTGCGTAAATAACTCTGGCAGGTTTGTGGGCCGTTAAAACTATCCGACCAACGAAATATTGGCGTTGGCGCGCTCCCGGTTCTGTGCATTGTTGGCATGGGTCCATGGTTCGGGGCTTAGCCCCGACCCTTTATGCGCCCGTTCAAACCCTCGCTCGGACTTAATATATTTTTCAACCGTTTACAATTCAACTGGCACGGTGCGGCGTATTGGTAAGGGTGGAGTTTAGTTTAAATGAGGTCCAGTGGTCGAACCCGGCGGAGGCTTCCCCAAATTTTTAATAAACTCGAATTATAGCGGCCAATCTGGTGCTGCCACGTGGTGGCATACCATTGGTCCAACTCACTTTCCGTACCACCAGCTGTCATGCTGACTCGGTCGCCAACTCAGCCGTCGTACTGCCAACTCAACACCCAGTCAGCTGCTAGGTCATTGCCGTACTGCCACGTGTCCAATTCTCATTGGTCCATACTCCTGCCATGTCATCATGCTCGTACTATACGGATGCAACGTGTCACCTTGTCAGTGGTGACACGTGGCACCTCCATTTTGCCAAATTTGCATGTTTCATCAATACAACAGAACGCGATAACTTTCTCATACGGAGTCCATTTGAGGTGAAACGAACGCCGTTGGAATCATCTCGACGAGCCCTTTGATCGGGTGCTAGTTTTGCTGAGATTGGAGGACTTAAAAATTTTTGCCTTCTTGGATCCTCCTGGATCATTCCTCCCCACTGAGAAGCTTTTGGCCTCCAAAAGCCTTTACTAATCAACATATAGGTGAGGGAATTTCTCCCTCACTTTCTCCTTCTCGATCCACTTGGCTTTGCTTGGATGAGTGCCTCTGATGCCCACTCGAAGATAATCAACATCACCTCTGCGAGAAGTCCTTGTCCTTCTGTCCAAGATGACATCTTCCTTTAGCTCATCCATGTACTCAGGAGAAAATTCATCAACTGATGGCAATGAGACATTCTCCCTTTCATCCATGATCATGGGAGGCTCATAGAGTTTCAAGTTCTCCACATTCACTACTGAGTAGATCTGCATGTATGGTGGTAGCTCTAAGCGAAAAGCATTTGTCCCAATCTTCTCCAAGATGGTGAAGGGACCATATCTAATGGGCTTGAGCTTCTTACCTTCTCCTTTTATCCTCTCCTTGCTGATGTGAAGCCACACTTGATCTCCCACCTGAAACTGATGATAAACTCTATGCTTATCATGGCGAGCCTTGTACTGGGCTTGACTCTTCTCCAACTGCTCTTGCACTACTTGATGTACCTGTTGAACTCTCTGAATGAACCTGCGGGCTTTGTCTTCATCCTTGGAAGTGCTTGAATCAACCTCTCTGCCATAAGTCAAGTCCAATGGAGTCTTTGGCAAGTACCCAAAGCATGTCTCAAATGGTGAGCTCTGAGTGGAAGAATGTATAGCCCTGTTGTAGGCATGCTGCACATACTGGATCTGTTCATCCCATAACTTAGGATGCTTGTTGCAATAGCCTCGAAGCAAGTGGACAACCGTCCTGTTGACTACCTCTGTCTGTCCGTCGGTCTGTGGATGGAAAGCGGTGCTCCTCTTTAGCTTGGTGTCCATCATACACCATAATTTTGTCCAAAACTCTCCAAGGAATCGGGAGTCCCGATCCGAGATAATGGACGTAGGGAGTCCAAAGTGAACCCATACATGCTGAAAGAAAAGAGAAGCAGCCTGCTCTGTAGTGACCTGCTTTTTACATGGCATAAGAATACACATCTTTCTAAACCTATCCACGACCACATTCAAGTAGTTATGACCCCTCCTAGACATAGGCAAACCCCCCACAAAATCCATGGAAATGCTTTCCCAAGGATGGGAAGGAACAGGAAGTGGTGAGTACAGCCCCAATTTTCTATTAGTGGGCTTGCAAGTAGAGCACATCACACACCCCTTTACATATTTTGTTACAATGTCTTTCATGCGAGGCCAATACACAAGTCTTTGCAAATGAGCCAAAGTCTTACCTACCCGAAAATGCCCTGATACAAGAGAAGTATGAGCTTCTCGTATTACATGGAATCTTTCACTGATAGGAACACATAGCTTGCCCAAATGATAGAGCAACTTTCCCTACAAATAGTAGTCTTCCACTTGTGTGCCATTGGTTAGCTTCTCATAAATATCCTTGAAATCATCATCAGTAGCATACTTCTCAATATACCTTTCATGGGACAAAGAAGCATTTTTCAAAACAATAGATGCAACAATAGGAGGTCTAGAGAGCATATCTGCCACTTTGTTACTAGTACCCTTCTTGTACTTGATCACTAGATGGAATTGTTGAAGGAATCCCATCCACCTGAAATGACGAGCTTGTTGGAGCTTAGTCTGGGACTGGAGATACTGCAAGGGTTGATGATCGGTATGGATGATCGTCTCCTTACCCATCAAGTAGTGCTTCCACTTCTTGACACTCTGAACCAAAGCATACAACTCTTTGTCATAGGTGGGGTAGTTGATCACTGCTTGAGTAAAAGTCTCTGAATGGTAGCAAATAGGCTTGCGGTGCTGCATCAATATTGCCCCCATGGCATATCCACTGGCATCTATCTCTATCTCAAATGGCTGCTGCAAATCAGGCAAGGCTAGAACTGGGGCGGTGCTGATCTTTCCCTTCAATGTGTCGAAGGCTTTCTGCTGCTTTCCTCCCCACTGGAAGACTTTCTTCACACTTGTTAAGGCATGCAAAGGAGATGCTATGTATGAGAAGTTCTGAATGAACCTCCTCCAATATTGAACAGCTCCTAAAAAGCTTCTCACTTCAGTAGCGTTAGTAGGCTTAGGCCAATTGACAATTACATCAACTTTTGAAGGATCAATTTTTAAATTTCCACCTCCTACAATATGACCCAAGTAAACTAATGAAGTTTTGCCAAATTCACACTTTGACAATTTTACATACAATTTCTCCTTTTTCAAAGTATCTAATACTTGCTTTACATGCCCCACATGTGCTTCCCAAGTTTTGCTAAAGACCAAGATATCATCTAAGTATACAATGACAAAATCATCTAAGAATGGCCGGAAAACATCATTCATTACCTGCATAAAGGTTGCAGGTGCATTGCAAATCCCAAAGGGCATCACCAACCACTCAAATAGACCTTGCTTGGTCTTAAAGGCCGTCTTCCACACATCACTTTCTGCAATTCTGATCTAGTGGTAGCCACTGCGCAAATCCAACTTGGTAAAGAAGACAGCATCTTTCAACTGGTCGAGCAAGTCATCTATGCGAGAAAGCGGGTATCGATTCTTGATCGTGATCTTGTTGAGAGCCCGATAGTCAACGTACATCCTCCATGTGCCATCTTTCTTCATCACCAACACAATCGGCGAACCACATGGAGAGGAGCTGGGTCTGATCACTCCTTGGTCCAACAAGTCTTGAACCTGCTTCTTAATCTCTGCCATTTCAACTGCGGACAACCTGTACATGCCCACATTAGGAAGAGGGGCATCCTGCTGGAGATGGATCTCATGCTGAATCTCCCTTTTGGGAGGCAAACCTGTAGGTTCCTGAAATATTTCATCATAGTTAGCCACAATATCAATCATAGCCTTTTTATGAGAAGGATCACAACCTTTGAAAGCATCGGATGCCTCATCATCTTTTGCTCTCACAACCATGAGCATGTATCTCTTAGTAGTGTTGATGAGCCGCTTCATCTGTCCTGCACTAACCAGAGTGGTGTTAGCCTTCATACTGTGAGCTCTCACAATGTACTCCACCCAGTTTTTGGTGAGATGGTACTTGTTCTCATGACGGAAGAACACTGCTTTTCGATCATACAAGTATGGGCTTCCCAATACGATACCGCAGATGTCAAGAGGAACAACATCTAAGTCCACCTCATCGATCAACTTTTAAGCAATAGCAAACCTTAACCTACATTGCTTAGTCACCTGCAACTTAGCATTATCACATACCCATCCAAGAGGATAAGGCTTGGGGTGAGGTTTAGTCTGTATGCCCAACTTCTTAACAATTGATTCTGAGATCAAATTTACTTGAGAACCCGGATCAAATAATGTTTCAATCTTTGTATGCTTAGACACAACTCTGATGTGAAACAACTCACTTCTTCTTTTATCATTTTCTTTAGAAACAAGAGTAGAACTTGAACCAGTATGAGGAGTTTTGTTACCTTGCATTCCCACGGCTGTAATCATGGTTTCGTCACCTGAGTCGGAACCCAAATCTCGTTGCGCTGTTGCAACAGTCTTTTTCTTCTTTTTGCCTCCATAATGCTTTCGCCTTTGTTCAGGATGCAACTTCCAACAACTTCTTCATCATGCCCATCAGTATCACAATGGTTGCAATGGGGCTTTCCTCCTTCCTTCTTGGCAGTAGATGTCTTCTTGCTCTTGTCTTTTTTCTTGAACTTGTGGTGGTTGTTGGGCTTGAAAGGCTTCTTCTGATGGTCTTCTTGCAAATGCTTCCCCCTGTTCTCAAGATGAGTAGCCTGAACACTTGATTCATCCACACTAGTAGGATTCAACAACAACAAAGTATGGTGTAGATAATGATGAAGAGCACCAATGTACTTCAAAAGAGTGTCAGGAGAATCTAAAGCAATATTCAATTCTAAAGTTTTCTTTCTAAATTCTTCAGTAAAACTCTGAACACTCTGACCCTTGCCTTGTCTAAAACTTTGCCAATCCATCATTGCCTTCTGAACATAACCCAACGGATAAAATTGCTTACGTAAAGCAGAAATAAAAGCAGACCACGATGAGAGAAGATTACCCATTTGTTTGCTACTTTGTTGAAGCTTGATTTCCCACCATACAAGTGCGGTGCCTGTCAGCCGAAGTGAAGCCAACTGAATCTTCACATCTTCTTCTTCGATCTGCTGGACTTGGCAATAGACCTCAATTTGCCTTATCCAATTGTTTAACTTCTCTGCATTCGCTTCCCCATTAAACATGGGCAAATCAAACTTCACATCGAGCTTCAATAAGGGCTTCTTTTGAGGCTCTTTGTGAGGAACCTTGGAATGTTGAGAATGAGATGAGGAAGAAGCACTTGAACTTGTGCTTGAAGCTGAAGGTGAAGAGGGAGGCTCAGGGGGCTCTTCGCCACCTTCCCCTTGGTTAACTGAAGCGTTGCCTTCGTCCTTCACTTCTTTGTCTTCCTTCTTTACTTCACTTCCTTTTCTTTCTTTTGCCATGCGTTCTTCATAGTCTGCAAACAACTTGTCTACCTTGTCGGCCATCATATAGAAGACCTTGTGAAAGTTTGCCTCCATCTCGATGCGCGCATCATTAGCATCCATCTTCCTCCTTCGGTGTGCACGTTTGATCTCGGAATTGTAAGGCTCTAATGTACCCTCACCAGCTTGCAGTTTAGCCCTCGTGAGCATCCACACTCACAATCCAACGTCAAATAGACCTGCTTTGATACCACATGATCCGAAAACAAGATCTTTGCTACTCTATGACGTTAACATGAATTGCATAAAGAGCATGAATGAATCTCACAAATCCATAAGAAGAGAACCAAACAGCATAGACAATACACACATAAAGACAACAAGTTGATAACGGAGTTCGTCCAGGATGGACTATGTCTCCAGGCCTGCTTCTCAATAGGAGGGCCGATCTATAATCTCAGCATAAAGGAAAAATACATGGCAATGATACAATGATACCTTGGCGACAATGGCCAGGAAGAGAACCGCTGCCCAAAACACAACAAGACTGCTTCCAGCAACTCCGAAGCCTGAAGACGGTGTAAAACGAGTATAAACACTCGTACGTTCCTCCTGCAGAGCTACGCAATATCCCTTCTCTTCTTTAGCTACAAAGTCTCCACTCCAAAGCATGAATGGCAAATGGCATATGAGGGGGTTTATATAGGCTTGAGTTAGCCCTCATCACATTCTCCTCATGATTCTTCAGTTACAACAAATTGACTACTTTGGGGATGTGGTTACAACCTTTAAGTCTAGTTGGGCCCTCTTTATGTGCCTTTCATGTCATATGGTTGGTAAGTTATCAACCCATCCCAACTATATGTATATATTTAGTACTTTACATTAGAAACTTTTGTTGTATCCCCACCGAACTATGTAATCTTTGAAACTTGTTTTAAAATCTGTTGAACCCACTTTTAACCGTTTTTCCATAGTGGAAATATACCATGCGCGTAAATAACTCCGGCGGGTTTGTGGGCCGTTAAAACTATCCGACCAACGAAATATTGGCGTTGGCGCGCTCTCGGTTCTATGCATTGTTGGCATGGGTCCATGGGTCGGGGCTTAGCCCCGGCCCTTTATGCGCCCATTCAAACCCTCGCTCGGACTTAATATATTTTTCAACCGTTTACAATTCAACTGGCACGGTGCGGCGTATTGGTAAGGGTGGAGTTTAGTTTAAATGAGGTCCAGTGGTCGAACCCGGTGGAGGCTTCCCCAATTTTTTAATAAACTCGAATTATAGCGGCCAATCTGGTGCTGCCACGTGGTGGCATACCATTGGTCCAACTCACTTTCCGTACCGCCAGCTGTCATGCTGACTCGGTCGCCAACTCAGCCGTCGTACTGCCAACTCAACACCCAGTCAGCTTCCAGGTCATTGCCGTACTGCCACGTGTCCAATTCTCATTGGTCCGTACTCCTACCACGTCATCATGCCCGTACTGTACGGATGCAACGTGTCACCTTGTCAGTGGTGCCACGTGGCACCTCCATTTTGCCAAATTTGCTTGTTTCATCAATACAACAGAACACGATAACTTTCTCATACAGAGTCCGTTTGAGGTGAAACGAACGCCGTTGGAATCATCTCGACGAGCCCTTCGATCGGGTGCTAGTTTTGTTGAGATTGGAGGACTTAAAAAATTTTGCCTTCTTGGATCCTCCTGGATCACTATATAATGGAAACTTGTGCCCTGTACAAAATATTGCAACTCGTGCCCTATACAAAATATGGCCCATGGTTCCCTATACAAAATATGGCAACTCGTGCCAAAAATGCCACATCGTGGCTAGTGTACATAGTAGGGTCTCTCAATCCTCCTGCGACCCTTAGTCTTCCTCTTCTTCATGCTAGAGGAAGCTGGTGTTGAGATATTGTAACTTCAAAGAATATTATATTTGTACTTTATTATTCCGGAGATGTTTCATTCCTCCGTGAAGATCTTATTGTATATCCAGAGATGTTTATTCCTCCGTCGGAATGTGGTAACTTGGGTTATTAGACTTCCCTAGTGGGGGTCGGCCCTATATGTGTCATGTGGATCAAAGGGTTATTAGACCACCCTAGAGGGGTCGACCCAGTCAGTTGTAGTGGGGTATTCAACCCATTGGTTAAATACGAGCCTACATGTCTTGTGTAAAAGACAAGTCAGAGTAGTGTATAAATAGAGGAGGTGTATTCCTCATTTAACACACACACTCACTCACTTGAGAGTGGCACACTTGTGGAGGAGAGGTCTGCTATGGAGAAGGAGGAGCTTATGCTCAGGGTTACATCTTTGTATATTGCTAGTCATCTATATTGAAGAAGCTTTACTAGGTTTTCTACCCCATGAGGGTTTCCCAGGATAAATTTGTGTCTCTTGTGTTTATGTTGTACTTGTTGTTTCTTCAGTGATCCTGTATATGCTATTATTGTGAAATGGAATGCAATGCTGCTATTTTCTGTCTTAGCATATTAAATCTTAACATGGTATCATAGATAACCTGAATGAAGGCAATGTATGGCACTTACGACACTTGCTTTACTTACGACAATTTGAAGGTTAGGGTTTTATATAGCAAAAACCAGTCATCGTAGAACTTTCGCCATAAATCCATTTTGGAGAAGGTTCAGGATATAAAACCCTTACATGTCTTAGATAACATCTCCAGGTATCTTGTGTCCAAAGGGAACCCTTAGATTCGTTTTACTTTGTAAGTTATGATCAGTACAAGTTAGGGTTTCTGCCTCTTCCAGATCTCAGTCAAAATCAGGTGACCTAGGAAAAAAGGTCATAACTTGAGCTAGGAAGCTCCAAATGAAATTTCATAAAAAGTGATAGGTAGTACACAGACTGTACTATATTAGGAAACATTTTCAGAGGCCGAAGTTGAACCAGTGACACGTGGAACACCGTACAAGTTTGCTCTCTTGTTTTATCCCATAAACAGGTCATGTTGTGACACTTGGCATAACTTGGACTAAGAAGATCCAAATGAAATTTATTAAAACGTGACAGGTAGTACACAGAATGTACTATCTCAGGAAGATTTTTCAGAGGCTGAAGTTTAACCAGTGAAATGTGGCACGCCGTACAAGTTCGCTCTCCTGTTTTATCCCATAAATAGGTCATGTTGCGACACTTGGAATAACTCTCTCTCAGAAAAACCAATTGAGGTCAGACCTGTCGGGATGGAAAGATGATAGGTCAGGCTACCACAAAAAAAAAGTTTTCAGACCCTGTGGAGCAAAAAGTTTTGAGTTACAACAGAAACAATTAGGTACATATTTCTGTCAAAACAAAATTATTTTTGGAGCACCTTCATTCATGGCTTCCAGAATTTAGGGTTTCGGAGAAAGTTAGAATTTTTGGAATCGGAATCCACGGCTGAATGCTACTCAGGAAAATCGAAATTTAGAGACCAAGACCGAATTTTTTGGTTGGGTAGAAGACTGGGCTTGATCAAACCCCAGTTCGGGATTTTGATGGGAAAGATGGAAAATTAGGGCTTCAGCAAAAGTTGGAATTTTTTGAAGTCTGTAACCACGGCTGAAACCTACTCAGAAAAATAAGAGTTTAGAGCCTTTGATCGAACCTTTCGATTGGGAAGAAGGGTGGGCTTCATCAAACCCTAGTTCGGGTTCCTGTCCAGAAGATCCAGAAGTTTCGAAGGCAATTTTGAGGGGTCAAATTTTGGAGATTTCAAAATTGAAGTATGCTAGCAAGACACATCCTTCCATCCATTCAAAAGTGTGAAAGTCAAAGATTGAATTTTTAGGGTTTATCTAGCAAACCCTAATCAAGCTCCAGATCAAGTTTCAGGGGGAGTTGAGGCTAAGGCCTTACATAAGAAGACTACAAGAAGTCTCGACAGGTATGACTTAAGGAGGTTCAGGTATGTCTTTAAATATGATTCTTGATTAAGTTCATAATGTGTTTGTCTTCATATTATTTATTAGTACAATATTGATTAATGTTAGAATTGTCTTATCACCCTAGTAACAGTATGAATGCATGTGAATGATCGAAGACATTCATTAATTAGGGCTATATGATTGTACTAATGCATTATGGTGTTGTGTCAGGTTGATGTTGTTTGCTAACAAGATACAGGTACATCACAAAAGACAAATCAAGTTCCATGACCATGACAACATGAAGACAAAGACTCATCCATAATCTTTGTTCTACTTACGAGGTATGTATGACTTTGTTATATTATGCTTAACCTATGAGACATGCAGGTTCTAGCTCAGGATCTCTAAATCATTGAAGAGATTGTTTAGGTATGTTGTACATAACTAAGCAGGTATACTAATCCAGGTATGTTTTCCTATGTCAAGTTAGAATCTTACCTTGTGTTAGGATCCGTTATATGAGTATACTTGGTATGATTGGTTATGCTTATTCATAAAGTTAGTAATCAAGGGTTTATGCATATTATGTCTCTTATCTTGATGATTTAATTAACCAGAAGAGTACTATGATAAAACAAGAATATGCATGAATAAAAGAAGACTTCCTTGAAACCCTGAATACTAATGATCATGACTATACATATTCAATATTATTTAGAATTAGAATGTTTTGATAATATTGAGAATATACTAATGAATGTATGTTTGTGTATGAGATCATGAGGATGACACTAGTGCACACTTGAGCATGCACAGTGGTACAGAATGAATAGAAGTTCAAAAGACATATAGAAGATCGAGCGGGAGGCAACCACACAAACATAAAAGATAAGTATTTGAGTTGTTATTTGAAATAGTAAATGATATTGCTTGTATGCATATTTGTATTCCTAGAATATATCATGCTGAGTGTAAACATTCATAGAGCATTGAACAGTATACTACTAATATGCATATGATTGGTAACTTGGACAAACATTCCATTGTTGCTTGTCTAGAATGAAACCTCTTTGCTGACATGCTGAGAGCTGTGCACACTCTCGATAGTATGTTCTGGTAG
Source organism: Larix kaempferi (assembly GCA_027924585.1). Lineage (NCBI taxonomy): Eukaryota > Viridiplantae > Streptophyta > Pinopsida > Pinales > Pinaceae > Larix > Larix kaempferi. The sequence goes on along the minus strand of BSBM01001409.1, from coordinate 12,091,171 downwards.
AGATGGAAGGCATCTAGATAGCCATTGTTTGCATACAGGATATGGGAAAGTGTTGTGCCAAAGTATTGGTCAAAATAGTTGCATAACTATGTAAATGATATCTGTATGCATAATAGGTTATCATGTTTATATGATTTGATGATTATGAAGTATTACTAATCATGTACTTAATTTTGATTTGTAGGAAAGATCATGATGAATGATGAACACTGAACAAGCGATGGATGTTCAACAAAAAGATTTACAAATCAAACACACTATAGAGGGCTTGTGGCTAGAAGATTCTCTTAGAAAGAGGAAGAGAATCATGATGAGATGTTTGCTCCAAGTGGCTAGATAAGACCATTCTCTTAATGGTGTAATTAAAGAAGAAGTGTGAATCAGGTTCTGTACGGGTACCCAGGATCGATAATCAATTGATGAGCTTAATGATCACCATGGGTGATGTGGATCTCAACCTTTGCTACAAGGCTGAATATGGTTTCTATACACAGATGACATGGATGCAAGAAGGAACTCACGACAGAGTTGGAATGATATTGAGGCTCATATCATTAGACCCATCTAACGAGAGATGGCACAGATAGATATGCAGAAGATCATTCAATGCAAAGTGTGAATGATGTTCAGTCAAAAAGGGAGAATTGACAGTTTCTTGATAAGCTTGGGCTTTACCAAAAGTAAAGTTGTTCCTAAACTTTACCTTAAGGTTGTGGATGATGAACCTATCATACCATTATTGTATGACGATGATCTCTTTCTGACAAGGAATGAGAAACAGATCATGAAAAGAAAGAATCAAAATGGTGCAGAAAGGAATTAAAGTTCGAATTTGTAACAAGTTAACAATGTACTAACCAAACCTCTACCTCAAGTAAAGTTTTCCGAGACAAAATTAAAATAGTTCAGAAGGACGCTCCTCGAAAGGGGGAGCGATGTGATCACTTATGATGAGATTGCCTGCATCAACAGTGAGGTCGATGATGTGGATACCTATATTGGTGATGCCGATAGAGAGGTTGGTGGATGGTCCTTAGACAGGGTCTAAGGTGACAAGGGGATTGCATCATCCTTGAACACATGTTCTAAACGAGAGCCGTAGACGTATGTCTTCGAGAATGAAGTCCTTGGTGGACATGAGGGGATTGGATCATCCTTGGAATTCAGTCCT